>CM038038.1:119207297-119774797 GCA_021397845.1 Areca catechu
CCAGAAATAGGCTCTGGATTCTATAGGTTGTGATGTATAAAACTAAATAAAAGTTCCTTTAATTCATTTACATTGTGTTGCAGATTACAGATAAATGTATTGCAAAAGGCAGTATGAACTCTGGCTGATGTTGGCTCATGATGTTTCATGTCAGTGGTCTTTTGAACGAGAACCTGGCTTGTGCCATGCATGCGATTAATTAAGAAATATTTGCTGGATGTCTAGTTTATCGTCAGTTTTTTTTTTTTGGTAATCCAAAAAAGGGGGGGGAGGAGTTAGATCCCCGGCGTGGCCACCCCCAAACGGTCCCCCAACTCCAGCCAGGGAATATTCGATGCACGGTGCATATATTAATTTTTCCGCAGTCGTTCCCCATCCGAAGGTGAGTACGTCAATCTGACTACCACTGGCGTCAGCCGAGTGAACGGGATTTATTATATATATCCCTAAGATCGGGTCCATAAACAATCCAGTTCTAAACTAAAAAAATTGGATCTAAATATGATCCGGATAAAATATAGATAACTATATTTTAATTATTATATGGATAACTATTATTAATCATAAAATAGATAACAAGTAAAATTATTTTCAAAATAAATTAAGATATAAAAATAATTTTAATTTTATCTCTATGTTAAAAATAAATTTTATATAAGTTTTAAATTATAATTTAAAGGTTCAAATAAATATAATTCTAACAGTATCAGTATGTTCGAATTGAGTCGGGTCGGGTCCAAATTTAATAAATCTAGACCCGACCCGAAAAATAGAACATGTCTAATTTTAGGATCCAATCCAGATTCACAGATCCATAAAAATGGGTTGGATCATGTCTAAATGGATCGAGTCGGGTGATAGGTTAACCCGACCCATTTGCAGCCTTAGGTTCACGAAAAGTAGAAGGGCTAAGAAGTAATTCTAAAGAAAATGGAGAGGGTCTTTTATTTAGTTAGAGTTTTAAGAGGACAGAGGAGAGAAAAATTCTTTCCAAGGCATTTTCCATATTTTGTAAGAAATAAAAATTTATGGAAGAAGACAGTTTTGGAACTTTCCATGAATAAAAATTGATGGTATTTTTTTTCCAAAAGTATCTTTTAAAGATTCATGACTAAGATTTTGTAAAATATCAATAGATAATTAAGATAAAATACTGAATACTAATATGTGAATATAATATAATATTTCTATTAATATAAATATTTTAATATTTATTATATTTTAATATTATTTTAATTTTTATACAAATATAATATTTTTATTAATATTAATATATTAATACATATATAGTAGTATTATAACAATATAATATTAATACATATTATATTATAATATATATAATATCAATATAATAAATTATTATAATTTAATAATATAATATAATAATATTAATATTATATTTTATCATGATAAATATATTAATAATATTTATATAAAGTTTGGAAGTAAAAAGTATAGTCTTGTACCTATTAAAAATATGATAGGTATTTTACACAAGTTTTTCAAAAAAATTGGATATTTAACAAAACATAAGCAACTCTGTATTAAGTCATTTTTCATAATCAACCAAACATATTAAAATTATATTTTAGCAAAGTAATCTTTCGGAAAAAAAAATTTTCTGCTAACCAAATAAGTCTATAGTTTCTCATTTTTTTACTTAATTTTATTATCTAATCATTTTTTTTGAAAATGCCAAAAAGAAATAAGAGGTGGTATACATAACCAACAAGAGTAATCGGACTTGACTTTTTAACCTTTTGTTTTTAGAAGCAAGACCTTGTACCCTTTTAGAAAGAATACTTGGAGTTCTCTCCTTTGCCAATTGGGATGATGATATGTTTCCTTGATTTTTTTTAAATTAGAGACATTTTTTGTGAGATACAGCAATTCTAACTATAAAACAAAATAAAATAAAATGTCAAATTTGTAGAATATTACCACACTAAATAAAAGAGTTTTATTTCTCCTTTTCCATTTCATGTGGCTCACCAATTATAACCAGAAGAAGTTAAGGAAAAAAAAAAAACTAACACCAAACTCTTGCTTGGATAGTATAATCTCTCGCCCTTTGACCAAAAAAGTCACCATTAGCCGTTGCTTTGACCCTGTTTAGCAAAACTCCAGGAGTTTGGTGGGTTAGCATACGGTAGGGTTGGCGACGGCAGGGTTGCTTATAGTCCCCATGAGCTCAAATAATAATAATAATAATAATCAAGGTCCATCACCCATATGATTATTCCTTTGTTACAATATAACCTCTTCATAATAATAATG
The DNA here is from genome assembly GCA_021397845.1 of Areca catechu. Lineage (NCBI taxonomy): Eukaryota > Viridiplantae > Streptophyta > Magnoliopsida > Arecales > Arecaceae > Areca > Areca catechu. The sequence continues at coordinate 119,209,575 of CM038038.1, forward strand.
GCATTATGGACGGACCTTTTAATAAATGAATTTTAATTGGGAAACGAAATATTTCTCACTCATCTAGTTGTAAACTTTTGAAATTAAAAAATTTTCTCTCGAAACCAAGTGATTAAGCAAAAGTTTTCCCAATAAAAAATAATTTTTCTTGTATGCTAATAGGCTTCCTAACTTCTCCGATTAGCCGCAATGGACTGCACGTCCGAGCCAATTCCGTTTTGGAACCACCGGTCGAACACCTGACCGCTTAAATCGGATGGCCGCAGACGGTCCCAATTCCCTCGAGATAGGAACCGAGAGATTCCAAATACTATGCGAGACTGTGAGCGCCTCGAGCCATTCATCTCCAGAACCCTCCTCCATCTGTACTGCAAGAGCCTCTCTCTCTCTTCAATCCCAGCCCATTTTTGATACGTTCTCTTTTGGTGTAGATTATGATGTGATTGAGAAATGAGAATGGCGACGGTCGTGGTGCAGCAGGGCTCGCCGGCGATGAATTGGGAGTGCCTGGGAAAGCATCATTCTTCTGTGATTAGTTGTGGAGCGATTGATTTCTGGAGCCTCGGAACTCATCTTGGTAGACGGGTTGTAGAGTTTGGTGCAAAGCCTAAACCGTTTCAAGAAATAAGGTTTGTTTCTTGACTTTCGCAAATGTTAGATTTCATATGATTCGTTATGCTGACTTCTGTTTACATGTTGATTCAAATTGCTTTAATTGGAATGTATGTATAGAATTGTTGAAGATTCATTGAGTGTTTCTGCATCGTTTTATTTTTTTTATTTTTTTCTATTATCTATGTTTTTTTGGCATTAGAATGATGTGATTTGAGGTGCCTATTTGAATAAAAAGAGAAATTTGTAGAATTTCTATTATAAGATAATAGATGCAGAAATATGGAACGGCAACATAGATTCAGAAATATAAAACAGCGTTTGTTAGGGAGCTACCTCTTGAAATAAGTTGGAATCGCATGCTATCTCTTTGTGATGACCCTCACATGGTGCCCATTGGTTCCTGATTTGATTTAAAAAGCATTATTATTTTCATAGGATTCACATATTGAGCTCCTCATTTTCTCTCTTCCTTTTCCTATGATGCAAGATTATGTTTTCGCTAGTTTGCTTCTTTGTCTCGTTAGGATTGCTGCTATAGTATGGGTCTGTAGACTAAATGATCGATGAAATGTTGGACATATTGGAAGGGACTAATTGGTTTCAGCTTACTGATATTTTCCCAGTAACATGTTAATTTTTTCTAGCTAGTCATTCATTGTTTTAGAAATAATGGTACTTTGTAATGGTCTATATCTGCTTGCTCTAGTGATTGAGGCCTTTGAAAGGCTTGGGTATGAAACAGTGTGGCTTGGACACCACGTTTCGAGGATTTTAGAAGTGCTGGCCCTTTGGCCACTTGGGCATATGCAACAGACATTCCTCAGCACATGGACAATAGAACATCATGTTCTTCATCATTTCACCCTGGTACTTGGCATTGTTATTTGGTGTATGCCAAAAGCCACTTCCCTGCACATGTTTGGAACTTAGCTGTGAGCTATTCTGAGTGTCAAGTATTGATCCCAGTTGTGTGGGCACTTATATGAAACTATCATTTTTTTTTCCTTTTAGCTTAAATTGTAATCATCTCTGTTAAAGATGTTGGTTTTTGAGTTCGTTTTGATTGAATGGAATTAGCTAGAGCTTGGTACAATTGATTTTCCTTAGCTCTGTTATTTCTGCTCCTTTTTATTCTTAATTTTTCTATGTTCTTTTCTTTTGTCTATCAACGATTATATGTCCCCTGTCAACTGCTAGATTAATTGTAACATGCCCATATTCAAACAGTCATTGATCCATATTTAATATTAGTTCAATTCTTTGATCTGTTATCAAATCAAAAATAATACAAAGAGCCCTAGTTTGAATATTAACCATGATGCACCTCATTCTTCCCCTCCATCCTGTATTACTTGTTAGATTTAATTAAGATTTTTTCACTGTTTTTAAAAGAATTATTGCTTGAGAACATGTACACAGAAGCCCAATATAAAGCTAAAATCTTAGTTTAAGTCCACACCAAACCTTAACCTTTAACCTTAGGATTACAGGGACAAGTCCGTAACATCTTATACTATTCTTTAAACCTTAGTGTAGGTCTATTTAGCATCCCACTTTCTCATGTTCTCTGAAACTGGATAGCAAGTGATCAACTTGAACCTGACCATAGGTTTTTCCAGCCCCTTAAGGTCCACCATCACAGACATGCAAGCCCGTACCACCAATCCTGCATCAGTCTGTACATTCCACCAATGCCCTCTTCTGCAGGCTATATGCTTTAATTTTGAAAATGTTGATTGTTAAGCATTAACAATGATGAACTACATTTATTTTAGGATTTTGTTTCTTGCCATGTAACAAAACACATCTGGAGGAAATGTTCGCATAATTTATTAGTGTTTGTGGCTAAAAAGATTGGCTAGCAAAGAAAAGTATCCCCAATAATTACCTCACTTGTCACAAATTCGTTTGATACTTGCTCTTGTATATGTAGCTGACCAATAGCAGTAATCTACACCCTATGTGACTAATATTACATGGTCTTGCAGAGGTTCAATATTAGTGTTTGTGGCTAAAAAGATTGGCTAGCAGAGAAAAATATCCCCAATAATTACCTCACTTGTCACAAATTCGTTTGATACTTGCTCTTGTATATGTAGCTCACCAATAGCAGTAATCTACACCCTATGTGACTAATATTGCATGGTCTTGCAGAGGTTCAATAGCACACACTATAGACTGCATATACGGTACACGGTATAGACTGATAATGTTTGATGCATCTAACTTTTGATTTAAGAGGACTTATGGAAAATTGAAACTCATAGATTTAATTGAAATAGCAGGGATAAGTCTTGTAAATTATGCTTATCATTGAGAACAAAATGACATCTGTTTCAAGATCAATTAGGTGGGAAAAAGAACCACAATAACTTTCCATGGTCATGATCATCTTTGACAAGCTTAAAACATTATTAAGAGGACGATTCTTTTTTACTTTATTTTGATATTATCTTCTTGGCCTCCTTTCTAAATGAATATTTGAATTTCAATTTTGGTATAAAGTTCTGGAAAAGTCTAGGCTTATTATTTATTTGTACATCACAAATCCAAACTCAACATCTTCTCCATTCTATTGGTCCTTTGAGAGGAAGATTCTTCAAAAAGCCATTTGAAGTTGGTGGGCTTAGCATGTTGTGTATAAAAACTTCCACATTTTTTACGCAATGATCAATCATTTCAGTCATGTCTGCAGTGCTATTTGATGCTTGTAATGGACCACAAAGGTTACAAAAATTGAAAGTTGATGATTTACCATTTTTTTGATGTATCACTTTAACTTGAACTAAAGTAGCATGTGAAACACATAACTGGTCTAAGATCTAAAATACAAAGAGCCAGGAAAACTCTGGTATGACTATTTTGTTATTGACAACTTTATCAGGGAGGGGAAATAGGCTAAGGTAAAAGCAATATCAAAATATATGATTTAACTGGGCCTAGTTCATTATCTTAGAGTATGTGATGTACCTTTGTGGTTGAAGATAAAAATAAAATGGTACTGAAGAAGTGAATTCTATCATTTAGAGTTGCAAAAATGTCAAATAATGAATCATGTAATTGTGAACCAATAGGAATTGTATGATCATGCATGGGAGAAGTTTCAAACCCTTGCACACGGGAAGGCTGGATGTGTATCAGGTTTCTGAAAAGAGGGTTAGACCTGAGAAAACATGGATGGATCTTGTGGGAAGTGACTTGAGGTGGTTGTGGCTAAATGAAGTTATAAAACTTTGGTTGAGCCCAATGCATAATATGAACCCATTGATGACATGGCTATTATATTTATGTTCAGACTTGCTTTCCAACTAAACTTGTCAATGCTTGTAGTGATTAATATTTAATAGACTCATCCTTGACTGCTAGCCATCAACAAACTTTTGGTAAGGCTCCAGAAATCAATCTGGCCAAGAAAACTTTGATCATGCAGTATTAATTTTCCTATAATCATATATGACTATATATAGTTAGCAGCTTTTGTAAATTAATAGCTTTGTAGAGGATCATTACTATTATTTTTGATGTTTGATATCCTTATTCGCTTTTTATTAATCACTTAACTGCTTCTTATTTTTCAAATTAAACATCAGCAGTAAGTTTTGTCATGAGCTAATGTCATCCTCATCTTAAAGGAAATTTTATTGGCTCATCAATTTGTGCCGTCTTTTGGGACTCTTTCATCAATTTCGTAGATACTTGGTTTTTTTCAAGTCATTCATTAGTTAAGTGAAGAAACAATACAAGCATGATGGTTAAATTTGCTTGATCCTTATGCGGAAGTTTTTGTCATCTTACTCTTCTTTAAAGGACAATATTTAATGATGTTTCGAATGCAGACACAAACTCTGTGAAACTGAATATCGTGTTGACAGGCTTTACCTTACTGGTCTTTTGTAGTCGGCAGATGAGAATCAATAGATGGAGGCTAGCTTTTGCCTTGGACACTGGTGAATCTCCTAATGCTGATGGTCAAGATAGCCCTGAAGGGGACAATGCAGGGCTTGGCAGGACAAGACTGGGCACAATAGTCCGTGCTGCGGCGAGACAGCTTCTGGAGAAGCTGAATGCTACTAGAAAGAATTTCCCCATGAAAATATTTCTCCTCCTCCTGGGATTTTATACAGCCAATGCCCTTGCAACTATCCTAGGGCAGACCGGAGACTGGGATGTCTTGGTTGCCGGTGTTGTGGTGGCTGCCATTGAGGGTATCGGCATGCTTATGTACAGTAAACCATTCACTATGCCTGTTGGGAGATTGCAGTCATTGGTGGTGATGGTGAACTACTGGAAAGCTGGTGTATGCTTGGGTCTTTTTGTTGATGCTTTCAAATTAGGAAGCTGAGGACCTTACGTATTAAATCTGGCCTAATAAATTGTATGTTTTCCTTGACTGCACCATGACCATGGTGATTCATTGAGATCAAGTGCACAGATGCTATTTCATCTGTGATTCAACTGGATGGTTGCTAATTGATCAAAAAAATTGCAGGATAATTTTTTTTTTTTGCCCATTTTCATTTCCTTAAAAGGACAGGAGATATCTTATCACCTATGCACATGCTGTTCCAAACCTGCACTTATTGTTGCTTTCCTTTGTGGTATTCAATGCTTTGTTTACATTGGTAATTTCTGTATTATACTCATGATAGTTTTATAACCAGGCACCATCGAGCCACATCCTACTTATTGAATCTGCATGACTAAATTTTCATGGGTCCTGTTAAGATCTGCATTTCTTAATATAGCTATTTTTCTTTTCAAATTCTTTTGCACGGATTTTGTTGATATTATTTAGGCCTTTCCAAATTGTTCTAAGATCCTTTGATATATGGCAGTGCTTTGCTCCTTCTCATAATCACAAGTTTTGAGTACCTACAAGGATCCTTAACATGATCCGAAACCTAAAGAGATGGAGAATCATCTACAGGGGGTTGATATCTTGATACCAGGCGGTTAGTCAAGGAGAGGGTTGATGAGCATTTGACATCATAAATTTTTGTGCACCACGTGCAGTGCAGGAAATTCTATCTGGTTCACATCGCTGTTTTTTATCGGTCCATGTCGATCCTACGTGGCTTGATGGGACGGGATGGGAATCTGTATCACTGGAATTATGTAATTTGAGCATCATTGTGTTTGTGGTCATTTTAAATATGCAAAATGATTTGTTTGTCCTCTTATCTTTTGGAAGACGATACGTGCTTCTGAATGGAATCGTTTCTTCTTCTACAAACGAAAAAAAAAATCTCAGATCAAAACTATTTCTTCTCCTTCCGCAAAAGGAAAAAAAAAATCTTGGATCAAAGTGATATTTCAGAGTTCCTTCTATTATTTTTGCTTACCCATCAATATCATAACGAAACTCTCAGTTTTCCTTCAATTTTTTTTATTTTTTTCTTTTCTTTAGTAGTCTAGTAGCCGTTAGTGAGCTGGAAGTATTTCTTTTTCTTTTACAAACGGAAAAAAAAAAAGAAGGGATTAGTGACACTTCCAGAGTGTTCTCCATTTTTGTGTTCTCTATTTTCTTTGGAAGTTGAGTAATCATCGGTAAGCTAGAAGTTCTCAAGCATATCCTGAAAGATATGTCTTCGAAATCTTGAGTCAATGAAAAAAATGGTTTCGTATTTCAACGCAGACGGTGAACACGCAAATCCTGCAAGTAGGAAATGCAAATGAAGTAAGCACTGCACTTGTTTATTCGAGAGAGGATGATATCCCTTTAAGTTTCCTCCCATAAGAAGTTATAAAATCAAAAATAGATAAGGAAATTATATATTTTAATATAAATATTTAAAATTTGTCTATAAAGGAATGTCACAATATATTTGTCAAAAATATTAAATCTTTATAGTATAAAATAATGATGCCATGCACAGTTTCATGACACCGCAGTTCAAAATTTACGACATCTCAATTTAAAAGTTACGACATCCTAGTTAAAAAACTACGACATCCATATACAAAATATAAAAATAAAACTTTATAACCCCTTCTATCTGCAATACATGTCATCCGTGGCATTGTTTATAACTCCCAGAGTATCATAAAATGCCATGGATGCTAAAAGATTACTCCGAAACAGTATTACGACATCCCAATTTAAAAGCTACGATACCCTAATTAAAAAACTACGACATCCATGCACAAAATGTAAAATAAAATTTTCTAACCCCTTATACCTGTAATATATATCATCTGTGGCTTGGTTTATGACTCCCAAAATATCATAAATAGCCACGGATGCTAGAAGATTATTTAAATAGGCTGAAACAGTATTACGACACCCAAGTTTAAAAGTTACGATATCCTAGTTAAAAAACTATGACACACATGCACAAAATGTAAAATAAAAGTTTCTAACCCCTTCTACCTGTAATACATGTCATTCGTGGCTTGGTTTATAACTTCCAGAGTATCATAAAATGCCACGGATGCTAAAAGATTACTCAAATAGGCCGAAATAGTATTACGACATTCCAATTTAAAAACTACGATATCCTATTTAAAAAATTATGACATCCATGTACAAAATATAAAATAAAACTTTCTAACCCCTTCTACCTGTAATACATATCATCCATGGCTTGGTTTATAACATCTAGAGTATCAAAAATTACCACGGATGCTATAAGATTAATCAAATAGCCCGAAATAGTATTACAACATCCCAGTTTAAAAGTTATGACATCATAGTTAAAAAGCTATAACACCCATGTATAAAATATAAAATAAAACTTTCTAACCCCTTTTACCTATAATATATATCATCCGTGGCTTGGTTTATGACTTCCAGAGTATCATAAAATATCAGGATACTAGAAGATTACTCAAATAGATCGAAACGGTATTACGACATCCTAGTTTAAAAGCTACGATATCCTAGTTAAAAAACTACGACATCCATGTATAAAATGTAAAATAAAACTTTCTAACCCCTTCTACCTGTAATACATGTCATCCGTGGCTTGGTTTATGATTCCTAGAGTGTCATAAATTGCCACAGATGCTATAAGATTAATCAAATAGCCCGAAATAGTATGACGATATCCCAGTTTTAAAACTATGATATCCTAGTTAAAAAACTACGATACCCATGCACAAAATATAAAATAAAATTTTCTAACTTCTTCTACCTGCAATACATGTAAAACTACGGCACCCTAGTTAACAAACTACGATACCCCAGTATAAAAACTACGATACCCTAGTTAAAAATCTATAACACCCTGGTAGAAAGTATAAACTAAAAGTTTATAACCTCTTCTACCTGTAATACATGTCACCTATGATCTGAATTAAAAATTAGAATCTCATGATACCCCCTATATCATAAGAAGCCAGTGTGAAAAGAATCAAGAGTAATTAAGTCCAAAACAGGATTGTGACACCCTAGTTCAGGATTCATAACATTCTACTTTAAATATTATGACACCCTGTACATATTTAAGCTAGGATCGCTTACATTTTTTATAATAATTAATTAGAATTTATTGTTTCATAACTTACATTTATTTTTTATTTATGTTTCAAGTGATCTTGTAATTATTCGATTGCCTAGTGTGTAGGCTTCGTTTATTCGATTGCCTAGTGTGTAGGCTTCACAACTATTTAAAAACTGTTGCAAGCCAGTAGTGTATACTGAAAAAGTATCGAAGATGGGTTTTCTAGCCTTCATTTAGAAATCATCCGGAAGACTTCATTGGATGCCTTTTGTAGGGATTTTGCATAGTGCTCCCAAGCTTTGGAGAGACTTGGGAGACTATGGCTGGGATGCTGGAGGCGATCCCTGGGGCTTGGGGGCGTGTCCCAAGCGGGTCCTAGATGTATTCCAGGGGTTTCCTGGAGGTGTTCCAGGGATACTCTAAGTTTGAGGTTGAGAGAACATGTGAGACATGGGTGTACATGGACTCGGATTTGAGTGTTTTCTCATGTGACTTAGAGGGGAGTTTTTGAGGGCTAGGTCGGTTGTGACCTAGGGTATATATATGAGTCTTTCGTCTTGTATATTGAACGTCTGGAATAATAAAATGTGATCCCTTTTCTTTTCTAAAATCCTAGCCTCCCTTCTACTCTCCTTTCCTTGGTTCTCTCTCGTGCATGCAACCCCATGGGGGCACACCTCCGTGACAGGAGCGGATGGCGTGCCCCATCCCTTTCCTGATGGTGCATTCCCTTTCCGCCATGGCAGCGTCAAGGAGGATCCCAAGCATTCCATGAAGCATTTTGCTCCAACAGTTGGTATCATAGCCAACCTTGATACGATGGCATGAAGGAAGAAGGGAAGAGGACATCACCACGGTGGTGCAGATCTCTAGTGTCGAGATCTGAAGGTGAGGGCTTGCTGCCCTCCCTAGAAACAGAGAGAGAAGAATCCATCGGTGGTGCTGGTCTGGGCGTAGTATTAGCGAAAAAGACTTGAGAGCGTCGCCCTCATCGGTCCCGATGGTTTCGTGATGAGGATATGGTCCTCGTTGTGGAGATGGAGAAGATCTGGTGCAGCGAGGAGGCGGTTGCTCGCCGGTCGCAGGGCAACGCGGGGCATCACGAGGCATCGATCTTCTCGTGGGTAATTGATGCCGAGCACAAGGGGACTTGGGAGCATATCGGCGCGGCACGGTAGCAAGCAGTTGCTGGAGGCGTGGCACGGCGGTGGGAAGTAAGGCTGCAAATGGGTCAGGTTGATCCATGACCCGACCCGACCTGATCCATTTAGACCCGATCCAACCCGTTTTTATGGACCCGTGGATTCGGATTGGGTCCTAAAATTAGACCCGTTCCATTTTTCGGGTCGAGTCTGGGTTTACTGAATTTGGACCCGACCCGATTCGAACATACTAATACTTTTATAATTATATCTATTTGGACCTTTAAATTATAATTTAAAACTTATATGGAACTTATTTTTAACATAGAGATAGAGTTATAATTATTTTTATATCTTAATTTATCTTGAAAATAATATTATTTATTATCTATTTTATGGTTAATAATAGTTAGCTATTTAATTATTAAAATATAGTTGTCTATATTTTATTCAGATCATATTTAGATCCAAACTTTTTATACTAGAACCGGGTTATTTATGGACCCGATCAAATCCGAATGATTCGTTGGGTTGAAAATTTTGATAGTGGACCCGATCCGACCCGACCCGATTTTCTAGTGGGTTGGGTCTGGATCTAATATTAGGACCCGATCAAAGAACCGGGTCGAATGGGGTCACTCATGACCCGATCTGACCCGACCCATTTGCACCCCTAGTGGGAAGTCACCAAATTGTGCAGGCTCGACCGTGGTCGGTGAAGGGCACAGCGAAAGCTTGATGGACCTGATCGGACCAGATCAAGCCAGGCACGGCGTACGGGCAGTCACCGGAGGTGCGGCACGATGGCGGGAAGTCACCGGAGGTGAGGTACAGCAGCAGGTGGCGACGGCAATGGCCGGAAGAGGATGTGGTCCCCGGTTCTCTACTGTGGACCTATAGCAATGGCAACCGTAGACCGGGAAATCATGCATGAACCTTTGGATCGGTTCATGGTGGACCGGCAGTCTCAAATAGCTCTGCTCTGAAATGTATGCTGACTGGTTTTTCGGCGATTCCGGGCTCAATTGAATTTCGATTTGAGCCCCGTCTGCGTCATTAGATTCCATTTTGCGATCTCTTCATATTGAGATGGGATGGATTTGGTGATGGAGTCAGATCATAAGTGATACGTATGTGGAGATCGTGGTGCAGTGACCATGCATGTAGGCAGCACGAGCAAGATTGTTCCATCTTCGGCCTCCCAGGTAGACAGAGGTTCATGGTATCGAGAGCAGTGCGAAGGTCTATTGGTGGAGTAGATCTCATCGAAGATAATGGATCCGGTGGTGCAGGAGCTCGTGATGGTGGTGCAGAGCTGCGAGTCCTGTACTATGGAGCAATGGCAGGTTAAATGATCTGCAGTTTAGCACAGGTAGAGCGATACATACCGGGGATCTTTCAGAGCATGAGTGGTAGCTCCATCGATAGTGGACCAGGCTCTTGGTCACTATGGAGGAGAGCGATCGGTAGTACTCCAACTACCTTGATCGTGATGGAGCTGTACATGGGTGTGGTATCCCACATGGTTAGAGATGGGTCTTGGAAAATAGATATCTCAGGAAGATCGGAGTACATCAGTAGAGACAATGTCAGGGGCAACTCAGGGAGACAGGAGAGTCTCAGGGAGCGCCAGGGTATCGAGCAGTCGAGAGTGTCCTGGTATGGCGGTATTGGCATTGGGACAGAGATTGAAGCTAATGGGGATGGCAGCTCAGGGAGACCAAGGACAGGTCTCAGGGAGTGCCATGTACATTATGCAGCCGGGAGACAGGTTGAGACATGATGTAGCAGCCAGGTGGAGATAGTTGCTGGATTTAGTTGCTGGGTTAGTAGAGGAGTTGGAATGAGCTCCTGTGTTTTGGAGGTTCCTGCAGGGTTGCAGTGTATCTGAAACGGTCTCGGAGGGGTCCACGGTGATGCGGAGGGTCCGAGGAGGCAGCACTGGGTACGAGGTTCAGGTGCAGGCTCAGCAGGGTAGTGTTGAGTTGCTGACCTCGGGATTTCTTTCTATGGCATAAGGAGGACTTCAGTCTCAAGTGAAGCATCGGAGTGAGAGGTGGCTTCACGGGTGGAGCAGGATTCGACACGAGTTCAGAGCGGGAGGTGCAGGGAGGACCATATCCTAGCACGAGCCCAGGGGTGCACTTAGCTAGGTGGAGCAGAGTGTGCAGAGTTTGGCATGGCTCTGAGGAGATTGTGTCAGGTAGAGCTCCAGTTACAGCGAGTGCCAGTTCAAGTTCGCTGGATTCTCTCCAAGGAAGTCCAAGGAACATACTGATGCAGCTGCCATACAGAAGGAAGGCTACAATCGTGGTACAGGATACAAGCAAGGGTCTTCAGTTATGGAGGCGGTCATCCCAAAGGCCTCTAAATGATATCAGTAATTGAAGGGTGTTAACAAAGGCGAGGATATCCGCACAAGGCTATTAGGACACGCAGTTACAGTGGGGTTGTGCGTGGAGGACTTTGCCAAGTTTGCCAAAACTTGGGGGCACCAAGGTAAAGAACTAAAGATTGTAGAGATTTTGAATGGTGCTTCCAAGCTTTGGAGAGACTTGAAAAATCATGGCAGGGATGCTGGAGGCGATCCCTGGGACTTGGGGACGTGTCCCAAGCGAGTCCTGAATGTATTCCAAGGATTTCCTGGAGGTGTTCCAGGGATACTCTGAGTCAGAGGTTGAGCGAATATGTGAGACATGGATGTACATAGGCTCGGGTTTGAGTGTTTTCTCATATGACTTAGGAGGAGAGTTTTTAAGGGCTAGGTCGATTGTGACATAGGATATATATATGAGTCTTTCATCTTGTATATTGAACGTCCGGAATAATAAGACATGATCCATTTTTTTCTCTAAAATCCTAGCCTCCCTTCTACTCTCCTTTCCTTGGTTCTCTCTCGTGCGTTTAGCCCCATGGGGGCACGTCTTCGCGACGGGAGCGGATGGCATGCCCCATCCCTTCCTTGATGGTGCATTCCCTTTCCGCCATGGCAGTGTCAAGCATTCCGTGGAGTGTTTTGTTCCAACACCTTCATCGACATGCAGCCATTCGTAGTCGACGGGTAACTCCTAGCTAATATTATTAGATGTTATAAGGGAGGTGACGTTTATTTTTTATGGCGAGATACTTACATTCAGCATCGAAGACGTGGCCCTGATTTTGGATCTACCATGCCATGGAAAAAAGATTGCAATAGAAGGCTAAGATAAAAAGGGCAGATTACTCCGAAGATTTGGTAGGAAATTAAATCTTCAGAATAAGGGATTGGAGAAGTTGATAATGCAACTTCATTCATCAAACATACAAGAGGATGTTGAGGACACCATATGACTTTGGATCGCATACATATTTGGACTATTTTTATCTCCAAAATCAAATCAAGCTTGTCTAAGATATATCATCCCTTTCTTGGATGATTTATCTCAGTTGGGACAAATCAACTGGGCTTCCGCAATAAAGGAGCTGACTATTATGGCTCTCCCAGATGTTGCTGCTTGCTTGAGATCTGAGGAGCCAGTCCAATCCAAAAGAAGTGACAAGGGTAGGAGGTAGCCAACCTTATTTGAATGTTCAGCTACTCAGGTGGTAAGGATCATTAATATGCAGTAAAAGTGTAATTACATTTATTTTAAATCTTCCATATCTTTAAAGTAAATGATTATTATGTACAGGCTTGGTTTTTCAAGCATAGCACATTAAGAGTCTCTGCACACCCTAATAAGCTATCTAGATTATTACAGTGGTATGACAGCCAGTTGAAGACACAGAATGTTTAGCTTGCCAACATGCAGCCTCATGAGTTGGTAAGATAATCTATTATATCATAAACGTAATGAACAAAAAATTATTATCATTAATATAAAGATAATTTATTATTGTTCTTGGCTTGCAATTGGAGGGAGCTATTGAGCCTATGATAATGGAATGGTGGCTTATCACTAAAGAAACAGTAACATCCTTGGAATCCAAAAATAGTTATGCAAGCTGTGCACAGTTGAAGAATGAAGTAGAAGATATAAAGAAGAGACTTGCCATAGTTAAAACCCTTCTCACTTCATTGCTAAAAAAAAGATAGCAATGCCAATAAAGAAGGGCACAATGGGGTGAAAGGAGATAATATAGAGGAGGAGGTGGAAGTAATGGGGCAAGATCAACCTAGGATGGTGAAAAAAGTTTATGACACCCCTGTGACTGAGGTTGAATATAGGATAGAGAAAAAAGTCTATTTTTTCTATTATGTATGCTACTTTATGGTCTAAAATGTATAATATCATTTATGTTTATTAATTTTAGAGAGGTCATCTATACCAATAAATACACTATCATAAGGAAAAATGTTTTCGATCTTCTTAACAATGACATGATAGTTGATGATGTAAATAACGAAGTATTACTTTGTTTGGTTATTACTCTTTATGTATTATATAATATATTTTTCAATAATTCTTATATTGATTTTCAAAATTGTATGAAATCATGTTACTTTTAATTAATCAGTTGTATTGCCAAATAATTGATGCCAAGCAGGAGTTTATTATAAATAACTGGATAAAGCAACCGGATAGATATCATAAGTGCATCATTATACCTGTAATGACCTCCGGCATGTGTCTGACATCAGTATCACCATTTCAAGAACTTGCTGGAATGGCCAGGACTATGATATTTGATGGAGCTAGTGATCAAGATAAGAAAGAATTTCGATTTCTGTTCACTATTATCAACTCAGACAATTCGCACTGACACCTGGTTACGGTTGACATGCAAAGAAAGGTATTGATTAATCTGAATTCCATAAAATGCAATTTCAAGTATAAAGCGAATGCAAGGAAGTGGCACAATATACTCGGACCAATATTTCATATATTCTGTGATAATGGAGAGATGAAGAATTGGTCCATGCTAAAGATTGCTGAATGCCCTTCCCAACCTGCAAGATCACTAGACTATGTATTATATTGCTTAAAATACATGGAATTCCTTGCTCGCAGGGATAAGCCTGATCGTTGGGATTTCACAGAAAAAGATATCACTAGTTAGTAGCGAGATTATTAAGAAAGAGACTCAATCAGAAGATTAATAGTACTATTAAGATTTAGCATGTAAAAGCACACTTTTTTTAATTATACTTATTCTCTTCAATTCATGCACTTCTGTAATATATTATAGAAATTTATAAGTCAATTGATATTATATTTTAAGCATCATTATAAAAGAAAAATTATGTAATTCATTCAAATAGTAATGTTATAAATATCATTTTCTCATTACATTAAGTTTTTATATTTTAGATGTTATGTTTACTTTTAGAATGTCAAATTTTTTCATTAATGTGATGATATTATAAAGGAATATTATGTTTCTTGGCAAGGTATCATAGTTTTCCAATTGGAATGTCATAACTATAGATCTAGGGTGTCGTAATCATATTTCAATATTTACTTAAACTTTATTTCTTAGAGATCTATCATGACATTGTAAAAGTTTTAATTCAGACCACAGATGATATGTATGTTGACTCCACTTATTGATTTTGATGATAAGCAAAACAGTTAAGTATAATTTGAGGACTAATTTTTGCTTTAAGTGTGTTTTCAATTGAAAGGATGCTCACACAAATCGAAGAAGCCCAATTGTATTGAAGAACCAAGTTTGAGTGGGATGAATGCAGAAATCAAGTCTTGGAAACTCAAAAATTGTTTGAATGGATGTTCAAGGAAAATAGAAACAAGTTCAGCCATTTTCTACAAACTTTTTGATGATGTGTCGACTCAAGGTATCGATACATGAAATGATGTGTCGACACATGAAGATGGTGTGTCGACTCCAGATGGCATGCAACATAACTCCAAATGGCATAGATGATGTGTCGACACATGAACCCTATGTGTCGACTCAAAGTGTCAACACATGGATCAATACATCGCCTGAGAATTTCAAGCAGCAGAACATGCAGAAGATGATGGAGCATTTGATGTGTCGACACATGGATTTTATGTGTCGACTCAATGTGTCGACTCCACTGAGAATGTATCGGCACAGATAATTTTTTCAAAGAATCTGAATGGATTATTTTGAACTTGTGTCGACTCAAGAAGAGTATATGTCAACCTAATGTATCGACACATGAAGAGCAAGTGTCGACACATGGAGTTCTGACAACAGTAACGGCTAGTTTTTTCTTGAGCAGAACTCTCTCTTTTGCCCTCCAACGGCTAGTTTCTCGTGCTTAACGGCTAGATTTCTGTTTTGGAGACTTGCAAAGGTATTTAAATGGCTCCAAATCAATTCGAAAGGAGAGCTAAGCACTTGCATTGAATATAAAAGAGAGTTTGAAGAAAAAAAAGAAGAAAAAAGAGCTTTAACTCCAATTCATTCAAAGCTCAACCACTCTCAAGCCGAAGAGAAGCCTTCCAAGCATTCAAAGCTATTAAGTGCATTGAAGATCATTCCTTCTTGGGCATTCAAAAGGCTTCATCAAGAGCAAATCAACTCTACTTCGAGCTATATTGTTTTATTTGCTTTTACTTTGAAAGCTTACATTGGTTCCTTCTGTTTATACTTCATATCTTGTAAAGGGTTCTTAGTTAGCCTTTGCAAAATCAAGGGAGGTTATTGGTTAGCCTTGTGAAAACCACTAAGGTTGGTAGTTAGCCCGCAAAACCACTAAGGTTCTTGGTTAGCCCGGAAAACCAAGGGAGGTTGTTGGTTAGCCTTGTGAAAACCAATTAGGTTCTTGGTTAGCCCGCAAAATCAAGGAAGGTTGTGACTTGTGAGCCTTGTAAAATAAGTTGGGTTTTGATTAGTGAGCCCGAAAAACTAATCAACTGTAATCGAGGAGATTATAGTGAATTCTCAAGAAGATCTTGGGGAGTGGATGTAGGTGCATTGTTAGCACCGAACCACTATATATTGTTGAGTTTGTGATTGCTTATCTCTTCCTCCTAGCTCTTTATAATTCTCTTATTGCCTTTAATTTCCGCTGCACTTTTATATTAAAGCTTTACATTTAAATTGTAGTACCTTGTATTGATTGAATTGCTACTTGTTTATCAAGCTGAGTCTTAAATAATTTTTAGAGACCCAATTCACCCCCCTCTTGGGTTGCTATCTGGGCAACAAGTGGTATCAGAGCCTTGTTCTCAGTTTATAGGCTTTACCGTCTTGAGTAAAGGTCTATGGCAACCCCAATTGGTACTAGTGTAGTCGAGGGACAAGCCTCGAATTGACCTCCGTTTTTCAATGGTGCAAATTACACTTATTGGAAAACTAGGATGAGAGTTTATATGCATTCTATAGACTATAACTTATGGAAAGTAGTAGATAAAGGTCTTCGTGTTCCTTCGGTGGTGGTTAATGGTGTTTCCATCCCAAAACTTGAAGAGGATTGGGATGAAAATAACATTAAATAATCCGAGATCAATGCTAAGGTAATGAATCTCTTGTATTGTGCATTAGATCCTATTGAGTTCAATAGGATATCTACATGCACGTCCGTCAAAGAAATATGTGACACACTTGAGGTTACTCATGAGGGTACCGATCAAGTGAAGAACACCAAGATAAATATGTTAGTGCACAAATATGAGATGTTCCGGATGGAACCAAATGAATCTATTACTGATATATATACATGTTTTACAAACATTGTAAATGCTATGAGGAGTCTTGGTAAAGTCATATCTAATGCTGATCTTGTAAACAAAATTCTTAGGTCACTACCGATGTCGTGGGATCCAAAGGTGACCGCAATTCAAGAGGCAAAAGATATAGAAAAGCTTCCACTTGAGCAGCTAGTAGGTTCACTCATGATCTATGAGCTCAACTTGAAACATAAATCAATGGACCTGGATAAAAAGAAGAAGGGGATTGCCTTTAAATCAAATGTTCAAGAAGAATCCTCGATTGAAGAGTCCGATGATGATGAAGAAGAGGAAGGTGAAGAAGCCCTCCTTGCCCGGAAATTTAGAAGATTTATGAAGAGGAGGAAGTTTCCCTATAAAAAGAAGTTTCAATCCAAGGAAAAGGAAAAGGAAAAAAAAAAAAGGAGAAAGAAAAAGAAAAGGAGAAGGAAGTACCTATATGCTTCGAGTGCAAGAAGTCGGGACATTATAAATTTGATTGTCCTCTCCTTAAGAAATCAAGAAAAAAATTGAGGAAGAAAGCAATGATGGCTACTTGGAGTGACAGTGAGGACTCCAGTTCAGAAGAAGAGCAGACTGAAATAGCAAATCTCTGCTTCATGGCACTTCAGGACAATGAAGATGTATGTTCCGATTCTGAATTAGATTTTACTTTTGATGAACTAAGAAGTGCATTTGAAGAATTAATGCATGATTATAAAGTAGTTTTACCTGAAAATAGAAAACTGAAAAAGCATGCTGATAGTTTTCAGTAGAAAATAATTCTTTGCTTAATGATGTTAGTTCTTTGAAAATTAAGCTAGATGTTTTGGAAAAGAAAAATAATGCCTTAACTATGGAAAATGAAGTTCTTAAAAGACCAAAACATGTTATTTCTAATAATGATCTCTTAAAGAAAAACAAGGATTTAGAACTTAAAAATGAGAAATACAAAAATGAACTTGAAAAAATCAAACCTTTTGTTGATAAGTTCACCTATAGTTCTGAAAAACTGAATTTACTTTTAAACAACCAAAGAGCTGTTTTTAAAAAAGCAGGTTTAGGATACAAATCCCAAAAACAACAAAAGTATTTTAAAAACTTTTTTGTAACTGCATCATCCAGCATTTCTTGTTTTACTTGCAAGAAGTTAGGTCATAAATCTTACCAATGCAATTTTAGAAAAATTATGTCTTCTGGTAAAGTTTGGGTTCCAAAAGGAACCATCTTAAATGCTAACCCTAAAGGACCCAAGTTAGCTTAGGTACCTAAAGTCAAAACTTGATTTTATTGCAGGTGTGTCTTGCAACCAAGAAAAACAAACGTGTTTGGTATCTTGACAGTGGTTGCTCAAGGTACATGACTGGAGATGTGAAGCAATTCACTTTTCTTGAAGCTTTGAATGGAGGGAGTGTGACCTTCGGTGATAATGGTAAAGGTAAAATCATTAGAATTGGTAAGGTTCACATAACTCCTTCTAATAGTATTAGTAATGTACTTCTAGTAGATGGTCTAAAGCATAATCTATTAAGTATTAGTCAGTTTTGCGATAAAGGTTTTCAAGTAATTTTCAAATCATCATATTGCATGATTTCTAGTCCTAATCTGAATGGAGTGCAATTCATTGGAAAAAGGCATGGAAATATCTATCTTGTAGATCTTGATGATCTATCTTTACCTAATGGAGAATGCCTTGTTACAATGAATTCAACTAAAGAAGAGACTAGTTGGTTATGGCATAGAAGATTAGGGCTTGCTAGTATGTACCTTATTTCAAAACTTTGCAAAAAGAATTTAGTTAGAGATTTACCTGAAATAAATTTTGAAAAAGATAGAATTTGCCAAGCTTGTCAATTTGGAAAACAAGTTAGAACTTCTTTTAAACCAAAAGGATTTGTAACTACTAGTAGACCACTTAAACTACTCCATATGGATCTCTTTGGACCAACTGGAACATCAAGTCTAGGAGGCAAGAGATATGGATTAGTTATTGTGGACGATTTTTCGAGATTTACTTGGGTTTTCTTCTTAGCTCAAAAAGATGAATCGTTTTCAGTATTTATAAAGTTTTATAGAAAAGTTTCCAATGAAAAAGGTGTTTCTGTTGTGTGTATCCGTAGTGATCGTGGAACAGAATTTAAAAATCAAGATTTCGAAAATTTTTGTAATGAAAAAGGAATAAAACACAATTTCTCTGCACCTAGGACACTTTAGCAGAATGGGGTAGTAGAAAGAAAAAATTGCATTTTAGAAGAAATGGCACGTACTATGCTTTGCGAAAATAATTTGCCAAGATATTTTTGGGCTGAAGCTATAAATACAGCATGTTATGTTTTAAATCGAGTTTTAATATGCCCTATTTTAAAGAAAACATCATATAAGCTTTGGAACCAAAGAAAACCAACTTTGAAATATTTTCGAGTTTTTGGTTGTAAATGTTTTGTTTTGAACAATGAAAAGGATCATTTAGGAAAGTTCGATGCCAAGTCTGATGAAGGTATCTTCTTAGGATACTCTACATCGAGCATGGCATACAGAGTATTCAACAAATGAACTTTAGTTGTAGAAGAGTCAGTACATGTAGTGTTTGAAGAATGTTCTAACTTAGCCTCGAGAAAAGAGGAAACATCTGATAGTTGTGCAGGTGCTAACAAGCTTCAAAAATTAACATCGAAAGATCAAGCTCAACCAAGTGAAGAAAGTCAAGACAAAGATGTAAAAGAAGATGACACTCCAGCATGTCATGATCTACCCAAGGAGTGGAGGTATGTTCATGGACATCCTAAGGAATTAATCTTAGGTGATCCATCTAAAGGGGTAAGAACTAAAGCTTCTATTAGAAATGAATGTGATTACATAGCTTTTGTATCTCAAGGAGAACCTAAATGTTTTGAAGAAACTGAAAAAAATGCTAATTAGATGAATGCTATGCAAGAAGAATTAATACAATTTGACAGAAATAATATTTGGATACTTGTAGAAAGACCATCTAATGTTTCAATCATTGGCACTAAATGGGTATTTAGGAATAAGTTAGATGAAAATGATTTTGTCATAAGAAATAAGGCTAGGCTAGTTGCTAAAGGCTACAATCAGGAGGAAGGGATTGACTTTGATGAAACTTTTGCTCATGTTGCTAGACTTGAAGCAATTAGACTATTGCTAGCTTTTGCATGTTTTATGAATTTCAAATTATTTCAAATGGATGTTAAAAGTGCTTTCTTAAATAATTTCATAAATGAAAAGGTTTTTGTTGAACAACCACCAAGATTTGAAAATCATGCACATCCTGATCATGTTTTCAAACTGCACAAAGCACTTTATGGATTAAAGCAAGCACCTAGAGCATGGTATGAAAGGTTAAGCAAATTTCTTATTGAAAATAGATTTTCTTGAGAAAATGTTGACAAAACTTTATTTTTGAAAAGGAAAGATGCTGATTTGTTGGTAGTACAAGTTTATGTTAATGATATCATTTTTGATGCTACTAATGAATTTCTTTGTCAAGAGTTTGCTAAACTTATGCAGGGTGAGTTCGAGATGAGCATGATGGGAGAACTCAACTTCTTTCTCGAACTCCAGATTAAGCAAACTTCAGATGGTATCTTCATCGACCAAGCTAAGTATACAAGAGAAATCATTAAGAAGTTTGGGATGGAGACTACTAAGCCAATAGGTACGCCTATGAGCCCCTCATGTAAATTAGATAAAGATAAAAATGGTAAATCTATAGATCAGAAATTATATAGAGGCATGATAGGCTCTTTGCTGTATCTAACTGCTAGTAGACCAAATATTATGTTCAGTGTTTGCATGTGCGCTAGGTATCAGTCTGAACCAAAGGAATCACATCTTATGACTGTTAAACGCATTTTTAGATATATGTCTGGTACTATTGGCATTGGCTTGTGGTATGCTAGAAATTCTTCTACTGAATTGATTGGATATTCTGATGCAGACTTTGCTGGTTGTAGATTAGATAGAAAGAGTACTAGTGGAACTTGCCAATTTCGTGGGGTTAACTTAATCTCATGGTTTAGCTAGAAACAAACTTCAGTTGCACTGTCCACAGCTGAGGCTGAGTATATTGCAGCAGGAAGTTGTTGTGCTCAAATCTTGTGGATTAAGCAACAACTTGAAGACTTTGGAATCAAGTTGGCTAGAACTCCTATTAAATGTGACAATACAAGTGCTATTTGCTTGACTAAAAATCATGTTCAACACTCTAGAAGCAAGCACATTGAAATTAAGCATCACTTTATTAGAGATCATGTTGAAAACAATAATATTTTGCTTGAATTTGTTTGTACTGAGCTACAATTAGCTGACATTTTAACTAAACCTCTCTTGGAAGATCGGTTCAATATGATTAGAAGTGAACTCGGGATCATAAATCCATTTGATTAAATCTTCGTTTCATATTTTGACTAAAATCAGATCCTTCAATCTTATTTTTGATGAATTGTGATTAATCTTTGATAATTTGACTCCACAAACTTGTTGATTCAATTGATTTTGATCTTTCAGTGAAATTCCTGAATTTTCGATTTTTTAAGTCGATGTGTCGACACATCATGTGTCGACTCCAAAAGGTGTCGACACATTCGTGAGTCGACACATGGCCGACGAAAAACTGAGATTTTAAGGGTTTCCGGACTGTTGTTTTCCCCAATTTCTATTCCCTCCGAGCTGACACTTCGTTTCAAGATACCCATACTATTCATTCTACTGTTTCTTGCTTATTAGCCATAGTTTTCTTGGATTTGGATCATGTGTAGCCATTTTTTTTAAAAAATCCTCTTAGGTTTTAATACCTAAACCCCAAAAAACCTCACATTTCCACCCAAATCCCTACCCAAACCTTGGTTATCAACAATGGGACCTTGCAAACAAGTTGTTCGCCGACCACGTCAGTCACAGCTTGAGGAAGAAAGAAGAACAAAGGCAAGACATGAGTCTAGGGCTCTAGATCTGCCTGCACGTCAGTTGTTCACACCCTCCAGCCGGATAAGCGCCAAGACCATAGTAAGAGGATGCAGAGTGGACTTCTCATTCTTGGACCAACAGCATTTTCAGATAGGAGACTGGATCTGACATGCTGGCCTGGCATCTTTTTGCTCACTCAGCGAGAGATATTTCCCGGGGCTGATGAGAGAGTTTTATGGGTCACTCGCCCGTGGAGCAGATGGATGGATTGCTCAGATCAGAGGACGAGACATTCCTATTTCAGCTGAGATATTGAGCAGGGTATGGGATATACCCATGACTGGATCCGTTGTTGAGAACTTGCTGGACAGAGCTGGTGGACTCCGATGTATTTTTGAGTCAGACATCTTACCAGAGGGAGCCACCATTCCTGCCTCAAGACTTTCAGCAGAGATGAGACTGCTTCATCACATAGTTGCCCGGATTCTTTTGCCGAAGACCGGACGATTTAATTACATTACCGAGCGGGAGTTGCTCGTGATGGTCTCATTGATTCAGGGGACGTCGATATGCTTGCCTGTTTTAATGATGCATCAGATCACAGAGGCGGCGTCTAGTCAGCGACTTTGCTTACCATACGGCATGGGACTGACGGTATTGTTTAGAGAGTATGGAGTCAGTTTCCAGAGTGAGCCATATCGGTCATTGATCCACACCGATGTATATGACATCAGGTAGTTGCATCGTATGGGCTTTCATTTGATCCGAGGCCAGTGGACATGAAGGATATCTAGATAGGCCGATGATGCAGCTGATGTTGATGAGGACGCTGCAGAGGAGGAGCATATTTTGTCAGGCGAGGCTGGACCAAGCGAGACACAGCCTGAGACGGCGGCACAGCCAGCTCAGCCAGATACTTCTGCCCAGCCATAGCCAGAGCAGACGGAGACATATGGTATGTCAGACACTCTGGAGGATAGAGTCAGACGCATAGAGACATATGTCTTTATCATGAGACAACGTCTGAATGTTTTCATTGTTGAGACAAGAGAGAGCCACAAAGGTCTCAGTGATGGTATTTCGGCTATTCTCTCAGCCCTATCTAGAGTTTCTACGAGTGCTCCTGCTGCTGACACAGTTCCAGCATCTGTGGATATTCCTGCTCCAGCACCAGCTGATGACATTAGAGATTTTGGTATTGGTGCTGAAACTACTATTGGAGATGGAGTTGGAGACACTGCTATTGGAGATTCGGATGAGATGACTAACTCAGACCTGTTTGATATTGCTGATCTTACATCAGAGCCAGTGGAGGTGACGGATGATGTTCCTGCGAGTCCAGTTGTTGATCCATCCTTTTCACCTGTTCCATCCTCTCCTTTCAGATCAGATATTCATACTTCAGATCCTATTCTGATTCCTATTCTTAGCCCTATCATTAATTTACCTACTATTAACTCTCCTGATATTACTACACCTATTATTCAGACAACCACATCTATTGTTCATACACCTATACATTATTCAACTGATACTGTCATTCTTGATACACCTGTATCATCAGCTGATACACCTGTTGTTGACAGTCCTATTCTTCATACCTTATCTGTATCTCGAGAGCTTGGGTTTTATACACCTGGCTTTCAGCATCCCGATTCAGGTCCCTCATTTGATCGTACTCCTGCTGTTGGTGAGATGATTCATCCGATTAGTTCAGTTCCTGCGAAGGACGTAGCTTCTACCTCTACTGCTTCAGCCAGAGGTCGGACCTACATTCGTCGTAGAGGACATGGACGTCGTACCCCTCTTCAACTGACCAGGACCAGACTTCGAGATCTGAGATCACTTTGGCCTCGAGCACGAGCTTTTACTGATATCGGACCGATCGAGATCGGTTCATCTTCTGATGACTCGATGGACGAGGATTAGGACATTACTGTTGTATTTTTAGATACTTTGTATTACTAGATAGTCTCACTTCATGCTTACATATTTTTTTATCTTTTCTATGTGTAATTTGACGGTATATTAATATATAAAAAATCTTATGTTTATCATATTTCTTCATCTTGTGTTTCTTCAATGACTATTCAATGAAAGGGGAAGTTGCATTTCTTGTGTTTATCACTTTTCTTTACCTTTTTAATGATAACAAAAAGGGAGAGTAGTACGTATAAGTATAAATGTATTTACTTTTCCAAACTAAAGGGAGAGTAAGTATCTTTTAATTTTTGAAACTTTCAATTTTTGAAAACTTGAATTTTTGAAAGGGGGAGCTGCACCTTTTGTCAATTTTGATTCTCAAAACCCCTCTTTCAATGTTTTTGAAAAGATTCTCACAAATTTTGTTATAAGTCATTAATTCAGGGGGAGCTTTGTTATATGCTGAAATTTTCATTATAAGAGTATCTTGATACATGTTTTTTCAATGTTCTAACTAAAGTTCTAATACTCTCTATCTTCGAAACAAGCTGACAATTCCATTACTTATGTTTGAAAGACTATATCTTTAAGTAATGTTTGATACTTAATGCTTTCAATATTATGCATCTTGACCTTTACTCTTAAAGCTTCATTTTTATGACAATTTATACTTAAGGGTTTTGTCATCATCAAAAAGGGGGAGATTGTTGACTCCACTTATTGATTTTGATGATAAGCAAAACAGTTAAGTATAATTTGATGACTAATTTTTGCTTTCAGTATGTTTTCAATTGAAAGGATGCTCACACAAATCGAAGAAGCCCAATTGTATTGAAGAACCAAGTTTGAGTGGGATGAATGCAGAAATCTAAGTCTTGAAAACTCAAAAATTGTTTGAATGGATGTTCAACAAAAATAGAAACAAGTTCAGCCATTTTCTGCAAACTTTTTGGTGATGTGTCGACTCAAGGTGTCGACACATGAGATGATGTGTCGACACATGAAGATGGTGTGTCGACTCCAGATGGCACGCAACATAACTCCAAATGGCACAGATGATGTGTCGACACATGAACCCTATGTGTCGACTCAAAGTATCAACACATGGATCAACACATCGCCTGAGAATTTCAAGCAGCAGAACATGCAAAAGATGATGGAGCATTTGATATATCGACACATGGATTTTATGTGTCGACTCAATGTGTCGACTCCACTGAGAATGTGTCGACACAAATAATTTTTCCAAAGAATCTGAATGGATTATTTTGAACTTGTGTCGACTCAAGAAGAGTATGTGTCGACCTAATGTGTCGACACATGAAGAGCAAGTGTCGACACATGGAGTTCTGACAACAGTAACGGCTAGTTTTTTCTTGAGCAGAACTCTCTCTTTTGCCCCCCAATGGCTAGTTTCTCGTGCTTAATGGCTAGATTTCTGTTTTGGGGACTTGCAAAGGTATTTAAATGGCTCCAAATCAATTCAAAAGGAGAGCTAAGCACTTGCATTGAATATAAAAGAGAGTTTGAAGAAAAAAAAGAAGAAAGAAGAGCCTTAACTCCAATTCATTCAAAGCTCAACCACTCTCAAGCCGAAGAGAAGCCTTCCAAGCATTCAAAGCTATCAAGTGCAAGATCATTCCTTCTTGGGCATTCAAAAGGCTTCATCAAGAGCAAATCAACTCTACTTCAAGCTACATTGTTTTATTTGCTTTTACTTTGAAAGCTTACATTGGTTCCTTCTGTTTATACTTCATATCTTGTAAAGGGTTATTGGTTAGCCTTGTGAAAATCACTAAGGTTGGTGGTTAGCCCGCAAAACCACTAAGGTTCTTGGTTAGCCCAGAAAACCAAGGGAGGTTGTTGGTTAGCCTTGTGAAAACCAATTAGGTTCTTGGTTAGCCCGCAAAACCAAGGAAGGTTGTGACTTGTGAGCCTTATAAAACAAGTTGGGTTTTGATTAGTGAGCCCGAAAAACTAATCGGCTATAATCGAGGAGATTATAGTGAATTTCCAAGGGAGTCTTGGAGAGTGGATGTAGGTGCATTGTTGGCACCGAACCACTATATATTGTTGAGTTTGTGATTGCTTGTCTCTTCCTCCTAGCTCTTTATAATTCTCTCATTGCCTTTAATTTCCGCTACACTTTTATATTAGAGCTTTACATTTAAATTATAGTACCTTGTATTGATTGAATTGCTACTTGTTTATCAAGCTTAGTCTTAAATAATTTTTAGAGACCCAATTCACCCCCCCTCTTGGGTTGCTATCTGGGCAACAATGTATTAGTGGTAGAAGGGGTTAGAAAGTTTTATTTTATATTTTATATATGGGTATCATAGTTTTTTAACTAGGATGTCGTAGTTTTTAAACTGGGATGTAGTATTAATATTTTGGCCAATTTGAGTAATCTTCTAGCATCCATGGTAATTTTTGATACTTTGGAAATCATAAACCAAGCCACAGATAATATGTACTACAGGTAAAAAGGGTTAGAAACTTTGATTTTATATTTTGTGCATGGGTGTCATAGTTTTTGAACTAGGATGTTGTAGTTTTTGAACTTGGATGTCGTAATACTGTTTTGGACTATTTGATTAATCTTATAGTAACCGTGGTATTTTTTTACATTCTGAGAGTCATAAACCAAGCCACGGATGACATGTATTACAAGTAAAAGGGGTTAAAAAATTTTATTTTATATTTTGTGCATGGGTATCATAGTTTTTTAACTAGGATGTCGTAGTTTTTAAATTGGGATGTCGCATTACTATTTTGACCAATTTGAGTAATCTTCTAGCATCCGTGGTAATTTTTGACACTCTGGGAGTAATTATTCAAGCAACGGATGACATGTATTATAGGTGCAAGGGATTAGAAACTTTGATTTTATATTTTGTGCATGGATGTCGTAGTTTTTTAACTAGGATGTCATAATTTTTGAACTTGAATGTCGTAATACTATTTCGAGCTATTTGATTAATCTTATAGCATCCATGGCATTTTTTATACTCTAGAAGTCAATAAACCAAATCACGGATGACATGTATTGCAGGTAAAGGGGGTTAGAAAGTTTTATTTTATATTTTGTGAATGGGTATCGTAGTTTTTTAACTAGGATGTCATAGTTTTTAAACTGGAATGTCGTAATACTGTTTTGGATTATTTGATTAATTTTATAACATCCGTGATAATTTATGATACTCTGGGAGTTATAAACTAAGCCACGGATGACATGTATTACAAGTAAAAGGGGCTAGAAAGTTTTAATTTATATTTTGTGCATGGATGTCATAGTTTTTTAACTAGGATATCGTAGTTTTTAAACTAAAGTATCGTAATACTATTTCAGACTATTTGATTAATCTTATAGCATCCATGATAATTTATGATACTCTGTGAGTCATAAACCAAGCCATGGATGACATGTATTACAGATAGAAGGAGTTAGAAAATTTTAATTTATATTTTATGCATGGATGTCATAGTTTTTTAACTAGGATATCGTAGTTTTTAAACTTAGATGTCATAATATTTTTTCGAGCTATTTCATTAATCTTATAGCATCTGTGATAATTTATGATACTATAGAAGTCATAAACTAAGCCACGAATAACATGTATTACAGATAGAAAATGTTAAAAAATTTTATTTTATATTTTATATATGGGTATCATAGTTTTTTAACTAGGATGTCATTTTTTAACCAGGATATCGTATTACTATTTCGGTCAATTTGAGTAATCTTCTAGCATCTGTGATAATTTTTGACACTCTGGGAGTCATTATTTAGAACATTGATGATGGAAAGTCCTGTTAGGAGTAGTTATTTCCTTCACTTTCTTATTTCATACTAGGATATTCTACTTTTGTTATTGGATGTCATCCATTATATCAAGGCATATCATAATTCTATTATCCTTATTTTAATCTTTGGGCACATAAAGTAGTCCTAAAATTCATATTTGAAATAAACATATTCAATCTATGTCCAATACATCCTATTTTAAATTTTTCCAAATAATATAAATATACACAAAACTATACAAAAATTCAGCATTTATATCCTCTCCTGTATTAGTTGACTGTATACATAAGTATCAAATTTATTTAAAAAATGATTGGAAGATGGTATAGTGGGTTCAATTACTTGTTCGGGTACTTTTACTATATTATGGGAAGTCTGTCTCTTGTTTGTACTAGCTCTTCTTTCATTTTATACATGAGTGTCAACGGAAGCTTTATCCATATTTTTTCTTGATCTCTTTGACTTCTTCTCGACTCCACTCTTAATTCTATTCTCTCTTGGATGACCTTTCTAGTAACTTGGTCAAGATCTTGGATTAGAAGTTATGTACTTTGCTTAGCTGCACAGTTAACATCTACAGCTTTTCTGAATAATAGTGTAAGATTTTTCATCACAAAATTAAATATATCTTCAGACATAGAGGCTATCTTCACAAGCTTCATCATCCGATGACTCATCAAAGCATATCTACGATCAATAAAATATAATATTTATAGTAGAATTTTATAACATATGATAGGTTTATGTAAACATAAAATAAAATATCTAAATTTAAATAATTTCTTGACTGTGTACCATGATTTTAGTGTGCTTTTATTACAAAATTGAGTATTGCATTCGAAATCGTTGAATTAGTTTTTATATCCTTGCACCATCTATTCAAGAAATACTTATCTGGGATACGAAATACGTTGCTTTGATGAATAACCAATAAGACATGCCTACACAGATAATCCTTGTACTGAAAGGATCCACACTAGCATTGAACATCCTCCAAAATTTATCATATAAAATCACATAATTTTTTATAATCTCTTTCTTTATTCCATCAACTTCAATTCTTTCGAATGATTTAACAAAATATACATCACAATTGTCAACTTCTTTAACTAATTTAGCATTTGATGCAGCCATTTCAAGGACCTCATTCTGAAGTTTTTTAATATGTACCTTATATATTTTCCTGCTGCTTGCCTCTCAAAAGGAGAGGACATCTTTAGAAAAATATTTGTTTACAACATTTTATTATCTTCCTTATTTTTTGCTTCATATCTTTTTTCAAGGCATCTTCATACTTATCGATAAATTTCTTAAGTATGGTCTTCGAGTTTATAAACCCATTAAAGAAGTTTGATGCTCTCACTTCTTTGTGAAGTTGACATCCCTGTTCATAATTATTAAAAAAATAAGTATTAAATATACAAAGTTTGTTGGAAATTTATAAATATGAATATCATCAATCAGGAAATTTACAAATATGAATATCAATCAATCATAATGATTTACAAACCTGCGAAGAATATATCCTTAAGGTAAATTGGAACCCATTTATCTCGACATTGATAAATGTCATTTAACCAATCTACAGCCTTGCATTCTTCATACTTCTCCATTAAATGTAACATTTTCTCGAAAGATACTATGGTAACTGAATCATATATCATCTCTTCAAACTTAATCATAAATTTAGAATTTGCAGTGCAAATATGACCAATCTTTTCAGGAATCTTCTTCAATATATGCTGAAGATAAAATTTATGTTGTGCATTAAAAAAAAACATCCCTAACAACAATCTCGATTGTCTTATAATGGTCAGTTATGATGGCATTAGATGGTTGACCACCATTTGTATCCAGCCATAATTGTAACACCTATTTAAATATCTCAATCCTCTCATCTGATAGCAATGCACAACCAAGCAATGTGGACTGTCTATGATAGTTGACCCCAACAAATGAACAAAAAGGCATTTGATATGTATTTGTTAAATAGGTTGAGTTAAAGGTGTACATCACTAAATAAATGCTTGCCAATCTTGACCAAGGATGGATCCAAAAAACAGACCTGAGCTGTCCATTATCATTTAGGTACAAAGTATAAAAAAAATTGAATTTTTTTACTTGCATTTTTGTGAAATGGATTACCATTAACTATGCATCTCCTTCTTTCAACTGACTCTGACATTTCCAACAGATAAAATTATGAGCATCTTTCTCTGTAAAATCTAATTATCTTCTACTCCCTTTCTTTCTAGCCATGGCAGAGTATATTTGAGTTATGAAAATATTCACAGCATGTAAATTACTGATCTCTGTCTTTTCTGGTGTGCTGATCTTTCTATGAGACCGTAGATAACCAGCTGATGATATGGACAGCTCATGATTATGTTTTAAAAAAATATCATCCAATATCCACTTATTATTTTTAGAATTTAGTATTGCTTTTATCAAAGCCTTACAATCAATTTCGCCAGTATCCCTAGGATTCATGGAGTTATCGATTTTTCTAGATTTTTCTTTCCTCCAACATACCAGGTGCTTGAAGCATATTTTATTGTTGTTGTTGGACCTACTACACATTGTTGTGATTTCAAAACTTACTCTCCTTGCATATCCATTATAGAAATTATATATATCATTTATAGAATTGAACTCCATTCCAATTTGAGGATCAACAAACTCGTTCTTTGTATTCGGGATGATAGGAGAATGTGCATTCTTGTGAACAACACCAGCAACCTCATCCAAGTGATCATGTTCAATTTTTTCTAGATCTATAATTTCAACACCATATGTAAAAATATTTGTTAAAAAAAATCATAAATATTGATATCCATAGTTTTAGATGACATTTTATATAGAACATAATAATTATTGTACTATGCATTGGATAGAATATGACATGATAGTGTGATAATACAGGCATAAAATCAAATATTTTTAAAAAAATATATTTGAACTTATGACACCATAGTTAAATAATTATGACACCCGATCATAAAATATGAAACTAAATATATTAACCCATCCTACCAGGAAAACCTATCACTTATAAACTGAGTTATAACTCCTAGGATGTCATAACATGCTACGGATACTAAAGGATCATAAATATATGCTAAAACAAGATTACGACATCCTGGTTTAAAAGTTACAACATCCTAGTTAAAAAACTATGACATCCATGCATAAAATCATAAACTAGATGTTTTGATCCTACGTAATAGAAGTATTTAAATATGCATTGCTGATATATGACACCCACATTATAATAAAATACTTCTGAGAAAGTTTTAGTATCAAAAATTTTGAAACATGAACAACTCGGTACAAAACAAAAAATGAAAGCTTTTATCCTCTGTCATAGGACTTTTCAACCATGCATTAGCTTGAATAAGATTGTTAGATTGTGATAAAAAGATCAGGAGAAAATAATATTTTAAAATATGATATTTGAACTTACAATTCCTAATTAAAAGATTACAATGCCCTAGTTAAAAGATTATGATACCCGATTATAAAATATGAAACTAAATATATTAACCCCTCCTACCAGGAAAACCTATCACTTGTGGACTGAGTTATGACTCCTAGGATATCATAACATGCTACGGATGCTAAATGATCATAAATATATGTTGAAACAGGATTACGACATCCCAGTTTAAAAACTACAACATCCTAGTTAAAAAACTGACATCCCTATACAAAATCATAAACTAGATGTTTTGATTCTATGTAACAGAAGTATTTAAGTATGCATTGCTAATATATGACACCCATATTGTAATAAAATGCTTCTGAGAAAACTTCTGTATCAAAAACTTCGAAATATGAACAACTCGATACAAAATAGAAAATGAAAGATTTTATCCTCCGTCATAAAACTTTTCAACCGTGCATTAGCTTGAATAAGATTGTTAGAATATGATAAAAAGATCAGGAAAAAATAACGTTTTGAAATATGATATTTGAACTTACAACACCATAGTTAAAAGATTACGACATCCTAGTTAAAAGATTACGACATCTTAATTAAAAGATTATGACACCCAATCATAAAACATGAAACTAAATATATTAACCCCTCCTACCAGAAAAATCTATCACTTGTGGACTGAGTTATGACTCCTAGGTTGCATTTGGTATGCGATAATCTATCCAGATTATTGGTAATTTTAAATTGGGCCTACCAGATTATCATGTTTGGTATTTTTATAAAATGGTAATCTATCTTGCAGTAGTAATCTGGATAACCACTCATGTGGTAATCCAGATTATGAGTGGTAATCCAGATTATCTCAGAGAGAGGTGGCTATCCAAATTATCGGAGAAGTGATAATCTAGTTTTTTTACAAAAATATCCCTGTCCTGTAACTTTCTTCGGAGAGAAGGAAAGCAGGCCCTCTTCACCTTCGTCATCTCGCACTCTCCCCGCCCCACCCCGCCTCCATCTCTCGCCGGTGAGTTGCCATTGCATCACCTCCGGGAAGATCACCGTCGTTCAAGCCATCGCCGGTGATCAATAAGATATTTTTCTATAAAACATTCTCCTTCTCCTCCATCGTCAGTGATCGGGAAGAATGCAGACCCTGCATCGGGCCGCTCGCCACCCCGCCTTCGAGGCCACCAACGGCCCCTCCTCCTCCTTCCCCTCCTCGTCCTCATCTCAAGAAGATTGCCAGGGAATCCATCATCGTGCCGCTCGCCGCCCCGCCTCCACCTCACCATCCTCCTCCTCCTCCTGCCTGTTCGCCAACCCTGCATCGAGCCGCTTGCCGCCCCACCTCCAAGCCCCCCAACAGTCCCTCCTCCTCATCTTGGGAAGATTGCTAGGGAATCCATCATCGCACCGCTCGCTGCCTCGCTTTATTCATTATCCTTCCTTCTCTCGATGGAAATGACAGGGGGAGCAGTTCCAGGAGGCGGTCCATATCATTGGATCCCGTCGTGTCTTCCAAGTCAGTGCTTGATGTAATGCGAGATTTTGAAAGGCCTACAATACTTGATCGATATATATGTAGCCATCCAACAACATGTCGCCTTATAAATGTTATTATTTGTTCAGATAAAAGTAAAGAACATTATTTTTCCAATCCATTTCTTGGCTTTGGAATAGAATAGCAACTGATATAATGGTAATGGACCCATTGTTCATATGGTAATATATTACTTAAGTTTATATTAAAATTAAATATCCGAAATACATAATATTTTAATTTTTAATTAGTTGAACATATGGTTTTAAACAATAGCATGATTATTAGTTTACAACCATTGTTAAGATTTTGTTACCTCAATTAATACATTATTGATATAAGCAACATGTAAAAAAATGATACTTATATTTCACCTATACCTTCTATTTCAATAAAATGATATTTTTATGAAATGTAAACTCTTTACTTAAAATTCTTCAAAAAAATATATGATCAAAGAATAATAATATTTATTTAATAATATATAAATTTTGATAAATTTGATTTAGAGGTATTTTGAAAATTTGATGTTAGATTACTAGTAATCTATTTATCATACTAAACACAGTAATCAATCTTACTGATAGATTATATGTGTATATCAAACATAGTAATCAGCATTACTGACAATCTATCAAATAGTAATTTATCTTGTAGGTAATCCAGATTACCATTCAGATTCCCTAGTGATCCACCAAACGCAACTCTAGGATATCATAATATGCTACGAATATTAAAGAATTACAACCGCATGCAAAAACCAGGTAATGACATCCTAGTTCAGAAATTATGACACCGTAGTTAAAAGATTATAACATCCCCGCGGAAAATATGAAACTATATTTATTATCCCCTCCTACCAGGAAGAACTATCACCTGTTAACTGAGTTATGACTCCCAGAGTATTATAAAATTTAATGGATGCTAAAAAAATATTATATAATTTTCTAATATATTAACTTTCTCTAACTACCCAAATAGTTGGTGTAATAAAGGACTATAAAAAAAAATTAAACAATATTCTATGAATGATTTTTTACTTCCTATTGAAGATAACATTTTGTCTTGAAGTTATAGAAGAAGTCTTCGGTGACTTATTCCAACCTTGAACCAAAATTTTTTTCTTATATCCATAACTCGGAACACTTTTCAGATCCAGGAATAATCTTCTTCATCCTCGAACACTACCTGATACCTTAGATTAGAAAAATATAGCACTTTTTCAAAATGATGAAGAAGATTATATTAACATTCAAAAGTTGATTCCTACGATAGGACTCTCAAAATATATTTCAAAGCAAAAAAGATTCTTCCTTCAACCTTTAACTAATTTCTTGGATCCTAAAACCAAAGTATGTTTCAGAAAATTGAAACATTTGGCTAGAAATACTAGGAATAATGTTTTGGAATCACCAAAATTCAAGCAAGATGGCAAGAAAAATAGACCGGAGAGAAAGGATATTTTGATCTGCACAAAAAATTTAAAAAAAAAATTGAATGAAAATTAATGAATGTCATGCTCAATATTTAACTTGTTATCTCTACCAATGATACGAACTCCCGTCCCGTCCCATCAAGCCATGTAGGATCGACGTGGACCAATAAAAAATAACGGTGTGGACCAAAAAAGATTTCGAACATTGCATGCAGTGCACAAAGGCTTACTCCTGACATCATCGAAAAGCCCATCCTCACCACCCAATTCCCTCACAACAATATGCCAAGCCTGCCCCAGACCCAAAAAATCCGATCCACTTTTGTTGTGCACACAGTATCATGGATCCCCAAGAGCTGAACTCCAGTTTCATGGATCCCCAAGGCTTAAGTGATGAATGGGAATTTGGCTTGCAGGTGCACCAATCAGCTTTTGGAGGGGAGGCTGCTCTCTGCATCCTGCACAGGATGATAGAGGAAGAACAAAGCACAGGTAGAGCCCATGATGCATAAAAATCCAAGAAACATTGATGGACCTCACAAGAAATAGAAAATGTATGATTCATGACATTGAACGAAAAGCATATAAGAATTTAAAGGCGAAAAGCATATAAGAATTTGAAGGCTACCTAGCAGGAAATTCTTCTTTTTCTTTGTTGGACAATCAATATCAAAGCAAGGTGAACAGAAATTATCATGTCCATCCAAAACTCTCTTGCATCACTAAAAGACCTTTCCATTTTTCCCATTCTGACACAAGGATTTTACTAGGATGCTTCAAAAAATATTTTAATCTTTTTACTATTTACCTATTTTTAATTGTTGAATTAAAAATGGATTATTTAAATTTTAACTAGTTAAAAATTAATGTACATAGCTAATGCGATGAATATTTCAAAGTTCAAGATTATTTCAACATTAAGATTTTCTTTTTAATTAAAAGCCTGCATCATGGGTGACACCCTCTATGGAGGAGATGCAGGCAAAAATGACGAGAAGAAAAAAATGATTAAAAATATTTTTCATAATAAAATATTATAAAGAAATACCTGGCAAAATTTCTGACACAAATGAACTAGGTGCCATGGTGAAATACAGCCAATAGATGCATCAATAAAGTATATCATAATCGAGCACCGGTTCAGAAAAAAATAATCTTATTAACATGTGATATACTTAAATTTTGCAAATTATTGATTCTGATTAGGTTATCCGTACTGGTGGATATAAGGAAAGCAAACAAGAATTTTAGGTGTTAGAAAGTAGAAACTATCCGGTCTGTTTACGACAAAAGGCTGATAAATGACATGGCATCTTCATCGGCACAGCTCCAACAACTGTAGAACTTGGCGTGCTTGGGTGCGCAGAGCGGTTTGTGTTTTCCCTGGGTCTAGGGTTGAGCCAAACTTGCTTGCTGCCCATATAAAGGATGCACATTTTTCACCTAAAATTTCCTTTATATCTTCTAGTATGGTTGCCAAGGGGGTGGGTTCCCTTCTTTCACATTCATGCCCAGCAAGTAACAGCAAGAACTCCCCACATTTTAACCTGACCAAAGAACAAAAGGCATTCGAAGACATTACAGAAGTATGGAATAAATATACAACCACGGATGTTCCCAGGCTCCCAGCTTAAAAAGTTGGTGAGGCTGTTCCACATTGCAAGTAGTTGATTGAATATAGGATAATGTATAAAGCTATTAAAAAAATTGGTTTTCCGAGGGAGATAAGATGCTGTAAGTCATGGATGCTTTGGATGCTTTACAGAGGACAGGACTTTCACCAAGACTTATTACTTGGCAATCCCCATTGAAAGCATGCAAGTCTTGGAATGATGTTTTTTTTTTTTTTTTTTTTAATTGAAAGGGAATGATGTAATTGCTTAAAGAGTGTCCAGTGCAAATATAACTTGCCACCAGTTATTCAATTTGACTCCTACGATGTCTTTCAGTTTTCCATTCCTATAATTTGATTCTTGGAGCAAGATTGCTTATCAATTCTTTCAACAGAGTCAGATTCTTCGAGGACCAATACTCTAAACAAGAAGAACCATTTCCAAGTGCACCTGGGCCCCTAAGCCTAGGTGGTTCCCTGACCACCCCTTTTAGGGCCTAGCTGTAAAGGTGGCCGGTGGACCCCATATCCAGGTCAAGCGGTCAACCGCCTAGCGGATGCCCAATCAATCTGCCAAACCAGGCAGGTTAGCTTTGCGATATCAATGAGCATGGTTGTTTGCAGTAAGAGGCATGTCAAGCAAATGGATTATGGCCTTTACAGTCTTTTTCACATATGTGGAAAGTCCCTACCCAGCCACAAGTTACAACGCCCACCAATACTTGATTAGTTGTTTATTTCCAACTTGGTGAAGATTATTTCAAATTTAGGAGTGCCGCTTGTTGCATTATTTTAAATGACTGAGCTTCTTGTTAGATGATCGATTTGCATTTTTTTCACAATTGACAGGAAATATTGTAATTTCACTAATAATCATGTTATGATTAGTTAGGTCTTCAAAAAAATACAGTTATTTGTTCAAGTTTCCTTTTATTTCCTCCAACTACTTCTATTTTATTTTTTTTAAAAAAATTATTTGTTTTGATATAGTAAATTCTAAATTTGATTTTTACTAATTTTATAACACTACATCTAGATGTATGCATTCACTCTTAGAGCTTTGCAGTTCCTTGACAGCCCAAGCATCAAAACACTGCAAACAAGCATTGCAAGTCAGAAATATGGACTAAAATACTCCTTATTAATTGTTTTCTTTTATTTTCTCTTTTTTATACATACCTAACCCTAAACATTAAATAAAAGAAAGAAGTTCATTATCTGTACTACAGAATACAAGCATTGAATGGCAGGCACAGGTAGATGATCCATGGCAATGCTTATCTTCCAAGACAGCATAATTAAGATAACAAAAGCATGATGGTCAAGATGCTCAGCTCAATAGGGATCAGGGTGAACTTCAGGTCTGCCCAAAACCATTTGGACCAATAAAGGGCTTAGACAAGTTTGTTTAAATACTAAATAAACAAGCCCGGGCATATCATGATTAAGGATTCTTATGTGATAAAAGTAGCATCTTATTCATCACATCATTTGCCACATACTGTTGTCATTGTTTCTGTTTTGTCAATTTAGATTTGAGTAACCAAAAAGCCGGAAAAGTTTATATCGCCACCCTCGTCAAGTTTTCTTCAAAAATTCAAAACATCATCAGAACTTCTTAATAATTGCATGAATTTATTTATCTCGATCAAAAATTCTTCTACAAAGAATCCAACAGGCCACCCATCTTATGGGACCGCAAGAAGGACTTGTAGTAAATAACTATGCTAGATTTGCCAGCTCACCTTCACTTCAAGCACACCACATTGTTATTCTAGTTAAGAGGTACAAGTCTGGTAACCACATGCTCACCACCCTTGGTCTGGTCCTTAGCTTGATGACATATTTGCTCCCCTATATAAACTGATGCTAAATGGGGAGAATGCAATGTGCTGATCTGACTATAAGTGGTGCTTGATGACAGGATATGCACCTTTGTTAGATCATTTGATGGAATCCAACTTAGCTTAGCAAAATTTTCATTTTACAAATGTAAAACATTAATATCAAGATAAATTGCTATGGCTCAAATTTGGACTGTGTTTTTCATAAGTAGGAGTTCGTTCACATTCAATATATGCACAAATGAACAAGATGTGACAACAGATTCTGTGGAGTGCATTGCCAGGTAGTTATCAAGGACATGAGGGAGATAGTTTTGAGACATGCATGGACTCATACATCAAGGCATAAAATATCAAGGTCTCTTCTTTGCCTTCAAATGAACCAAGTTGACATAGAAGCATGCTTGAAATTTCCTTAGTGATATTTCTAATTAACCAATCTACGAGAGTAATTTCCTTTTTCCACATCAAAAAGTGCTTTAACATCAGCTAATATTTGAAACAAGCTAACATTGACTTCCAAAATCCTATAGTGTTTGTTATGGGACATCAGAAATTCAGAATCAAGCAGAGGAGTTTGTTGACAAACCAGAAATCTTAGTTTTACACTTCAAGATGATGGAGACTAACAAAATTCAGGCAAATAGACCTAAGAAGTCACATAATCAAATTATATTGATTTTTACTGGCAATCATAGAAAGAATCTCTAATGAGCAGGAGATCTAATTAAAGGGCAGGATTCAAAGCTGCCAAAGTCCACGAGACCAACCAATCTAAATAGCACGTATCCAGATAATTTAATTTGCACAAAGCATCTATGTAGCTAGCCACAAAATAAGGGCAGTGAGGAAAGATTAAATTGTAGTAAGTGTTAAGTAGCCTATAATTTCAGAGAGTACTTGTAAAGTTGTAATCTGCAGTGACAAATTCTCTTGTGGAGCGCTGAAAATAAAACATCACAATTTGTGTTTAACAGACAAAGATGTGCTGATTAATATTGCAGAAGAATATGAGTAAATTACGCAACTAGGGGCTCATATTTTACATAGGTACAACCCTTTAGAGGGAAAAGTTAGAATGCAGTGTTAGTACAAGAGTACACACCTTAGATTATCATCCCCTTGCTCATCTTTCATGAGCTCTGCAATTTTCTTCATACCATGGCATGCCTCAAAATCCTAGAGCAGGAAGGAGGAGAAAAGAGAGAAGAATCAATTGTAAATACTTATGGGAAAGCCATAAATTATGAAATGGAATTCAATTAACATGACATGTTAAAACGTGCAAAGAAAGAAACATGTCAGAGGGCATCTTTAACATTTCATGCTGTATAGCATGCAATTATTATATTAACTTTCTCATTTCACATGATTTAAAGGACAAGTGCTATAGCACAAAAGTAGGTGGCTATAATTAAAAATTGACTGCATTAGTGGATAATTAGGAGTAAGGACGAAAATAAATGTGAACAAGAGGAATGGGTTTGGGATAATTTCTTTTTGGCTTTGAATCCGTGAAATCATATAAATGAAACTGCAATCATCAATGAAGTAGGAAAAAGGGGAGCAATTCTTAGTTCTGGAGAATGAACATGGCTTTCAAATCAACATGCTTGGGAAAATTTAATTTATAACACAAAGTTTATTGTTAAAACTGAAAACATGAAAATGTATAACGCCTTTAGTATGTCATGGGGTCTAAACCACCACTAGTAGCATGTTGTTCTCCGTTGAACCACTTTAATTTTCAAAGCTTTAAATTATACCCTTCTCTTCTCCTCTACAGGCTACAGCCCCACTGAACAGTTAAAACATTGAACACATCCACAACATGCCTCTCTTTGTTGTACACTATGGGGTGAAGCTGCCATCAGCTAAATGCTGTTCTCAACCATACAACCTTGGTTTGGGAAGCTTTAAACATTGCACACATCCACGAAAGGCCTTCTTTTGAACCAACAGATAGGATTCAATGTCTACTGCAAGTTTGTGTATAAACAGTAAACAGTGATTATTTTATTCTCTTATCCTAGTGACTGATATGCTGCAGGTAATTTAGTACAATTCTATATTTCCCCTGTCCATTAGGGCTGAAACCGGATCGGATATGAATCGGATACCAGTATATCCATATCCATATTTGTTTTGTCTAACAAATACAAATACGGATATTAGTCAGATGCAAAAATTCATATCCATATTTATTTTAAATAGATATGTATAAAAAATAGATACTAGAAGTATAAATGTAAATACAGATATAAATTTGATAATTAAACTTTATGACTACATAATTAAAAATATTACTTAATAGATAATAAACCAAGTTAATAGCATGTTAATATATTTATATATTTTTCTTAAAAGTTAAATGAGTGATATATAAAATTTCATAGGGTTATAGGTAGAATTAGATTTTTGGATACAGATCAAATAATTGTCTATCAACATCTATATCTATTTTTTTTGAAAAAATATAGATATGAATATGGATCTTAATCGGATGCTCAAATTTTTGTCCATATCCGAATATATTTGGATATGAAAATGGATCCGGTCGGATATTATCCATACTATTTTCATCCCTACTATCCATGTAGCTCTCCCTTCCACTGCTCCCCTTTAAATTCCACATTATGAAAACCCAGAAGGACTCTTGATTGGATTTATTTTTTTATCCACAAAGAAAAAAAGCACCTCCTCTCAGCAACCAAGCTCTAAGCTTAACTATTGACATTATTTTCTGCAATTATGAACTCACAGTACCAAAGGGGAAGACAGATAGATTCCCAAGTCCAAAAATGTTGAGCAAAAGGATCGAACTAATTATATATTGTGCATGTAAGCATCAGTGCCTTGCACAATATGTACCATATTGTATGGTGCCAACACTTAATGCACTGCAAGAAGGATCGAACTAATTATATATTGTGCATGTAAGCATTAAGGCCTTGCACAACATGTGAACCATGCTGCATAGTGCCAACACTTCATGCATTGCAAGAACAATACAAAACGCAAACAAAAAAAATTGCACGACAGCCATGACTAATTATATATAGATGTTTTAGACACAAAAATTGTTTTTAATAAAAATTTAAAACACAAAAATTTTTAATTAAAAATGTACTAAAGCACTGTGTGTTGATGGTTGAAAAACAAGTTATAGGCCACAAACTAATATACATCACATTGGATTTATCAAACAAAACAAGTACAAGCTTCTCAATGGATTGTGGAGCTTTGGGGAAGGAAAACAAGAAATGAAGCCCATTCAAATAAATAATTGATTATGATACTTTTGCAGATACTATGACCTAACCATTTGCAAACCCAGGCATGTCCATAACAGATTATTGCAAAATATGGTAGCACTTGCCAATGCCAACTGATGCGTCTGAACACAAGCCAGTATTAATGCATAGCCCTTGTATTCTACTGACAACCTTGGGGCATGATTTGATCATTGTACAAACCAGAAAAATACAGACCAATAAGAAAAGAAATTGAGTTGAGAGAATCATTACATCGTAACAAAAATACATATGTGGACAAGATAAAAGCGGTCGGAAATTGTTATAAACACGGAAAGGCATGAAGTTGTTGTTAAGATAGAATCTAACTCCATAAAACCAGTAACCTTAACTCTTAGGTATTAAGGTTACACATTTTACCAAGAGCACAGTCATCTCCTGAAAAATGGATCATCTAAAGACAGCCTGAAATGCTTTGACACAAACCAATGGCCAAATTGTCTCAACCATGTTTAATGAGGAAACTCATTTAGTTTTGCTTTTGAGTGTTTAACCCGGTTCAAATAAATTTTGATCCCAACATAATTCTATCAAGGAGAATCGAGTATAACACACCAAAATGAAGCATCATACTTCAGACAATATTCATATCCAAAAAAAATGCAAAAAAAAAATAAAAAAGCTTTAAGTTCTCATCAAGGAAAGAAGTTAGGCATAATATATGAAATACAGTTCCACTAACTCATTGTTGAAGTAAACCATCAATGATCATCATATCACAAGCATAAAATTGTGGTTGTGCACTCTCCACGTAAAAAATAAAGTATGAAGGATTAGCATTACAAAGAAAAAAGGCTCTAAGTTCTCATCAAAGATACAAGTTAGGCATAACTTAACCCAATGTTGAAAAGTAAACCTTCAGTGATCATCATATCACAAGCTCAAAATTGTAGTTGCGGCACCCACATAAAAAATAATGTATAAAGCAAGCAAGTTTGCACGTTAGAATTTTTTATTAATCTATACTTTCATACAATCTTATATCTGAAAAAAAGAGATGTTAGATTCCATACCTTCTGGTTAGCTGGAGAATCTAACAACAATGATATTAGTGCATCCAAGCATGCTCCCTGCTTAAGCATTCCTCGGGTTGATAATATTTTTATAAGCACCTGCACTAATAAGACTACTTTCAGCCTCCTAAAGTGCCCAAAATAAAAAGATGAAAACTTCACTTTATCAAGGAGGATTCTATGTCAGGAAGGACATCACTAAAACCATCAAAGAACTACAGGTTAAAATGATTAAAGGAATCAATGTATCTTTTTAGTGAATATGGATGCAGGTGGGATTGAAAAACATGCATCCCAGGGAAGCATAGAATCTACCTTGATAGCCTTATGCTGGTGAGCCAAAGCTGCACAACCCAAGTAGAGCAGACAACATCCTTCCAATAC
This sequence comes from Areca catechu, assembly GCA_021397845.1. Classification (NCBI taxonomy): domain Eukaryota; kingdom Viridiplantae; phylum Streptophyta; class Magnoliopsida; order Arecales; family Arecaceae; genus Areca; species Areca catechu. The sequence goes on from CM038038.1 coordinate 119,251,634, forward strand.
TCTAACAGCAAGAGCAACTTCAGAGTCAGTAGCAGGGCTATTTATCTTCAGAGGCTCCACCCCAAATCTATGGTCCACATTCACCATAGGATCATCCTCTAATTGTCGCAAACTAATCTTAAACAGAACTGGAACCACTGTTGAAAGGATCCATTTCTACATCAGTCATTTAGATTTAAAATATGAATGTGATTTTGGTTGTACATAAATCAATAGGGATATTAAAAAACATTACATCCTCTTGGTTTTCTGTATCATCTAAGCATTCTACATACCACATCACTAATATGTAATCATATATTAAGTGTATCTGAAAGAGAACATACTTGAAGTAATTACAATAGGTTAAGCTGAGTAGGATCATGGGCAATCTAATAAGGAGCATTTTGGATTTCAGGATATCAAAAAAACAAACTGACTGCACAATCAAAAATGATTAAGTTTGTGCATGATATTTTTGGAAATTCATTAGTCTCTTTGCATACAACCAAGAACCAAGACCACACATAATCTAACAATATTAGCTTCCAAATATAACAAAAGCAAAAGATTGCATGGACTACTATTTCTTAGAAAATAAGATGGGTAACCAAGTATCGTTAAGCACCTTGAAACTGTTTGCTGAAATACTTTGGACTGTCTCTACCAAATATGAATGAAGCATCTTGAGATTGTAATGGGAGTAAGTGCATACATGGATGCCAAGTCCTAATTTATACAGAATATAGTGATCTTTACTAGTTTCTAGCTAATGGATCACAAAAAATACTTGGATAAAGGAGGCCTATCACAAAATCCCAGAATAGGATAGCCTTGCAATGAAGGGAGGGCATGAGAAAATGCGCTTGATTCTTGGACCACTTTTTACAGGCTTCCTTGAATTTGAACAGACACTTGGACTGAACAGACATTACAAATTCATATATACGTATGTACATAATGGTTCCTTGAATTTATACATACATGCATGCGTGTGAGGACATATGTATATTGCATGAACATCTCTACCTGTCACTGAGCATTACTACCATGAACGTGTAAGAATACCAAATGAAGTTGCCAAATCTTTGATGTTGATGATCTAAATCAACATGAAGTTGAAGACCTTTTCTTGACTTGAAATCCATTTCTTCTCATTTATGGTCTTCCATCATTTTCAGCTTCCTATATTCATAATGAAAGCATTCATGTTCCTTGCTGAACAATACACATTTTTCCAAACCAAAATGCTTGTCATGGAACTTCTACACCTTGAACTTGGTTTTTCATGCCTTTGCAGTCACTGCGAATTACCAAAGATGGTTCTACACTCACCTAATGTTTACAAAGCAAGGAAGTAAAATCAATCGATGACTGAAGAAAATAATCAAAGCATCACTTATATAGTTGCATGATAACATCCATCATTCTAAATCTATTTCCACCAGAGAGGACAACTCGACATTCAACTATCAGTGTCCTGAAGCCTCAAAACTAATGTTGCTCAGTAAAAGATCTCTAGACAAGGAGTATAAGGTAGTCTAGTTCGTGATACATATTGCTACTATGCCAGAAATAACAACCAAGACATGAATCTAACTGAAATCAAGAAGTCTTTCGAGTGAAATCTTCAAAATCAGTGGAAAGCCGAATGTTGGATAAAGAAAGGAAGAGCACTTTAAGAACAATTAGGAGAAAAAAAAGAAAAAAATAAAAAGAAGGGGAATTATATGTAAGATTGGAAAAATCAAGATGAAAACATAAAAAAGCTAACAACTGGCCATGTGCATCAAATAAATATTTATGTCTTTATTAATTTCAGATCTGATGGAAATAGGCATTGATTCATATCATTTATATTATACATATCATATGTGATACATATCGTATGTGTATATTTATACATACATATTTTGTATATTATATATGTTATAATATATATATATAAATGTTATATCATACATGTTAAGTTAAATATATTAAGTTATTCCTCTTCCTGTTCCTTGGAAAGATCAAGCACACATTCTATTCCATCCATTTCTTTATTCCCTCATAAATCGCATGCTTGTGACAATAGTGACAAAATTTTCTCAATTCTAATTGATTGGATGTGCTGTGTCAATTCTTTTGAGTAATATATTTAAAAATACCCGGTGATGCTTTATGACACCATTTCAAATATGACTGATACCTCTAACATCTTTATCCTTGGCCATGAAACCCCTGTCCGCCCCTCCCCCCCCACCCCACCCCCGGGACACCATGCCCCCACAAAAAAAGAAGAAGAAGAAGAAGAAGAATTGACTTAACTACTTCTATTTTCAATCCGAACTGAAGAAGAATAAAAGAACAAAAAATCAATTTTAAAAAATCAGTAGAAGTTACTAACTTGAAATTCAATTTTAATTTCTATAGATATTTCACCATAAAAGTTGTCATCATGTCATATTACCATACCATCATCACATTTGAGTTTGTTATGTGTACGTACAATTACACCTCTAATTACTTCTGATCTTTCTAGAGGTATATTCGTCATTGCTTCTTTGATCACAACAATAATAATGTCACCAATATGAGCATATTGGTGACTGCCAGCTCCTATGATTCGAACACACATCATTTACTACATTCAGAAGGGTCTGAGGTTGAATCATATATTTTTTTATTTGAATATGTTATTTCAATGCAAAGAATGAATGAAAAAAAGAAATATTGTCCATCCAAAAAATACCCGATATTATCCATCCAAAAAATACAATTGTGTTTTTATCCTCAATATCCCTTTTGTTTAGTTCTACTTCCCTATCGTAGAATAACAGGCACTTTGCACGCAGCTATTGAAAAAGCTGCTCTGGCTACGGTGCAAACTATATGCAATCCATAAAAGGAAATGCTGCTCTAAGTTTTTCATGGCAATGCGAGCTAAGCGAGTTGCTTTTGCCCACCATTTCTGTTGATTCCGATGCAAATGCCCAAAAGTTCCCAACTTTTCCACAATCGCCACTATAAGTGATGCTAAATTCATACCAATCTCTCAATCCCAGCTCGTGAGTCCATTACAAACTAGGGACATTCAAAACGATCAAAACATCAAAACAACAAACCAAAAGCAGCTGCAAAAATATCGAAATCCAAAAATCCAAGATCATCACATACGCCGCAAATCTACACCCTAGACTCATAGGAATAATAAATATATATATATATATACATATATATATACATATCGACCGATCGACGAATGGAATGTATGGATGAAAGAACGCACCTTGGAGCTCTGGAATGGATTGGGAGTGGCGAAAGAAAAGGATGGTGGTATCAGAGTCGGCGATGGATCGGAGGGACTTGAGAAGGTTCCTGAGGCCTCTGAGCCTCAGGAAGGAGAAATCGGCCGAGGCGTCACGGAGGCCGGAGCGGAGCGCCAGCATGACGTCCCGGTACAGCCTCCGGCGGTCGAGGGAGGACAGCAGCTCCCCCAACGGCGGCTCCACCGCCGCGCACGGCGGCGCTTCGGGCGGAGCGGCGGGCGGCCTCAAGGTCGTTACATCACCGCCAGGCCGCTGCTTTTTCTTCCTGAGGTACATTGCCGAGGGCCTCGCCGTCCGGCGGGCATCGAGTTCATGTTTATATATATATATATAAAAGAGCTGGTGTATTTACCAAAAAAAAAAAAAAGTGTGAGTGCGGTTGGTCAGTTATGGAAATGGACCAGTCGGGTTACGTTGATCCGTTGGGCGGTCCAATCCAGCGCCATGCTGATGTGGGCCCGCTAAATATGTTGGTAGGTCCGTGTCCGTTAACAGGCCGAATTGCGTTTCGACCCAGAATATCCCTTTTTATTATCATTATTTTTTAAATGTATGGGAACACCCTATACTCCAATGGTTTTTTTTATGATAGCTAGTATTTCGAAAATAGGAGCATGTCTTTTTTTTCTTTTTCTTTTTTTTTTGATAGAAAAAAGGGAGGGGGAGGTAAACCCGCTGTAGTTGCTCCCACTAGACCCCCAACTCGTCAGCCCATATTCGATTCGGACCATAATTTTCCACGTACCCTTCCCACCCGAAGGTGAGTACGACAGGCTGACACCACTAAAGTGCCAGAGTGAAGCGCTCCTCCTCAATTTTCCGAATATCCTCCTCACTCGAAGATGAGTACGACAGGTTGACACCACTAAAGCTCCTCCTCGTGCCCAGTCCGTATTCCAGGAAAAATTTCTGGATTTAATCGAGTAACCCACAAGTTCAAGTCTTGAACCTATGAATTCGAAGGTGAGTATAACAGGCTGACACCACTAAAGCTCCTCCTCGTGCCCAGTCACGTGTTCCAGAAAAAATTCCTGAATTTAATCGAGTAACCCACAAGCTCAAATCTTGGATCACGACCTATGAACTCGAAGGTGAGTACGACAGGCTGACACCACTAAAGCTCCTCGTGCCCAATCACGTGTGTTGCCGTCCTCGTCGTCGCGCCCGTGCAGAGGATCAGCCGATCCTCCCTGACCGCCTGGCAGAGGAGCCTCCCTTCCTGCGAGAAGCCTGCAACAAAGGGGTTAGAGGACCCTGGCCGGGGATTCCGGCGAGGGGGCTCCGACGGTCAAGTCAGTAGACGACGTGGAGGAACAGACTCTCCCTCCCGATCCCCCTGGAGGGTCTCAGGCTTGGAGAGTTAACTGGTGAAGGGAAAGCGCCGGGGACCGGAAACTCGGCTGGGCCTGCCCGCTGAGCTCGCGTCCAGTCTTCCCTTCTCGGGATCCCTGGTTTTCTTCCTCCCAGCGAGGCCTTATGCCGGTCTTTCCTTCTTGTCCCCAGGCTCTTTGGCTTACCTTGCAGTCTTTGGATCCTTCCCTCTTTATCTCCCTCCGTCGTGCGCTCGTCCTTTTCTCCCTCGAAAACTCCTCCTCCCCGTCTTCCTTTCTTTTCCCTTTCTGGTGAAGGAGGCCAGGCGGCTTTCCGGCCTCGTCCGCCGGGCCCAGCAGGAAAAAGGCAAGGACAGAAGAGAAAAAGAGGGAAGGCGGCGCTGGCAGAGCGGCAAGTCGTCAGGCCTCGGGCTTCGTGAGGGTGCTCTTTTCCCCGGGCGTGGGCGCTATCCGTTTACGGGCCCTGTTCCGTCAGGATCGGGTCTCTCGACCGCGGGACCTGCCGGGCCAATGTAAGTGACGTTCCGCGTGCCGCCGCCCTCCGTACGGGACGCCGTCTGGGGTCGGTACGGCCCGAGGGATGGCCTCGGGACCCGTCGCTTTCCCCGGGGGCCTCTCCGTACGAGCGGCCTGGCCTCGGCTGAGTTGGACCTATCTCCGGGGACCAATTGGCGAGAGGCGAGGGATCGGCCGACCTCGGCTTAGGTGGACCCCTCCTGGGTGGACACCTGGCGAGGCGGCAGAGGGTCGCCTGGCTTCGACCGAGGTGGGCCCGTCTCCGGGTGGCCACCTGGCGCAAGGCGAAGGGTCGGCCGACCTCGCACTAGGTGGACCCCTCCTGGGTGGACACCTGGCGAGGCGGCAAGAGGTCGCCTGGCTTCGGCCGAGGTGGACCCGTCTCCGGGTGGCCACCTGGCACAAGGCGAAGGATCGGCCGACCTCGCACTAGGTGGACCCCTCCTGGGTGGACACCTGGCGAGGCGGCAGAGGGTCGCCTGGCTTCGGCCGAGGTGGGCCCGTCTCCGAGTGGCCACCTGGCGCAAGGCGAAGAGTCGGCCGACCTCGCACTAGGTGGACCCCTCCTGGGTGGACACCTGGCGAGGCGGCAGGAGGTCGCCTGGCTTCGGCCGAGGTGGACCCGTCTCCGGGTGGCCACCTGGCGCAAGGCGAAGGGTCGGCCGACCTCGCACTAGGTGGACCCCTCCTGGGTGGACACCTGGCGAGGCGGCAGGAGGTCGCCTGGCTTTGGCCGAGGTGGACCCGTCTCCGGGTGGCCACCTGGTGCAAGGCGAGGGGTCGGCCGACCTCGGCCGACCTCACTTGGGTCGTCTCCTTCGCGCGCGGGCGCAGATGAGTCGGTGGAGGAACCCCGCGCCGAGCTCGACCTCGGCCTGGGCGGTCTGCTCTCGGATAATCGTCGGGCGGCGCGATCTTGCCGACCCCAGCTTTAAGGGCGTGGCACTGATTCTGGTGGGAAAACTCACACGTGGCTTGTTCGCATTCGGCGATACCTGAGCCTGGCCACGTCACTGTCACGGATGTAACAGTTGCCCCCCAGCCCGCCGTTCCGTCGGGGCATCGTAGAACGGAACGTCGGGATTAATTGCAGACATGACGTGGGGAGGCGAAGATCTTGCTTCAGCTCTTCTTTTCTCTTTCAATCCGAGGCCTCCTGCCTCGGTACTGACATGTTGCTTTTGTCCTTGCAGATTGGGAACGACGTCCTCCTACTGAGGAACTACCTTGTGGGGAACGCCAAGCGGGACTCCGAGCGGGAGCAGAAGCTCGGAAAGCTCGCCGCCGACGTGAAGGACTTGGTGGACAAGGGGGGCGAGCTGCGAGCGGAGAAGCAGGCCCTCCAGTCCGACCTGGCGCGTTCCGAGGAGCGGAACAAGGAACTGGAGGCCTCCTTGGCGGAGGAGCGGACCTCCAACCAGCGCCGTACTGAGGAGGACACGGCGGAGAAGGCCCGCCTGCAGGCCCACTCACTGTTCCTGGAGCGTCAGCTGGACGGGGCCCGGCGGGAGGCGGCCATGGCGAAGGACCGGAGCTCGTACATCAACGGGCTCCTGGAGGCGGCGAAGCGGGAAGCGCTGGAGGCCGTCCCCAAATTCCGGGCTTCCGACGAGTTTACGTCGGAAGTCCGGGAGGCCGCCGTGGACTCCTTCCTGAAGGGGTTCCGGATGTGCCGGGAAAAGGTGGGGGCCTTCTTCCCCCAACTGGACCTAAGTGCGGTCGTCGTCGGCGGCAGGAAGCCGGGGAGCGAGGGCAGGGCCTCCGGCACGACCCAGGCGACACTTCAGGCGGCACCTGCAGCAGCTCCGACCGACGACGCCGCGGCCCAGACACAGCCCCAGGAGCCGGTCGTCGTGGAGGTCGAAGAGGTGGCGTCCGCACCTCCGACGGACGGCGCCGACCCTGCGCCCCAGTGACTGTTGACTTGTACTTTTGCTTTCTGTGTCTTTCTCTTTTTTTTTTTTTTTTTTTTGGGGAGTTCCGGCCTGTCGGAGCTCCCTATCTGTACTGGACACTTTGTAATCCTTTTTCAATGAAGAGCACTTTTCGCAAAAACCTGTCTACTATTTCTAGTTCTTTCCTTTCTTCTTTGTTTGTTCGTTCCTGAGATGTCGGTCTGGGATACCTGAGACAACTGCGGGCCTGGTTCTTCCATACTAGGTCGAAGGACGGGGTCTGCAAAACCGTGTTGCGGCAAAGCAAGAATCCTGAGCAGGTCCGACTTTGGGCTGCCTTCATGCTTGCGCGGACAGCACAGTTCCTGCACCATCTTCCGGGCCGAAACCTGGGATCCTCCGGACTGAGCTCGATGCCGCAGGCTTTCTCAAACCTTGCGCGGCTTGCTGAGCTGTGCTCCGGGCTTGCGCGAGCGAAGCGGATTCGGCGCCGCCTTCCAGGCCGAAGCCCAGGATCTTCCGGACTGAGCTCGATGCCGCAGGCTTTCTCAAACCTTGCGCGGCTTGCTGAGCTGTGCTCCGGGCTTGCGCGGGCGAAGCGGATTCGGCGCCGCCTTCCAGGCCGAAGCCCAGGATCTTCCGGACTGAGCTCGATGCCGCAGGCTTTCTCAAACCTTGCGCGGCTTGCTGAGCTGTGCTCCGGGCTTGCACGGGCGAAGCGGATTCGGCGCCGCCTTCCAGGCCGAAGCCCAAGATCTTCCGGACTGAGCTCGATGCCGCAGGCTTTCTCAAACCTTGCGCGGCTTGCTGAGCTGTGCTCCGGGCTTGCGTGGGCGAACTGGGTTCGACGCCACCTTCCAGGCCGAAGCCCAGGATCTTCCGGACTGAGCTCGATGCCGCAGGCTTTCTCAAACCCTGCGTGGCTTGCTGAGCTGTGCTCCGGGCTTGCGCGGGCGAAACGGATTCGTCGCCGCCTTCCAGGCCGAAGCCCAGGATCTTCCGGACTGAGCTCGATGCCGCAGGCTTTCTCAAACCTTGCGCGGCTTGCTGAGCTGTACTCCGGACTTTTTGTTGAAGTCAGAGAGGAATGTTTGAAGCGAAGAAGCTTTGTTAAAGGAACTGGGAGCCTTACATCACTGGTAGTACATTCTCAGGTTCGAGGGGTTCCATGTCCGGGGGAACCTGGCACCTCCCAACTCTTCCAAGTAACATGCCCCGTGAGGGAGGGCTTCTGCTACCCGATAAGGGCCTTCCCAGTTGGGTGAAAGCTTGCCGCACTCTCGTGGCTGGGAGGCTTCTGCATGCCGGAGGACCAAGTCCCCGGGACGAAAAACCTTCGGCCGTACTCGGGAGTTGTAATATCTGGCTACACGTTGCCGGTACGCCGCCATTCGGATTCGGGCCTTGTCCCTTGTTTCTTCGAGGAGGTCTAGGTTGAGCATCATCCTGGCCGGGTTTTCTGTCTCGTCGTATTGTTCCACGCGCAGCGTGGGTATGCTGAGCTCGATCGGGATGACTGCCTCGGCCCCGAAGACGAGGTTGAATGGGGTTTCGTCGGTAGCCGTCCTTGGAGTGGTGTGGTATGCCCAAAGAACGCTGGGAAGCTCGTCGGCCCACCTGCCCTTGGCTTGGTCTAGCCGCGTGCGGAGGCCCTGAAGAATGGTCCTGTTCGTGACCTCAGCCTCCCCGTTGATCTGGGGGTGCGCCATCGAGGTGAAGCGATGTTTGATGCCGAGGTCGTTGCAGAAATCCTCGAACTCTCGACAGTCGAACTGGCGTCCGTTGTCGGTGACCACGGTGTGGGGGAGGCCGAAGCGGCAGACGATGGACTTCCAGAAGAATTTGGCGACGTTTGCTTCGGTGATTCTTGCCAAGGGTTCGGCTTCGACCCACTTTGTGAAGTAGTCGATGGCCACTATCAGGAACTTCCGCTGGCCGGATGCCGGCGGGAATGGGCCCAGAAGGTCCATTCCCCACTGGGCGAATGGCCAGGGGGCTGAGAGCTGAGAGATCGGGTTGGAGGGTTGCCGCTGTACCGTGGCGTGGCGCTGGCACCGGTCGCATTTCTTCACGAAGTCAGCGGCGTCCTCCTTCATCGTCTCCCAGAAGTAGCCTTGACGAAGGGCCTTGTATGCCAATGCCCTGCCCCCCACGTGGTTCCCACAGATGCCTTCGTGAATCTCCTGGAGCACAAGCTTGGCTTCTGCGGGTCCAATGCACTTGAGGAGGGGATAAGAGTAGGACCTTCGATACAGCTGCCCGTCCATCAGGACAAACCGCACGGCCTTCTTCCTGATGAGGCGAGCCGCGTCTCGGTCTTCCGGCAGAATGCCGTCGGTGATGTACGCGGCGTACTTGTCCATCCAGCCGGGCTCCTGGCTGACCTGATGGACCCCCGCTGGTGCTTCGAGGCTTGGGACTTCGAGTCGCTCCACATGAGCTCGTCCCAGCATTGTGTCCGGCAGAGTCGCCAATCGAGAGAGAGCATCCGCGCGGGCGTTCTCCCCGCGGGGGATATGGAAGATGTTGAAGCGCCGGAACTTGGACGCGCCCGCCTTGACGAGCTCCAAATACCTTGCCATCTGGGGGTCGTGAGCGACATACTCCCCGGACACCTGCCCCGCCACGAGCTGGGAGTCCGTGAAAGCTCTGAGGTTGGTCACGCCCAGCTCGCGGGAGACCCTGAGTCCGGCGAGAAGCGCCTCGTACTCCGCTTGATTGTTTGTCGCGGGGAACTGGAAACGGAGCGCACATTCTGCGACGACCCCGTCGCCGTTGGCAAGGATGAGCCCAGCTCCGCTCCCTCCGGAGTTTGAGGCTCCGTCCACATGGAGGATCCAAGCGTCCTCTCCGGGCTCGTTGGTGCCGACCTCCGTCGGCTGGGCCGAAGAGTCCTCCTCGGGCTCCTTGCCCAGACCTGCGCATTCGACCAAGAAGTCGGCCAGCACCTGTGCCTTCATTGCCGACCTCGGCCGATATGTAATGTCGAACTCGCTGAGTTTCAGCGCCCATTTGGCCAATCGCCCCGAGGTGTCGGGTCGGCTGAGCACCGCTTTCAGCGGTTGATCCGTCAAGACGGCGATGGGATGCGCTTGGAAATAGGGCCTGAGACGCTGGGCAGACACTATTAGCGCAAAAACGAGTTTCTCGGGCCGGGAATACCTGAGCTCCGCGTCCCGGAGGAGTTTGCTGGTATAGTACACCGGTCGCTGGATCCCGTGGTCGTCGGTTCGGACCAAGACAGAGCTGACGGCCTCCGGGGTAACGGCCAAGTAGAGGGTAAGCTCCTCCCCTTCCTCGGGCCTGGACAGCAGAGGTGGTGATGCGAGCGTCTTCTTCAACTCCTCGAAGGCCTGCCGGCATTCCTCGGTCCAGGCGAAACCGTTCATCTTTCTCAGCACCTTGAAGAAGGTGCGGCAGCGGTCCGCCGACCTGGAAATAAAATGGCTAAGGGCCGCAACCCGACCGGTCAGCTGCTGCACTTGTTTCTTGGAGGCTGGCTGCTCCATGTCCAGGATGGCCTGGACCTTCTCCGGGTTGGCCTCGATTCCTCTCTGGGTCACCATGAACCCCAGGAATTTTCCGGCGGAGACCCCGAAGGCGCACTTCGCTGGATTCAGCTTCATCTGGTGGCGCCGGAGGTTGCCGAACGTCTCTGCCAGGTCGGCTACGTGGTCCGAGTCAAGTTTGCTCATTACCAGCATGTCGTCCACGTACACCTGCATGTTGCAGCCTATCTGGTCTTTGAAGACTTTATTGACCAGACGTTGGTACGTCGCCCCCGCGTTCTTGAGGCCGAAGGGCATCATCCTGTAACAGAAAGTCCCGCGGTCAGTTATGAAGGCGGTACGCTCTTCGTCCTCCGGATTCATCCGGATCTGGTTGTATCCGGAGAAAGCGTCCATGAATGACAGGAGACGGTGTCCCGAGGTGGTGTCGACCAGCTGGTCGATCTTTGGCAGAGGGAAGCTGTCCTTCGGGCAAGCTCGATTGAGGTCGGTGTAGTCCACGCAGATCCTCCACTTACCGCTGCTCTTCTTTACCATGACCACATTTGCTAACCAGCTGGGGTATTGGACTTCTCGGACGAAACCGGCGGCGAGAAGTTTCTCTACCTCCTCGTCGATCGCCTTCTGCCTCTCCATGGCAAAGCTTCTCTTCTTCTGGCGGACCGGGCGGCTGCCTGGGTCCACGTTCAGGCTGTGCATGATAATCTCGGACGGAATACCCGGCATGTCGACCGCCGACCAGGCGAACACATCGGCGTTGGCACGGAGGAACTCCAGCAGGCGGGTTCATTCCTCTTCGGGGAGCTGGGCCCCAACTTGCACCGTCTTCAGGGGGTCTGAACCAAGGGGAAAGGAGAGCAGGCACTCTACGGGCCCTCCCCTGGGTTCCTTTTCTCTTAGGTCGAGGTCCTCGACCTCGCGGGCGAGCTCTGCGCCCTTGATGCCCGGGATTGTCTGCAGGCAGAGCGGGACTGGCTGGATCGTCCCCTTCATTTCCCCGAACCCGAAAGGCGTGGGGAACTGCACCAGCAATCTCCTTGTGGAGATAGTGGCGTCTAGTCGGTTGAGCCCGGGACGCCCAAGGATGGCGTTGTAAGGTGAAGGGAGCTTGACTACAGTGAAAGTTACCATGATGGTCGTCTGCCGAGGCGGGGATCCGGCGGTAACTGGGAGAGTGATTTCCCCTTCGACTCCGACGGAGTCCCCTGTAAAACCTACCAGTGGGGTGTGCACTGGCTTTAGCTGGTCGAGAGACAAGTTCATCCGAGAGAGAGCGTCATAAAAAAGTACATCGGCCGAGCTTCCACTATCCACCATGATTCGATGTACAGGGTGTTTCGCGATGGTCATCTCGACCACCACGGCATCATCGTTTATATTGCCGCTAAATTCCCCTCCTTTGGGAGGGATTACATTCTCCGGGGTTTCCCGGGCTCTCTTCTCTGCTCGGCCAGATCCGCGTGAGATCATGCCCACGGGCCTCTCTGTTGGCCGGTTGTCGATCGCAGGGACAGGTGGCAAGGCCGCGAGCGGCTGCTTTTCGGAGGGAGCCTCGTTCTTGATGAACTTCCGGAGGTATCCCCTCCCGATCAGCTCCTCGATCTCCCGCTTCAGGTGGCGGCACTCCTCCGTGTCATGCCCGTGCTCGCGGTGGAATTGGCAGTACTTTGATTTGTCTCGGGCTGCCCTCGGGTTCTGAGGTGGAGGTCGGCGGAGATAACGCTCGCCCTCGATTTCCATAAGGATTTTGGCTCGAGGTGCGAGGAGAGGGGTGTACCTCCGCTCGGGGGCAGATTCGGCCCTCGGCCTTGGGTTCGGGCGAGGGTCGGCTGGTGGCCCGGGCCTCCGAGCTCCCGGGGCGTCCCTCGGGTTCGACTTCTTCAAAATCTTCCCGTCCAGCTCTCGACGGGTGCGGTCGGCCTCCTCCGCTCGGATGTACTTGTGGGCGCGGAGGAGGAGCTCGGAATACGTCCTGGGCGGCTTCTTGTCCAGGGAATAGGTCAGGCGGGACGTCTTGAGCCCGCGCTTTAGAGCCAGCATAGCGACGGGCTCGTCCAAGCTGTAGATCTCCAGGGCCGCGGTCTTAAACCGGGCGATGTAGTCACGGAGCAGCTCCTGGTCCTGCTGGCGGACGGAGAAGAGGCTGTCCACCTCCCTTGGCACCTTTCGACAAGCGTCGAAATGCGCCACAAACTTTCCTTCCAGCTGCTGGAAGGAGCGAATGGATCCGGGCTCGAGACGGGCGAACCAGACTCGGGCGGCCTTCCGAAGGGTTGCAGGGAAGGCGATGCACAGAAGGGCGTCGGTGGCACCCTGGACCCTCATGAGGGCTTTATAACCCTCCAGGTGGTCCAGGGGGTCGGTGGTCCCGTCGTAGGGGTCCACCTGCGGCATGCGGAACCGTTTCGGGATTGGTTCCATCTGGATCTCTTCGGAGAAAGGGGGGCGGGAGTCGTAGCCCGCCGGGTCGGCTGACGAGTTCTGCAGGTCGGCGAATCGCTGGGCGAACTCCGCCAACTTGCGCTCGTGTTCCTTTAGGCGCCTTTCGGCCTGGCGCCTGATGGCTTCGTCGGTGGAGTCTTCCACCGAGACTGCAGGTGAGGGAGGCGCCGATTGGTCTCGGCGCGGGGTCCGGACCCGGCGTCGCTTGCTGCGATGCGCCGTTTCGGCCCCATCGGCCGGGGATCGACTCTCGTGATCCTCCGAGCCGGAATAGTCTTTCTTCGGGGGAGCTTGGCGGCTCTCTCGGGGGTTGGAGATGGCTTGCGAATGGGACGGCCTGCCCTGGATTGAGCGCAGGCTCCCACGCTGTCCCGCGACCCGGGCCGCGGGGGTCCCTGGCTGCGGCTGAGTGGCCAGGGACCGTTGCTGATGCTGGAGCTGTCGGACCGCTGAGGTCAAGGTCTGCAGCTGCTGGACGATGGCCGCAAGGGATCCGTCCGCCGGGGTAGGCTGCTGCAGAAGAGGAGGGGGAGCGGGAAGCTCCCGTTCGGGGGTGTGGCCCCCTGGCGGGGAGTGGGCTTCTCCCACTCGGCTGGTGGACGCCTCGCGACCACGAGTGACCACCATTGTTAGGGAGCGTGATACTTGCAAAAAGCTAGTTCCCACTGGGGGTTAGTGCCCTGCCCCCCTACCTGGCGCGCCAATCTGTTGCCGTCCTCGTCGTCGCGCCCGTGCAGAGGATCAGCCGATCCTCCCTGACCGCTTGGCAGAGGAGCCTCCCTTCCTGCGAGAAGCCTGCAACAAAGGGGTTAGAGGACCCTGGCCGGGGATTCCGGCGAGGGGGCTCCGACGGTCAAGTCAGTAGACGATGCGGAGGAACAGACTCTCCCTCCCGATCCCCCTGGAGGGTCTCAGGCTTGGAGAGTTAACTGGTGAAGGGAAAGCGCCGGGGACCAGAAACTCGGCTGGGCCTGCCCGCTGAGCTCGCGTCCAGTCTTCCCTTCTCGGGATCCCTGGTTTTCTTCCTCCCAGCGAGGCCTTATGCCGGTCTTTCCTTCTTGTCCCCAGGCTCTTTGGCTTACCTTGCAGTCTTTGGATCCTTCCCTCTTTATCTCTTTCCGTCGTGCGCTCGTCCTTTTCTCCCTCGAAAACTCCTCCTCCCCGTCTTCCTTTCTTTTCCCTTTCTGGTGAAGGAGGCCAGGCGGCTTTCCGGCCTCGTCCGCCGGGCCCAGCAGGAAAAAGGCAAGGACAGAAGAGAAAAAGAGGGAAGGCGGCGCTGGCAGAGCGGCAAGTCGTCAGGCCTCGGGCTTCGTGAGGGTGCTCTTTTCCCCGGGCGTGGGCGCTATCCGTTTACGGGCCCTGTTCCGTCAGGATCGGGTCTCTCGACCGCGGGACCTGCCGGGCCAATGTAAGTGACGTTCCGCGTGCCGCCGCCCTCCGTACGGGACGCCGTCTGGGGTCGGTACGGCCCGAGGGATGGCCTCGGGACCCGTCGCTTTCCCCGGGGGCCTCTCCGTACGAGCGGCCTGGCCTCGGCTGAGTTGGACCTATCTCCGGGGACCAATTGGCGAGAGGCGAGGGATCGGCCGACCTCGGCTTAGGTGGACCCCTCCTGGGTGGACACCTGGCGAGGCGGCAGAGGGTCGCCTGGCTTCGGCCGAGGTGGGCCCGTCTCCGGGTGGCCACCTGGCGCAAGGCGAAGGGTCGGCCGACCTCGCACTTGGTGGACCCCTCCTGGGTGGACACCTGGCGAGGCGGCAAGAGGTCGCCTGGCTTCGGCCGAGGTGGACCCGTCTCCGGGTGGCCACCTGGCGCAAGGCGAAGGATCGGCCGACCTCGCACTAGGTGGACCCCTCCTGGGTGGACACCTGGCGAGGCGGCAGAGGGTCGCCTGGCTTCGGCCGAGGTGGGCCCGTCTCCGGGTGGCCACCTGGCGCAAGGCGAAGAGTCGGCCGACCTCGCACTAGGTGGACCCCTCCTGGGTGGACACCTGGCGAGGCGGCAGGAGGTCGCCTGGCTTCGGCCGAGGTGGACCCGTCTCCGGGTGGCCACCTGGCGCAAGGCGAAGGGTCGGCCGACCTCGCACTAGGTGGACCCCTCCTGGGTGGACACCTGGCGAGGCGGCAGGAGGTCGCCTGGCTTTGGCCGAGGTGGACCCGTCTCCGGGTGGCCACCTGGTGCAAGGCGAGGGGTCGGCCGACCTCGGCCGACCTCACTTGGGTCGTCTCCTTCGCGCGCGGGCGCAGATGAGTCGGTGGAGGAACCCCGCGCCGAGCTCGACCTCGGCCTGGGCGGTCTGCTCTCGGATAATCGTCGGGCGGCGCGATCTTGCCGACCCCAGCTTTAAGGGCGTGGCGCTGATTCTGGTGGGAAAACTCACACGTGGCTTGTTCGCATTCGGCGATACCTGAGCCTGGCCATGTCACTGTCACGGATGTAACAACGTGTTCCAGAAAAAATTTCTGGATTTAATCGAGTAACCCACAAGCTCAAGTCTTGAATCCGTGATCGGGGAGACGAAAAGTAAAATGCCAATCAAGTCTCGAATCCATGATCGGGAGGATGAAGAATAAAGCTTCCACCAACTACACTACCACCTTAATGGTGGAGCAAGCCTTTCAAAGTCTTTTTTTTACATTAGCATTACTTGCACCAACTACGGGACTTGTAGCTTTCTCTACCACTATGATTATACCTCAAAACATTCCATCCTTCTCTGAGTTCCCCGATATCCACTATGCGTCGGAGGTCGAGGTCTTGCGGAGCCCAGTGATTTACCAGTTTTACCAGTTTGTATTGCTTGTTATTCCAAAGGAATTGTCGAACACACGAGCAAACCATTGCTTCGTGGCTCTGCTTTTTCTATGCCTACCCCCCCCACCCATTGAGAATTTAGATGGTAGTATTGTACATATTCACGTGGTTTGGGCTAAAGAACAACAAAAGCCCAAAATAAATACAAAGGGAGACAGGATTAACTACAAGTGGGCCAAAATTATCCTACGCAAAAGTCTCCCAAACAAAATGGAATTGAAATAAGTACAAAGAAAAATTCTCTGTACACCATCCCAATGAAAAAAAAAATATACTGTACTATCTAATTGGATCATGTAAACTCTACTTTTCTACGTACATTAAATACCTATAATTTTATTTTTTCATTAAATATTTTGGATAACAAAAATATCTTTTTTTTATAAAAATTTTATGTTATCTGCTAGTTTGAATTATGACACCCCGTGACTTATATTATAATACCTTCTTGACTAAGATATCATAACCCTATTCATAAGACGTCATAAGGTTAAATGACATTTTTATTATTAAAAAAATTAAAAACCTTTCAATAACTAAAATATTTCTTAATTTTAGAATATTGTCACACCCTGACTCTAAATCCGAGCCAGATGCACATAGACGGCCTTATGCCCTTGGGTTTATTCTTCCCTCGAACATACAAGGCATGTATCATACCATAATTTCAACAATAATTATTCAACCAGGCAAATACATAATTTTTTACTGGATAATTAATTCATATATTCATAAAACTAACAACCACGCACTTAAATTTTATTAAAAAAATAAAAGCAACAGTATCCATTAAGTCCTAAATCCTTACTGATCGGTTTCCAAGCCACATATTTCTCTGGTCCTGAAAAAAAATAAGAAAATAAAGTGAGTTCCCTGAACTCAGTAAGCTATCATACATCTCGAGTATGAATCTACCATGAATCAAGAGCAATATAATTTAAATAAATTAGTGCACATCGGTAAACTAAACACAATAATAAAATAAAGTCAATTCAGTTAAGTTTTCATTAATAACCTCCTTTACTACTTTTCCGACAACTCTCTCTTTAGGATGGCCATCCGTACTCACTCACCTAGTCCCTATGACTATGGCCACGATCAGCCCGTGGCTAGTCCCGAAAGAGACTAAATCCTGTGTACACATACCGCTTAACGGTCATACACCAGTGATAGCCCCACTGGAAGCTTAAAAGGAAAACTAGCTCTGAAATTATACGAGAAAAATGCATTCTCTGCATGTACCAGTGATCGCCCCGCTAGCTAGGCCCATAAGGAAAGTAGCTCCTGTGTACACATACCGCTCAACGGTCATGCACCAGTGATAGCCCCACTGGAGGCCCAAAAGGAGCCTAGATCCTAACTCGTGTAATCATAGTCAGACTAGAGAATACCAAAAATCGATTCAACTCATAATACAGAGTATTTTAAACATATGTATTTAACCTCATATCATATCAGGTCATCGATGTATAGCACATAAGGTATACAATCAAATTCAATAACATAATAAGTATTAAGCTCACATGATGCATGACAAAATATACCAGAGAAAGATAACTTACCATAAAGTATCCACCAAGTACAGTTCAACCCTAGACCTGGTTTTCCAATGACAACGATGATCCTGTACAACAGATTTTTTTTAATCATACAATAAATTTCTATATACTAAAAAAAGAAAACTAATAGGACACCCTCGACAATCCAGTTCTAGTTCTAGTCCGAAACTTAACCCTTCTCCCCCTCCTTTTTTTTTCCTGCACTAAACCGAACCCTTCTTCCTCTTTTTTTTTCTTTTCCTCTTTTTCTTTTCTTCCTTCTCTTCCTTCTTTCTTTCTCTTCTCCCCCACTCTCTTTTCTTTCTTCCTCTCTTAAAAATCATTTTCCATCTCTAACAGAGCTGACCCATCCCTCAGATCGGCTTCCAGCAAACTCTAACCCAAGCCCTATCGATCGCGATCCCGAAACGACGAAAGGAAAAAAGATATGATGGATCTTCCCAGATTCCCCAATCTCCTTCCCCTTTCCCTCCTTGTTGCTCTCCCCCCTTTTTCCCTTTGCCGGTCGTCTCTACTCACGCCTACGCTCGAGAGGAAACAACTCCTGCCAGTCGTCCCTGCTCAAGCTCACCCTCAAGAGAAGACGGAGAAAGAAACTTACCGGTGAGGTCGGCGTCAGATTTCAGCGACCACCGAAGAGACTGGTTCTGACAAGGGCTGGGGCACGTGAGGAACCGTCCGGCGGGGTTGGCATCGGGTTTCAGCGGCCATCGGTGGAGGTTGGGTTCCGAGATGGATCGAGGCATGCAAAGAATCCTTTCGTTATAGGGAAGGATTCCTAATCCCCTCACCGTCGGCTTCCTTCTCCGACCCCTCCTCCGAGAAATCTGGCAGTTCGGTATCATACTTAATCCGAACTAAAGTCGGCAACCCAATTGCCGATTTCAATCCGAATTTTTCATGGACCAGGCCGGCTAAATTTTTTTTTTTTTTTGGGTTGGGCCTCACGGATATTATATGAATATGATTATGATACTCTGTTTACAAATTTGGTTATGGAATATCATAAAAGAAAGAAACATTTTCATCATTTAAATATGTGTCTAATACCTGCAGTTTATTATTTTATTAATAATTTTGGATGATGCAGGTATTCTTCCTTTTATGACAACTCATGATCAAGTTTATGAACAGAATGTCATTATTCTATTCATGAAATATTATGAAGTTGGCCAATATTTTTGTTATTAAAAGAAATTAAAATTTTTTAATAACAAAAATATTTCTCGATCTCATGATATCATATGAACATGATTATAACATCTCCGTGATTGCATATGTCGTGGTTTAGTATTATAATTCATGCCAACAAATATCATAAATTTTTTATAAAAAAATATTTTCATCATCCAAAATTTTTTAATAAAAAGATAAGATTATATACATTAAATGTATATAAAAAAAAAAACTTACATAATGGTCCAAACATATATTTGATGGTATATTACTTTGCACCATTTTGCAAAGAATTACTCTAGGTACCGAAGTATAAAGTTATTATTAAAAAACGGAAGCCGCGTGGGAGAAACCAAAGCTAATATTATCAAAGGCAGATGCGAACCTGTAGACGTGAACCGGAAAGTAGCTGAAGATTTGAGCAAAATATAATAAACCACAAAAGCTTCCACGAATCAACCGAAGGACGGAACCAGAGAACATGGCCCCGCGCACGTGAAAGAAGATAAATAGCTCCCGATCTCCAAGTGCCTCGATATAAGAATTACGACAATAGCATTACACCAGAACAGCTCCAAAAAAAAGAAAAAAGCCTCAGCTCCTCGTCATCACAAACATAGATACGAGTAAACGAGTAAGAACGGCAGATATGAGAAATAACATCAGGCCACCTATTAAACAGTGCACTAAAGTGAGAATGTGCAGCATAGCACCAACCATCAAATTAAGATCATAACCAGTAGTTATAAACTAAGCTAATGGGATACGTAGAGGCGGCACCCAGAAAAAGATCAATAAAACCAGCATATGAGTGGGCTAAGTATAACAACAAATTTGAAAGTGAAGCAGAAGCAGAGTCAATAGTTTATGAGCCACTCAGTTTAGTAAATATGTAACACCTGTGCCTTTGAGGTAATCTATGCAGAAGAAGCAGAAATAAAAAAAATATTCTTGATGAGCTCGTAAAGCATAGCAGATGATGGAGTGCATACTGATGTATAAATGCTGCACCAGAAGTTCAGATACACCAAACAAATAATGGAGAAAACTGTGAGAATCATCACGATGTTGAGGAAAATTTCAAGACACCGATTCCATTTGATGGGATATCCGGACCAGAACTTATATGCAACGTGAAAGAATACAGTCCAATAATCCATTCTTTGGATTCAATATCATGCAACAATGAAGATATAAATGTAGAAAGAATCTTGTTACAGACAAAACTCGACGGCACCCCTTTTAAAATCCCAGAAGCTTCTCGCTGTCGCGCATGTCTTCTCTCTTTGTTATCGGTTTGCTCCCGTAAAACTGCTCCCACGAACCCCCCAACCCACGCGCGAAGCCCAGCATGCAGGCGCGCGCACGCGACCCAGGCCCACGCGCAGCGCGCGGGCGCGCGCGTGGGCTCGACCCAGCCCCTTGCGGCGCCCCACTTGGAGCGTTTCCCCGATTTCCAGTGCGGTTTCTCCTTGGTTTCTCGTGGTATACGCGCGGTCCACGCGATTTCTCGCATTCTGGACCGTCCGATCAGTCGATCGGATGGCTGGGATTAATCCGAGCTTGATTAGGCTTGATCTGAGGATATCTTGCATGGATTTTGGCATGATCTGAGCCTTTGTTCTTTGATCTGATGGCTTGGAAGTGTTTTGGACTTTCTGGACTCATTTTAGGTCTGTTTTGGACGCCGTTTCAGATGGTTATTTAACCACAGAGAGCCTGCGATTTTTGATACACACATAGAGAGACAGAGAGAAAAAATCTAGAAAAATTTCAGAGAGATTTTTTCTTCGATCCAGGCACCAGAAAAAGCTAGAGGCCTGGTATTTGAGATTTTTCTCGTGCTTCATTGATCCTCTTTTGTTTATTTATCATGTCTCTTTGTTTTTAATCTGGTATTTGTTATCTAGATATTTGTATTCCTTTTGTACCCAGATTTGGGTCAGATTATAGTGGATTACTCCTTTCCTCTTGGTGGACATAGGCAATATTTTACCGAACCACGTAAATCTCGTCTTCTTTTAATTTGATATCTGCATGTGTTGTGATTGGTTAATTGCCTAAGTGAGTAAATTGGAATTATTTGGAGGCATAAACTGGTTCAATCCGCTGCGCACATCCCAATAATTGGTATCAGAGCACTGGAATGGCATCTGACGGGCAACCAAGTTCTTCTCCGGCTCCTGAGGTGGTTATTTTTCATTCCACTACCTCTAGGCATGAGGTAGCGATATTTGATGGCACAGGTGATTTTGCACTATGGAAGGTGAGAATGAGATATCTGTTGGTAAAGGAGGGCGTTGCAACAGCTCTCAAAGGAATGGATGCAATTCCAGGTGTTACAGAGGCTGCAAAAGAGGAGATGAATGAGAGAGCACTTGGAGCTCTGTTTTTGGGATTGAGTGATAAAGTCCTCCGCAATATAGTGGAACTTGATACAACTAAAGGTGTATGGAAAAAATTGGATACTTTGTATATGGTAAAATCTCTCACTAATAGACTGTATTTGAGGGGCAAGCTTCGCACATTTCGTATGGCGGAAGGAATCTCACTCAAGGATCACTTGGATGATTATAATAAGCTCCTGCTTGATTTGACAAATATTGGTGTTAATGTTGATGAGAAAGACAAGGCTTTGATCCTGATTTATTCTTTGCCTAAGTCCTATGAAAATATTACTACTACCATGCTCTATGGAAGAGAGACTATAAGTCTCAATGAGGTTGAAGCCACTTTGTTATCCAATGAGCTTAGGTTGAAAGTACAGTTGGAGCATTAGGCTCTAAATCCGGTATAAGGACTTACTGTCAAAGGTAGAGATGAGCAAAGAACAGTTGAACAAGGTAGAAATAAGTCCAAGACTAGATCAAAGTCTAGGTCTAAAAGACCTGGTGTTTGTCATTACTGCAAGAAGTCAGGCCACTGGAAAAATGAGTGTAGACTTCTACAGTCCAAGAAAGAGAAGGAACAGAAAAATAAAGTAACACTCTCAGATTCGACATCAATAGCAGTTTCTTCTGCAGATCATAGCAGTGTTGCAGATGATGCAATATTTACAGCTGTATGCAGTATCAGTCAGCCTGATACCTGGATCGTGGACTCTGGAGCATCTTTTCACATGACACCCCATAAAGAATGGTTCACTTCTTTTAGATCCTATGATAGAGGCTCTGTTCTTCTTGGGGATGACACCATCTATAAAGTGGAATGAATTGGTACAGTTCAGATCAAATCTCATGCTAATACTGTGGTGATTTTGGATAATGTCAGATATGTTCCTCTATTGAAAAGAAATCTTCTCTCAGTACATGCTCTTGATATTGCCGGTTTTGAGAGCAGATGGGATAGAAGATCTATTACAATTAGTAAAGGTGCATTGACTTTGTTAAGAGATAAATTGAGTGGCACTCTTTACTATTTAGATGATACTACAGTGGTTGTGGAGACTTCTTCAGTACATTCCTCTATTGTTCAATTAACACAGTTATGGCATCAAAGATTGGACCACATATCAGATAAAGGTTTACAAGAGCTGAGCAGACGTGGTATGCTAGGAGGTTAGAAAGTTGGTGCACTTGAATTCTGTGAGCATTGTATATTTGGAAAACAACACATAGTCAGCTTTACTACATGCGTGCACAGGACAGCAAGTATATTGGATTACATACATTATGACTTATGGGGACCTGCCCCAGTTACATCCAAGGGTGGATCTAGGTATTTGCTCTCTTTGATTGATGACTATTCCCGTAAAGTCTTGATTTATACTATCAAAAATAAAAGTGATGTGTTTCACACTTTTAAAGGGTGGAAGGCTATGGTCGAGAGGCAAACTGAGAGGAAGGTGAAAACCTTCCGGACTGACAATGGATTGGAATTCTGTTTTACGGAGTTTAATGACTTTTGCAAGTCAGAGGGCATTGTCAGGCATAGGACCACAGTGTATACTCCTCAGCAAAATGGTGTTGCTGAACGCATGAATCGCACACTATTGGAAAGAGTCAAATCTATGCTGTCAAGTTCTGGATGGCAGAGGCTGCACATACAGCCTGCTTTATAATAAATCGTTCTCCAACATCTGTTTTGAATATGAAGACTCTGGAAGAGATGTGGACAGGAAGACCTGCAGACTATTCAGTTCTTAGAGTATTTGGGTGTTCGGCATATGCACATGTCAAAGATAGAAAGCTGAATCCCAAGGCTAAGAAATGCATATTTCTTGGATATGCATATGGGGTGAAGGGCTACAGATTATGGTGCACCGAGCCTGAATCCCAAGGTTTTCTAGTCAGCAGGGATGTGACTTTTAATGAGTCATCCACTCCTTCAAGGCAGCAATAGCCAAGTTCTTCACAGGGAGAACAGGTTCAGGGTGAGCAGGATAGGACTGTTGTTGATATTAATCAGATAGTTAGTTTACAACAGTTGCAGCCTATTGGTGATATTCAAAATGAACAGCATCAGCAGATAGATCCAGAGATACAGACTCAGGAGGAGGTTATCGTACGTGGTGAAGTTCAAAATGATAGTATTGCCACTCAAAGAATCAGGCGACATATCAGAGCACCTCAAATGTATGGTTTTGAGAATTCTGCTTGTGCTGAGTTAGTATATTATGCTCTGAATATTGCAGACACTATAGGTGATGAGCCGACCACATTTCAAGAAGCAATTAGTAGTTTACAGGCTGAGCAATAGACCATGGCTATGGTAGAAGAGCTTCGGTCTTTGGAAAAGAATCAGACTTGGGAATTAGTCAGATTACCTATGGGCAAGAAAAAAATTTGCTGCAAATGGATCTTCAAGAAAAAGGAAGGAGCTATCCCTCAAGACTAGAAATATAAGGCAAGGTTAGTGGCTAAGGGTTACAGTCAACGAGAGGGTATTGATTACAAGGAGGTATTTTCTCCTGTAATTAAACATTCTTCTATTCGTGTGTTCCTTGCTTTAGTTGCTTCTCATAATTTGGAGTTAGAACAGCTGGATGTCAAGACAGCTTTTCTACATGGTGACTTGGAGGAGTATATTTATATGCAACAGCCACCTGATTTTGAGGCTCTAGATAAAGAAGATCATATATGCTTGCTCAAAAGGTCTTTGTATGGTTTGAAACAGTCTCCAAGACAATGGTACCGCAAATTTAATAAGTTTATGGTTGACCATGAATTTGATAGATCTCCATATGATAGTTGCGTGTATCATCAATAGCTTTCAGACGGGTCCTTTTGTTATTTGTTATTATATGTTGATGACATAATGATTGTAGCCAGGGATATGTCAGTCATCCAGAAGCTGAAAGCTGAACTTAGTACTGCATTTAAAATGAAGGACCTTGGACCGGCAAAGAAGATACTTTGGATGGAGATCATTCGTGATAGGCAATAATGTAGACTATTTGTTACTCAGCACAGTTATATTATGAAAGTCTTGGAAAGATTTTGTATGTCTACAACTAAGCCAGTCACTACGCCCTTTGCCAGTCACTTTCGTTTATCTGCCAGGGATTCTCCTCAGACTGATGATGAGGAAAGTATATGTCTAAAGTACCTTATGCAAGTGCAGTTGGCAGTATCATGTATGCAATGGTCTGCACTCGCTCTGATATTTTACGGGCAATTAGTATAATGAGCAGATATATAGACAAGCCTGGAAAAGCTCACTGGTCAGCTATGAAATGGATTCTTCGATATTTGAAAGGTACTTTTGATTTGGGATTGGTATTCTCCGGACAGAGTGGTTGCACTGTTACAGGATTCTGTGATTCAGATTATGCTTGTGACTTTGATAGGAGGAGGTCATTGACCTCATATGTATTTACTCTCTCTGGTTATGCAATTAGCTGGAAGGCTACTTTGCAATCTACAGTTGCTTTGTCTATTACAGAGGTAGAGTATATGACTTTGACAGAGGTAGCAAAGGAAGCAATCTAGCTAAGAGGGTTAGTACAAGATTTGGATCTCAAGCAGAATTCTTTGGTTATTCACTGTGACAATCATAGTGCGTTACATCTCGCAAGAGATTAGATGTATCATAAATGCACTAAGCATGTTGATGTCATGTATCACTTTATCAGAGATTTGGTAGAGGATGGTGATATTCAACTTCAGAAAATTGGCACTGCTAATAATCCGGCTGATATGCTCACTAAACCAATTCCAGTAGTCAAGTTCAGGACATTCCAGAACTTGATTGGTTTGAGTACTTGGTGATCCCCTTCGGGATATTTTGATGAGGAGGCTATATAATCCATATTTGATAGAGGCATTTGTTTTTGGTCGCAAGGAGGAGGATTGTTATCGGTTTGCTCCCGTAAAACTGCTCCCACGAACCCCCTGACCCACGTGCGAAGCCCAGCACACAGGCGCATGCGCGGGCACGCGCGTGCGGCCCAGGCCCACGCGCAGTGCGCGGGTGCGCGCATGGGCTCGGCCCAGCCGCTTGCAGCGCCCCCTTGGGGTGTTTCCCCGGTTTCCCGTGCGGTTTGCCCTTTGTTTCTCGCGGTGTACGCACGGTCCACGCGATTTCTCGCATTCTGGACCGTCCGATCAGTCGATTGGATGGCTGAGATTAATCCGAGCTTGATTAGGCTTGATTTGAGGGTATCTTGCATGGATTTTGGCACAATCTGAGCCTTTGTTCTTTGATCTGATGGCTTGGAAGTGTTTTAGACTTTCTGGACTCATTTTAGGTATGTTTTGGATGCCGTTTCAGATGGTTATTTAATCACAGAGAGCCTGCGATTTTTGATACACACAGAGAGAGACAGAGAGAGAGAAAAAATACAGAGAAATTTCAGAGAGATTTCTTCTTCGATCTAGGTACCAGAAAAAGCTAGAGGCCTGGGATTTTTCTCATGCTTCTTTCATCCTCTTTTGTTTATTTATCATGTCTTTTTGTTTTTAATCTGGCATTTGTTATCTGGATATTTGTATTCCTTTTGTACCCAGATTTGGATCAGATTATAGTGGATTACTCATTTCCTCTTGGTAGACGTAGGCAATATTTTGCTAAATCATGTAAATCTCGTCTTCTTTTGATTTGATATTTGCCTGTGTTGTGATTGGTTAATTGCCTAAGTGAGTAAATTGGAATTATTTGGAGGTCTAAACTGGTTTAATCCGCTGCGCACATCCCAACACTCTTGCAGGCCTCATGCCCCAAGAACACACGTACGCTATGCACAAACAATACCTCAACATGCATCCCTTCTTCAAAGTCCAGTGGAACATCCCACGGCATCAAGCCCTCCCCGTGATATCTCCCTCACGTGCGCCTCTCTGCAGCCCATCACCGTGGCCTCCTTGAAACCCAGGAGTTCTCCCCACGGTCCCCGCCCCAAGGGATGATTCTTAATCCCTCACGGTCCAAGACCAGGAACGTGAGAAGTACTCTACACTGTGAGACATCCAAACCGCACGCCCCCTCCTCACATTAAATAGCACATGGGGCGTCGACCACTTCTTGATTAGTTGGGCGTCTAATCTTGGACTTTTTGTTGGACTGCAACAATTTCTTGAATCTTGTTAGGACTCAATCACATGGACAGTTAGGACTTGGATTCTTAGGTCAATAACAAATTGGTTATAACTTCCTAAATAGTTAGGCTTCCAATTGGTTACAACCAACCAATTCGGTTAGGATCCTGGATGGTTGGGCTAACCAACCAACCAACCAACTAACCATCTAACCAACTAAGCTAATCTTCTAAACAATTTAACAAACCTGGACCTAACCCCATAATCTAATTGGGTTATGTTACAATCTCTCAAAAAAACTCTCCCCTAAGTCACATGAGAAAACACTCGAGCATCCTTGTAACACCTCCAGGAATCCGCTTGGGATACGCTCCCAAGCTCCAGGGATTACCTCCAGCATCCCTACCATGGCCTTCCAAGTCTCTCCAAGACTTGGAAGCACCATGCAAAACCCTACACATGAAGGTAGCAAACTGTGAGAAAACCAGCTGGAAGAGAATTAAAAGAACCGGGTTTATAAGAAGAGGAAGATGTGAATTTAAGTAGATCTTCTAAAAGCAACACCATATTTATTTGCCTGAAGAATTAAGTAATCGGCAATAGGAATCACTATCCTGAAAAGAGTGCCAAAAGAAATGACCACGAAATACACCGGAAACTAAGCAATTAGCAACTTGATTTCTTGTCGATAAATGTGAGAAACTTGAAATGATTCTACCATTAAAGTTCTCGATGCTACAAATCTCGAAGAAGAGACAAATGCAACTATTTAGGCTAAAGTTTATGATGAAATCATGATATTACCGTAGCTGAATCATCCTCAACTCAAAGCTTTAGTAGCATGAAGATCCCTTGCATGGCACCACGAATACCCAACCATGCAGCAGTGAGCCCAGGAAAAAGCACAAAAAGAGATTGTAACAGTTTACCCCCTGGCTTGTAAAATATTAGCATCATGATTTTTAATTACATAAGCTATTATTATTTTATTTGACAAGACTGATGCATCAAAATTAACCTTAAGTGTGCAAGAGAGGAAGGAGGTAGCCATAAAACTAAATGGGAGGATAAGTCGGTCAAGTCAAATCGGGTCATGAATGATCCCAACCTGACCTGATCCGGTTTCTTGATCAAATCTTGATATTAGATATAGACTTAAAAAATAAAAATTTGAGTTAAGTTAGGTCAGGTTGGATCTATAATCAAATTTCTTAACCCGACGGATTATTTAGATTGGGTCATGTCTAAATATAACCTAGTCCTAATTTATGAAATGCAGGTCTGATTCATGTCCGAGTTCATATCTAAATATTTACAACATGGTATAGAAGATACAAATCAAGAAAAATCGACCCACTAATATATATATCAAGAACATGGTACCACAATTATAACAGCACAATCTTAAAAAAATATCAAGAGGTAATTGTATCAAATTCCATCTCTATGTATAAAGATCAGATTTTTTCCTTATCCAACAAATTGTTCGGTTGCTATCGTAAATGTTGGGACATAAGAAGTAGACCCATTTACAGCGGATCAGGTGAAGATCTATAATTTGTTAAATGATGGGTTGGCTCCTTGAAGCTGATCAAAAGCATAAAACTGATTAAAGACATAAAGCTAATCAAGGCATAGAGTTGGTGAGCACATTAGATCGATCAACAAATGGGATGAACTTATTATCAAGGTTGATCCAATTGTGAAGCCTAACAATAATTAAGGTTGATCTGATCATCTAGTCAGTCATACTTTAAATCCAATCGGCTTATTGAGCTGATCAAAGAATAAAAACAATACAATGTGAGAAAGCCACTTTACCGGAATAATTGTTTATAGTTATTCCATGCACGTGATAGTTACTAACGAACTAACCACCTCATGCCTCCCTATCTGAATTCAGTTAGGATCAGAGCCTATAAATACCGGTAGACGAAGGGCCTCCGGGAGGTAAGCAAGCTCAACGAGCGGAAACTTAATTAATCTCATTTTCTTCATCTTATTTCTCTGGGATTTATTATCGATTTCAGCTATATCCTTATCGATATAAGAGGCTAAATAATCGATAAAAAAATTATCTTTCATCTTGTTGCATAATCTGGTCTTGACAATCTTTATTTTTGAAAATATTTTCTCTATAGTAATAGTTGAAACCAGAAAAGTAATAAGCATTAAGACTCGTAGAAGATTTGCACGCACCGGCCACAGTAGTGGCAACATCGCGCCGAGTACCATTGGCGCTGCACAGTGGCATGTGACATCCATCGAGCGACGGTGCCAAAGATGATGGGATGTGAGTGCAGTAGTATTGGTGGGAGCCTAAGACTTGACGGGCGCCCACTCGTCCGTGCCCTCCAAGATCCGATTATGCTATGTGATAGATCCGGTCGCTAAGATGGTACGCGACTTCACCGCACGCAGTATTCGTCAGTGCGACAAGGCTGACGAAGGCCACCAGATGGTAGTCATAGGCCAGCACATCGGTGGTATCCGATCTTATGTATGCGCAACCGCCTGGTCTTGTCATGGGAGCGTTCTCATCGATCGCATCATATGACAAGTCCGGCCACCATTTTATCCATCGGCGTGGTGAATGGGATGATGCTGACTGCATGCCGTGACTTCGACCACGGTGAATTCTAGAGCCGGGCGCTGGTCGAGTAACAAAAAGAAAATTATGTCTTCTTCTAAAAAATTATGAAAAAAAATTAATGAAAATAAAAACTAAAATTGGTAGTGATCCAACTTTCAAGTAAAGAAATCTGATTTATAGTATTTGTTTCATTTTAATTTTTTTTTTAAGATTCTTCAAATTATATTTAATATCTTTAAGTTTAGAAGGACCAAATATATAAATATATATATTTATTTATTTAAAAGTTTACATAAAATATTAATTTATAAAAAAAATAAAAAAAATAGGAGAGGCCAAGGGGCCTTCTTGCCTTCCCGGCGGTTCATCCTTGTATATATTTAAAAGTTTATAAAAAAAAAATTTAATTTATAAAAAAAATTAGAGGGGGTCAAGGCCCCCCTTCCTTCCGGTGGTCCGCCACTGACTTAAGCATCGAAGTGTTTCCCCACCGAATCCTATCCGATGTGTGAACCTGTTTTGCAGAAATAATTGAAGTCCAATCAAGTGAGCCCTTCGATGCATCGAAGTCAGATCGGCTCGGTAACAACAATAAACCACTGGTATTTGAGTAAACAATTGGTATTTGTTCTTGCACATCCAAACTTCATACTCTTTGTGCTTTTCTATCGATCTTTTCCTTTAAAAAAGACATAACAGAGGAACTAAATTATGTAAAAAAAACTCAAGGACCGTTATAAGTAGAAATATGCATGCATTGAAAAAGGAAGCGAAGCAAGTATATACCTAGAATTGGAATCCCATCATTAACCGAAAAAAAGGGCAGCATCCACCCAAAGAATAACCATAAAAAATTTAGAAGAGAAAGGAAGAAAGAAAACAAAAGAAGAGTGGGTTTATGATGATTGGATGCTATTTTCTTAGGGTCAAATGGGTGATGGCTTGAGCTCCGATGTCTCCCAAAGCCCAGAGAAACTCGGAGCTGATCATCTCGGTCTTCACTAATATTCAAGAGGAAAAGAAGATGATCTTGGGATGCAAGTTATTTTTCTCTGGAGGAGCTTGAGCTCCGATGTCTCCCAAAGCCCAGAGAAACTCGGAGCTGATCATCTCGGTCTTCACTAATATTCAAGAGGAAAAGAAGATGATCTTGGGATGCAAGTTATTTTTCTCTGGAGGAGGTCTACAAGGAGGAGTGCAAGATATATATATATACATTCACGAATAGGAGAGAGGAAGGAGGTGCAGGTGATAGCTGTAGGCGGAGGTGGAGTAGGATGAATGCCGCAAAGGAGATGCCAACAAAACAAGGATATGGCAAGGAGGATGGAGGAGAATAAGGAAAGATAGATGAGTAAAAATCAACCGACATTTAAGACCAAGGTTTTGTCATTTTAGAGAAGGGCATATTTTGAGACGGAGCACTAACTATGCCAAAATCGCCACCTCACCGGCTACTAAAGTTGTAACCATTCACTGACCATTTTATATGAGAGAAGGGAGATCGATCATGAAGGAATCGAAAAAGGAGCCACGGAGATGGGAAAAGCAATTTGGGATGGAGAAGAGTCAAGAGATTTTGTTATTGAAGCTGGTAGAGTCGGATGGGTTTAGATTTGGGTGAGTGTGACAAGCCCATTACATTCGGGTCTCGTACTAAATTTGGGCTGGGTTGGATTAGGCCGGTTCATTTATCTTAGAATCCAAATCAATTCAAAAGTCTTTGTATATGGATCAGGTTGGGTCGAATTGGATTCAAATTCAATAAAAATCTAAACTTGATCTGAAAAATTAAACATGTTCAATTTTAAAACCCGATTCAGTTTCATAGGTTGCTTAAAAATAATTTGACCGGATCTAAATGAGTTCAGTCGGATTAGAACATAGATCAAACCGATTCATTTGTATTCTTAAAATTAAAGTATCAGAATATAAAAGAAGGATCTGGAAAGCTACCACCGTTTCCTGAATGGCACAACAGCAAGTGACCGATGAGACACACCAGCGCAATTGCTTGGCACGTGAGCCTTGCAAACAATCTATAGTGGGTTGAGGTGGCTTGATTAGATAAACGATTACAGCGAGCCTGTAAGACCAACCATGCCACGTACGCCACAAATACCTTCTGCCTTTTCTCTACAAGGAGTTAATTAACATGGAAACAAATCACCCCCGCAAAAAATAAGGACGAAAAAATGATTTGGTACACATGACGCAGCTGCCGCCAGCAAGCATGAGCAAAAGATCAAAAACAAGTTGTCGAGGCCAAAAAATGGAAGAGGCCTTGATATATCTCGAAGAGTAACACTCCTGAGTCTTGAGGGTCCCCTAAACCAGCTAATTAGACCAAATTCCATTTAGGAATTGGAATGGAAAGAATATTTGTCATCATTGCAGCTGAAACCAACTGTTGCAAACAATCAACCCGCCAGGATCTAGCGGAGGAGATCAGGTGATCCAAAGTGACATGATGCATGAGGGCATAAATTGTCAAAAGTAGGTCAAACAAGCAAGTGGAATTGAACTTGTATACCCCATGATCAGCACGTATCTCCTGGCCTTCATTTAAGTGAATATTGGAAAAATTCCAGGCACTAATTTTATTTGTTGAGAGATCCGGATCAGTGCCTATACGTGGCGGATGTAGCAGAAGCAACGTAGAAAGATACAGTCTAACAACCTATTTTTGAATTCAATATCATGCAACAATAGAGATATAAATGTAGGAGAAAAAGAAAGATTGCTTTATTCTTTTGGAGAAGAACCTTGTTACAATAAATAAGATAATACCCGACAGTCCTTCTGAAAATACAGAAACTTCTCGCCGTCCCGCACGTCTTCTCTCTTGTAGGCCTCATGCTCCAAGAACCCACGTACACCATGCACGGAGAATACCTCAACGTGCGTCCCTTCTCCAAAGTCCCGTGAAACACCATTACGGCACAAGCCCTCCACGTGATATCTTCTTCACGTGTGTCTCTCTGCACCCAACACCATGGCCTCCTTGAAACCCAGGAGGCTCTCCACGGTCCACGCCCCAAGGGGCGTCGTCCTCAAGCCCTCACGATCCAAGACTAGGACCGTGAGAAGTCCTCACATACTCCACACCGGACCAGACCCCAAAGGGTCAGCCTTTCTTGGACACTCCAAACCACATGCCCCATCCCTCTTATTTATAACACATGGGGCGGTGAACTTCTTGTCTCCTTGGGCATCTTAGATTCCTTAATCTTGTTGGGCTACAATCACATGGGCTCACAACTTCTTGGTGGTTACAATCACATGGGCAGTTAGGACTTATCTTGGGCCAATAACAAATTGGTTAGAACTCCCTAGGTAGTTAAGCTTCCAATTGGTTACAACCAACCAATTCATTTAGGATCCTGGGTGGTTGGGCTAACTAACCAACCAACTAACCATCTAACTATCTAAGCTAACCTCCTAACCAATTTAACAAACCTGAACCCAACCCCATAATCTAATTGAGTTATATTACAATCTCTCAAAAAAAACTCCCATCTAAGTCACATGAGAAAATACTCAAACTTAGAGCATCCTTGGAACACCTCCAGGAATTCGCTTGGGACACACCCCCAAGCTCCAGGGATTACCTCCAGCATCCCTGCCATGGCCTCCCAAGTCTTTCCAAGGTTTGGGAGCACCACGCAAAACCCAACAATCTCCACCTTGGTGCCCCAAGCCTTGGCAAACCTAGTAATGTCCTCTAGCATAACTCTACTGTAACTGCGTGTCCTGATAGCCTCTTATGCGGACCTTCTTGCCTCTGCCAACATCCTTCAGCTGCTGCGCGCCCTTGGAGGCCTCTGGGATGACCGCCTCCATAGCTGAAAATCCTTGCTTGTATCCTTGTACTGCGATTATAGCCTTCCTTCTGCCTAGCAGCTGCATCAGACTTTTCCTTGGACTTTCCTGGAGAGAACACAGTGAACCTGAACCGGCACTCGCTGTAATTGAAGCTCTACCTGACACCATCTCCACAGAGCCACGCCAATCTTTGCACACTCTGCTCCACCTAGCTAAGTGCACCCCCGGCGCTCGTGCTAGGACCTGGCCAATATCCTTGCACCTCCCGCTCTGAACTCGTGTCGAATCCTGCTCCACCTGTGAAGCCACCTTTCACTAGTGCTCCACCTGAGACTGAAGTCCCACTGATGCTACAGAAAGAAACCCCGAGGCCAGCTACTCAATGCTGCCCTGCTAAGCCTACACCTGAACCTCGTATCCAGTCGCTGCCTTCTCGAACGCTCCGTATACCATAGACCTCTCCGAGACCGTT
The DNA here is from genome assembly GCA_021397845.1 of Areca catechu. NCBI lineage: Eukaryota > Viridiplantae > Streptophyta > Magnoliopsida > Arecales > Arecaceae > Areca > Areca catechu. Next base: position 119,284,531 of record CM038038.1, read on the forward strand.
TCAGATACACTGCAACCCTGCAGGCTCTTCTGAAACCAAGAGCTCATCCAACTCTTCTGCTAACCCAGTGACTAGACCCAGCAACCATCTCCATAGGCTGCTCCATCATGTCCCAGTCTGTCTCCCGGCTGCATGATATCCCTGGCGCTCCCTGAGACCTATCCCCTCGGTCTTCCTGAGCCACCATCTCCATCAGCTACAGTCTTTGTCCCTAAGCCAATCTCGCTATACCAGGACACTCTCGACTGCTTGATACCCCCGGCATTTCCTGAGACTGTCTCCTCTCTCCCTGAGCTGCCCCTGGCATCGTCTCTGCTGATGTACTCCGGTGAACTTGAGAAATCCGAACTTTTCTTTTCTCCATCCACGCAGGATACCATACCCACGTACAACTCCACCTGTCTCGATGCACTCCTTGAATCCTCCTCTTCCACCTTCAAACCAGCGGCTCTGAAACCGCTCTGCTTCTGCTCAAACAATGGCTCAAACCAAGCTCTGATACCAGTTGTTGGGAAAATTTCTCAGGCACTGATCCTACTTGTTGGGAAATCTGGACCAGCATCTATACGTAGCGGATGCAGCGGAAGCAACGTGGAAGGATACTGTCCAACAACATGTTCTTGAATTCAATATCATGCAATAATGGAGATATAAATGTAGGAGAAAAAGAGAGATTGCTTTATTCCTTTGAAAAAGAACCTTGTTACAACAAATAAGACAACACCCGACAGCCCTTCTGAAAACCCAGAATCTTCTCTCCATCCTGCACGTCTTCTCTCTTGCATGCCTCATGCCCCAAGAACCCACGTATGCCACGCACGGAGAATACCTCAGCGTGCGTCCCTTCTCCAAAGCCCCGTGAAACACCATCACGGCATAAGCCCTCCAGGTGATATCTCTCTTATGTGCGCCTCTCTGCAGCCCAACACCGTGGCCTCCTTGAAACCCAGGAGGCTCTCCACGGTCCACGCCCTAAGGGGCATCCTCAAGCCCTCACGGTCCAAGACCAGGACTATGAGAAGTCCTCACGGACTCCACACCAGACCGGACCCCAAAAGGTCGGCCTCTCTTGGACACTCCAAACCGCACGCCCCATCCCTCTTATTTATAGCACATGGGGCGGTGAACTTCTTGTCTCCTTGGACGTCTTGGACTCCTTGATCTTGTTGGACTACAATCACATGGGCTCACAACTTCTTGGTGGTTATAATCACATGGATGGTTAGGACTTGTTTTGGGCATGATGTGGCAGGATCACTGATGTAGAGAAACCAGCAGGTGCAACGTCGAGAGAAGACGCCATGTCGACCCTCCGCCTCGGACCCCACTACCGAGCTGAGTTGAGCTTTTTCAGGACAGCAGGCTGAGCTCAGTCCTCCGCCAGGTCGAGCTCATGAGCTCGATGCTTAGGTCAAAGCTGCCTTCTGCCCTTCCAGAGCGAGACCCTCGGAGGCTAGTGCCCTGCGGTCGAGGTCGAGCCACGAGCTCACCCGCCGATGTGGAGCCTCTCTGAGCGCGCGCCCTCTAAATCGGGTCTGCCTTCCACCCCTTCAAAGCGAGACCCTCGGAGGCTAGTGCCCTGCGATCGAGGTTGAGCCATGAGCTCACCCGCCGATGTGGAGCCTCTCCGAGCGCGCGCCCTCTGGACCAGGTCTGCCTTCCACCCCCCAAAGCGAGGCCCTCGGAGGCTAGTGCCCTGCGGTCGAGGTCGAGTCACGAGCCCACCCACCGATGTGGAACCTTTCCGAGCACGCACCTTCTGGACCGGGTCCACCCTCCGCCCTCCTCCACCGAGGCACCCTCGCGAGCTTGAAATGTCGAGGTTGGAGCGAGTCATGCCATCCCAGCTCAGCCCCAGTCCGGACGAGGTCTTCACCAGCCCAGAACACCGGCGAGCCGCCTGAGGATTGCACTGAAGCACTTTTCAGGCCGTACTGACCACCTACGACCGCCAGTTACACCAATCCGGGGATTCGAATCCCGCGGGCAGCGGCCCGCCATTCGAAGCACCTCCAAATTTCCTGGAATAAGGCAACCAAGAGGAGTGTCGGAGCGCCTGACAACATCCCCTATCATGAATAAGGAAAGGTCCCTCGGGACACCGCCGCATGCGCCTGACAGCCCAGCGGGGATCCCGGGACAAGCGCCGAACGGTAACCTGGTTCACAGCAAACCCAGAGGTAACACACACAACAACTCCAAGACACAGAAGAGAAAAGAAAAAAAAAAGAGGAAGAAGTGCAACCCCCACCAGCAAGAGGGGATGGCACCACCACCATTACCACAAGCACAAGCGCAAGCCCAACCAAGAGGGCGAAACGCCACTACCACCACAGTCGAGGGGAAAGCGAGGGATACGAGGAGAGGCGGAGGAACAGAGCATCTCTCTGTCCCCGCCATCATTCTCCCCTGGCAACGTTTTCACCTTCACCCACATCTTACACTCCTCCTAGAGCATAGTCCATCAAGAGGGGCCCGACCAGGAGGATCTGTTCTCCTGGATCGTCACTGACTTGATCGTCGGAGTGTCCCAGCCGGAAACCCCGGCCCGGGTCTCTAACCATTGTCTCGCAGGTCCCGGAGCGGAGGACCGCTAGGCAACAAGGCGACCGCACCCAGCGAGGAGATCCGGGAACCGAGATTGGCGGGCGGCAGGAGGAGCGCACTCCGGCGCCAATGCAGCTACGGGCCACGATGATCTTGGCGGCAACAGGGCCAATAACAAACTGGTTAGAACTCCCTAGGAGTTAAGCTTCCAATTGGTTACAACCAACCAATTCGGTTAAAATCCTGGATGGTTGGGCTAACCAACCAACCAACAATCAACTAACCATCCAACCAACAACCAACTAACCATCTAACCAACTAAGCTAAACTCCTCTCTAAGTCACATGAGAAAATACTCAAACTTAAAGCATCCCTAAAACACCTCCAGGAATCTACTTGGGACACGCCTCCAAGCTCCAGGAATTGCCTTCAGCATCCCTACCATGACCTTCCAAGTCTCTCCATGCAAAATCCTACATTAAACAATTACAAGGTGGCCGATAATGCAACCACGATCCATTAAAATGAGTTTAGCACATACCATGTGAGCCGACGGTGAAGGAGAATCCAAAATAATCTGAATAGCTAATTTACATAAATTAAAATGCCGATTGAATGAAAGCCAAATCCCTTTCTTCGTATCTTGGCACACAAACTTTCTCCCGAGCAATGGGATGAAAACCCCTGTGATCCACAGGCTGTCTTCATGAAAAAGTCCTGAATTCTCTTTTCAATTTACGAAGAATGGACAAAGAAACAGGGACAATAGACATCATATAAAGAGGAATGGAGAAAATAATAGTGGAGTAGGGTCGTTCACCTTGCCAAAGGTAAAAATTTTCACTACCAAGCAGCAAACTTATATAGTTCACCTTGCCCGGTGGAGGTTGAAACTGTGAGGATCTTGACAGGTGTACCAAAAAGCGAAGCCCCCAGGTAACTACCAAGACAACCTGCTATGGACCCAAACCTAACTGCAAGCTACAAATTAAGAATTTTGCTACCGTGCTCATTTATAAACATGCCAAAAAAAAAAAAAAAACATATGGATATACATGGTAATCTAAAATTGAACAAAATAAACTAAAATAATTTTGACCCGGTTCGATTCGATAATTTAATTCTGAACATCTTTGTATTGAACTTTTGATTTTGATTTGGACTTATAAAATTTTATAATAAATTTATTATTTGAATTATATAATTTATATTTGAACTAAGTATTATTATTAAAATTGAAATCAACAATAAATCGTTTAAAAAAAAATTAATTGAATAAAATTATTTCGAACTATTTATAATCTATCAATATAGTATTCATCATAGGTCTAAGTAAGGACAAAGGCCTTCATATATTATTGTATTATATTGAAATTCGACCTATTTCTTGAAAAGTTAATTAATTTTTATATATCTATATATTATTAATTTTGTGATTTTTAAGATCGATAACAAATAAGCTAATTTCATTTGATGTGCTTTTGTATCAACGATTATGGTCCAATAACTCTTAAAACTTTACCTTCTCGTGGGAAAAAAAAAATGGCTTTAATTGTCCCAGAATGCCTTTCAGCAACGAAAAGTTATATATATAAGCAATATTAAAGACCATATATTATGCAGGATAGAAATAATAAAGGCCATGCAACAAAGAAATGAGCCAATAATGGGCAAACAAGCACCATATGTTTTACTCAACCGAGATCTTATTAATTTGCAATGAAATGGAACATCCATTGTAGCAAGCACATCATGAAAGTAATTAATTTCTACAATCTAAGGTTAAAACAAGATGCTCGGTAGCCATGCTTTCCGAGAAATTGAGGGGATTAAAAAGATGATGAAGAATTGGTTGTAGGACCTAATGCCTAATTTATATGGTCATATACCACACAATCTAAAACCTTGAACCACACATCATGTTCCAGAATCCAACAGATTTAGTATAAATATGATTTCAGAAATTTAAGAATTTTCCTTCCATTCCACATACTACATCACATGTTTTTAGAGACTTTAACGCAGAACTCCAACCACATTAGATGATTAAGTCATCCAAACATGGATCTCCATGGGTGCAAGGATCATCTGCTCATGCTTCTTGTTTTTTTTTTTTTTTTTTTTTTTTTTGAGATAATATGCTCAAGCTAATAATGCTGAACTTGAAGGATCGAGACACCCCCCGCAATCCCATCCCATCCCTTCTTTCAATCAAAAAAAAAAAGAAAAAAAAAAAGAAAAAAAGAAAAAGAAAGAAAGAAATAAAGAAAGATGGAGACAGGACAAAGGCCATCACTGCAACGGTTTTGGCCAACCTCTATTACATTGTTTAAATAAATAATATGAAAAAAACCGTTTTTTTTTTATCATTGCTAGAGTTTTTTTAACATAAAAAATTTAATTAATTAAATATTTACAAAAGTATGATAACCTAAACTATATTTTCTAATTTATTTTTTTTTTGCCACGTGGCATTAAAGGGTGGGCACTTGGCTTGAAGGGAATAATCTGTGGCATGGAATGTGGGCATGTGGCATGGTTGAATTGATATGGAGAAATCATAGACATGGCCTACAATTTCTCGATAGTTTAATCAACCATTTTTTTTGATCGAAAACTTCTCCTGATCTTGCCTTTAATTATTTTTCGACCTCCTTCTGATTCCTAGACCTCTTCCCTTCTAAACGGCTGAGGTGCCCACTTATTATCACTGGTCTTCAAGTCGCAGGTAAATTTTTTATGAAAAAGATAAAAATAATAGTATTTTAATTTTTGGATGTACGATCCTATATTTTTATTATTTTCTGATTATACTAGATTTAGATAGTACTAACTTAGTTTAGCTAAATAAAATTATTCACTAAAAAAAAGACATAATAAGTAATACATTCTATGATAAATATTGAGCTATTAAATTATTAAAGAGCTAGGTTTTAAAGTATTTTTTTGGATCTCATATTCCATTTTTTGTTTTTACTGTTGGGCCCAGGAGTTCTTTTACCTTTGTATCAATATACATTCTATGATAAATACTGAGCTATTAAATTATTAAAGAGTTGGGCCTTAAGTTACTTTTTTAGGTCTCAATTTTTTGTTTTTACTGTTGGGCATGTGAGTTCTTTTATCTTTGTATCAATATTTAATTTTGCATGAATATTTGGACAAATAGTAAACTAATGCCCCGTTTTCTTAAAAAAAAAAACTAGGCATGCTATTAAAAAAAAAAAAGGCATTCCAATTCGGTTTATATCATGAAAGATTTAAGGGCATTAGGGCTAGAATTGGACTAGACCAGACTGGGCCATACCCCTATTCGAGCCCGACTCGACAAAAAATTTCGGGCTTCCATTGAAAGGGGAAGGAGAGTTGTAGAGGGAGATCAGAGGTGGAGGGCAAGGGGGCCATGGGGTTGCGTGGAGCTAGGGGGTTGCACAAAGTTGGGGGGCTACTGGGTTGCGCGAAGTCGGGGGGTGCTGGGTGCCAGTGCCGCACGGGACTAGGGGAGTTGGTGCAGAGCTGGGGGTGGTGCGGGATGCATAGTTGAGGCTAGTTTGAGGGGCATCAAGTGGCAAGGGGCAATGTGTTAGGATTTGATGTAAACAAGAGACAGAGAGAGATGAAGAAAACCAGAGAAGAGATAGGCGTAAATATTTTGGATCGAGGGGTCGAGCCTATGTTTAGATTGAGTTCAAGCCAAACTGGGCTAGATCAAAGGGAAGCCTGAGCCCGGTCTGATAATTGAATGGGCTCTATTATCTACTTCAAGCCTGGTCCAAAACTTGATCTAATTTCGTGCCAGCTCGAAGCCTATTGGGGTAGTCGTTTACTGGCATGTGTAGGCTTAATTTGATTATGTGCTTCACTTTTTAAAAGATATCTGATGAATTTCTTTATAATTTTAAATTCATATTTTAATCCATATAAACTATTATCATTGATGACTTTATATTTTATAATTATATTATTAATTTAAATAATTAATTATATATTTATTTTTATAAAATTTATGTTGCAGAGAAAAATAGATATGTTAATTGATTAATGTACATATTCTATGGCATCCATACATTTATGTATTTTTGAACATGTGGAAGAATTATGTATATTGATCAATTGATTATTCAGTTTGGATAGTTTGAAAATTATAATTAATTATATAAGTCAATTCCAGTAATCAAACAATGTGCCATAAGGGACGAAAGAAATTTTGAACAGCATTTTCATTTAGTTCTCCTCACATATCTTCAGCTATGTAAGGATAACTAAGAAATAATGCTACCGAAATTATTTTTGATCCCTATTGCATATCATTTGATTAATATAATTAATCTATAGAATCAAATACAATTCTTGAATGGGATAGAACCTATCTTTATCTATTACTTAGTAATAGAATGTATTTATTATGAAATCATTTTAAGCTCTACACATTGATATCGAATCTATATGAAGACTATCATTAAGCCATGTTTAGTTTACATAATTACTGTTAAAAGGCATATGTAGGCTTAATTTGATTATATGCTATTTACTCTTCAAAAGATATCCAATGAACTTCTCCCTAATTTTGAATTCATGTTTTAATGCATATAAATAATTATTATCGATGACTTCATGTATTATAATTTTGTATTCATGTTTAATATCTTATGTTTCACGTTTTTCATTATCAGGTGATATGGAGCCATATATTCTTGATATTCTTGCATACTTACCATATTACTATTTGGATAGCCAAGATATATGGTATAGCTGAGTGTTACTTATTAATTTTCATATCATAGCTGGTATTGTATTGCAGCAGTTCGAGATCTACTAGTCCATTTCAGATTGTTGTAATACAGATGCTGTACTACACCACATCGATCTCAGAAAATGAGTTGATCAGAACTGGTCCATGACTCATTAGCATTTTATTCAATTTTGGGAGTGCCATCTAGATTATGTTATAGATAGTGCACCGATTATGGTACCAAGATTATCTTGATCCATATCTGTAATGGTACCATGACATCACTCAATGATTCATCAGTCATGATGGTGCGATGTTTGGTTACTAGTAAAGATTTAATATTTTTCTTTATCATTGTCCATAGTTAATTATTTTAGTTAATTATTTTATTTTGTATAATTGATTACATACTTATATATTTTAGAGCGATCGCATGGAGATGATACATTAGCTTGCTTGGTCAGGTTCCATATCCACATCCTCACAATCTATCTTGGAGATATGTGATACCATCCTTCATGCTATCGATGAGCATACATGTATCCAGTTAAGAGTATTTACTCATGATGTCAGTAGAGAGGATGTAACTCCCCCTTTGCTTTATGCATCATCATCAGGAAAACCTCCTCCAACTTAGCATATACAAGGTACTTGACGATGCAGTATCTTTCTATATCCAATACCAGAGTTCACTTCGTACATGCTTGTGGCCAGTTATCTTCATGAGAATATGAGACAATTCATGCATGCTAAGGATGTTGCGTATTTTGACTATGCTATCATGCTGGACTATATGATATATCAAAGATATTCATATCATGGAGGAGAGTACATAGACGAGGAATCGATATTGGAAGCAGTTGCATATGAGGCATTCACTTAGGTAGAGTATCCAAAGAGCATCAGGGACTTAGTGAAGTGGAACCAATGTCTCTTCGGAAGTAACTGCATGCAGGAGGGACGACCACATCATGGGACTAAGGAAATACCTTTAGGATCCATTTATGTATAATATTTATGTATTGATCTTATTTTAAGTTTATGTTTATGTAATAAATTTTTATTTTTTAAAATTTTTATTTTTTCATTTGTATATTTTATACTCATGGTATTTATTTTTAATTTGATTATTGAAATTTACAATGTACTCTTAAAATTAAATAAAGTTAATTATAAATTATTTTATTTTTATATACGAGAACGTCTTTTATTTTTAGTTCTTTTATAGATGAAATATACAAAAGCCAATGATAAACTATAGCACCAATAATGAATAAATAATTAACTTTATAAACTTATAATAGGTTAAAAATGATAAATTAATTATACTTTTCCTAATGAGGCTTACTCCAAATCTAATAATGCTTAAATACTTTTTATAAAATATAATACTTATTATCATATAATAACATAATATTATGCTAATATAAAACACTTTTATAATAGTATATCATGTTATTATAACATATTATATTTTGTGATAAAATAATTAAATAATATTAGAGAATATTATAATATAATTCATATACTATTATTAAAATATGCTATATTATTATTTTAATATAAGTAATCTATGATAAGCCAATATGTCATTATAATACAATAATATTATATATTATAATTTTTATTTTTCTATAATAATAAGTTAATATACTAATATCATATATACTTATAATAATATTTTATATTTTAAAATATTAGTATTAAAAGATAAAAAGGATGGAAGGGAGGTAGGGGAATTGTGTATACGTACCACTAAAAAAAAAGTAGCAAATGAAATTACATTTTGAAAATGTAATTTCATAATGAATTATAAAATTATATTAAATATTTTCAAAATAAATTTTCATGGACAACAAAATCACATGTTCAATATATTAGAATATAATATTATAATATTTATATTACGATATAATTTTATAATATAATATAACATACTTTAATATATAATAAATATTTTAGAATATAAAATATTTATTATAATATATCATGTTATTATAAAATATCTTGTTATTATAAATATATTTTTAAAATTTTAATTTTTTTTATTATTTTTTTAAAAAAATTAAATTTTAATTTTTTATTAAAATATTTTTAAAAAATTAGAGGCTTGATTAGTGAGTTCCCTCTTAGAGGAGTTTAAACATGTGATTTCCCACTTGGCAGCCAACTTAGCCGAACTACAATTAGAAATAAAAATTAAAAAAATATTATTTTTTGAAAAACTCCATCATTTATTGCATGCTTTATTATAATATTAATAACAGTCATTATTTACTGTTCCATCGGTCCCAAAAATATATCTATAATTTTATCAAACCAAAAAAAATGTGCCGTTGGTTGTGAGTCTTTTCCCACGTCCAGCTAGCAGGAGTTCGAGTCTTGGTTTAAACATATTTCGATTGGTAAAATTAATATGCGTCGTGTATCGAATATTTTCTTGCTGGAATTGGGGATGGCCATGCTCGGATCTAACTCCTCCCTCCCTTTTTTTCTATAAAAAAAAACCAAAAAAATGAAATATCATTATTTTATTATCATACATCATTAGGTTTCGTTATAATACAATTATAACCGCCGTTGTTTCAGTGATTGTCTTTGCATTTGAAAAATGAGAGCTTGTGAGATAATAACGGTGTCAACGGTTTCCACGTAGGCCATCGTAGCAGGACAATGTGTTATTTAAGCACTACTAATTTATCTAAAAATAAATATTTGTCATGACAAATTTTAAGTACTATCAAAAAAAAAAAAAAAACAAATTTTAAGTGGTGGAGACGCATAACACGTATATACGTGCATACAATGCTGCTAAGAAAATAAGACAATTATTTTTTAAAAAATTGTGCCTCGGAGCCGTACCCCCCAGTGCTGTAGATGGTTGGAACAATTAATAAAGAAAAGCTGCAAAGCAAAAGGACAAAAGGATGGATTAAAAAAAAAAAGAAAAAAAAAGAAAAGAAAGCAAGGAGACAGAGGGACAGGCGGAGGGGCGGATCGGACCAGACCTTTCCACTTTAATGGCTTGCTGCTTACGTTACCATAACATCATCCACCGGACCGCAATAATCCCCCCAGTCCACCTCGGCGCAGTCTCGACCCCCGGCCCGGCCGAAAGGGCCGACCCGCCCGTCCCTGCCCCATGGCGAGCCGGCACGCACGGACACGTGTCATTCGGGCGCCCGTCAGCGGGCCCGCGCGGGGACCGGCAATGGATGGCGCCCGCGTCATCGACGCCCGACATGACACGTGGCGGGCCTCCGGCTCTCGGTTCGATGTGGTGCGCCTTTTCCGGTCGGGCCGGTTCCCGTGGGCCGACATTCTCCGCCCGTCTCGGCGAACGTCGATAATCTCGGATTTCTCTCCCTGGTGGCAGTATTTAATCGCGGATTGGAATGGAAATTGATAAGTATACCCTCCTTGACATCTCATCCCTCGGATAGGATAATGTCTCCAAATTTCTCTGAGGCAGTGGATTTACTGATGAAGGGAGTGTCTGTATCGGTTTGTTTAATGTTTTTAAGGTGGGGTTATGATTGTGATCCATCCGCTTTCGTCGCTTTTCTGGTGGTGGGTCACACGTGATTGGTGTTATTAATTGTGCTCAAGGAATCATGTCTCCCCTTGAAAAAATGACAGCAGACTAAATTAAGTGACAGAATCCAGGGGTATTTACGTGATCTTCTATTTATTACTTCTCTCTTTTAAGGATAGAAAGGAGTCCCATCCATATATGGCTGACTAATCTTGGAGATAATAATAATATTTCAAGACTCGAACCCTGGAGTCTTTGTTTGTAAGCAAAGGGATGCGAGATAACAAGCAAGTGATTCAAATGACATTTGAAAATACCTGTTTGAAAATATAGCATCTTACTTTGGAACGAAACGTGACCAGCTGCAGGTGGTGAGCTATCCATATATAGCATATCTTGGATGGAAAGCAAGAACTCATAACATCCATGGACCATGGTAGAGAGGATTGGAAAGCAAATATTCACCGGTCAATAACTAGAATTTAATCCATCATGAGGGTTGGTATTGTTGACAGCCACAATTAAACTTCAAAAGTGTGGAATTTGAGTTAAATTTATTAGGTTTCAAATTAAGTCCCGGTCGTTGATCAAAATGAGCGAAGAAAATATTGAGAGCTTTTCTTAAAATATGTAGGATTTCGATCTTAATAATAATTAAGTAGACATACCGATTCTAAATGAGGCATTTGTGATCATTTTTAAATAAAAAAAAGAAAATAGACATGATTTTTAAGAGAAAAACCTGTTGGAAATCTTATGTATTTCAACAATAAAAAAGTGTTGCCTCCAAAACTTTATTTCACTCCTTTTGTTGCAAGCAAGAAATCCTCTTTAGTCTCACATGGGAAACACAACTTTTCTTACTCTCGGATATATTTGTCTTCCTCTTTTGCTTTGTTAAATGAATGTGAAAAAGCTCACGCGCGCGCGAGCCAGGCCAAGCCCGATGCAAACCGAAGAAGCCAGATTCGGAAATCAGTTAACCGGATGTGTCACGTGTTCATCGCGCGCAGGGGATGTGCAAATCCCACCTACAGGAGGGGTGCATAAAATTATTATTACCCTTTACGACTGTGCGGTGGTTATGATAACCGGGTGGATCATACGTCGCCTTCATTGCACGCGGTGACTGATACATCGACTTCAACCAGTGCATATTTTCATCCGCTTCTGATATTGGTTTGTGCACGTCTGTTGGAAACATTGTTGCTGTTATATCCTGGAAGGTAGTCGCACTGTCATCTTACTGTACAGAGTCTCATATACTATAATCATGATTTCATCTTCATTTCGGGTACCATCTAACTATTATTTACTACAAAATCTGCCGATATTCGATATAACTCGGTAAATAGAATAACATAGAAATATGCCCGGTTGATCTTTAGCTTAAAAAAGATCCCAAATCTTGATGCAACTCAAACCTAGATCATCACATATTATAATCCAATGATTTGACAAATTGCACCATTTTGCTCCCATAATATAAGTCCGTACAGCAATCGGGACTTATTACAGTTCCCATGCTTAAGATCTAATTGCATTGTCAAAGCAAGTCGGTCATGATTTTAATTAGCAAAGCTAGAATTATCCTAGCTAACATATTGCTCGAGACCTAGTCAAAAAATCGAAAAGATATATATATAAAAAAAAGAAATCTAACTGTATCCCAGTCGACTCATAATATCCAAATTCGATTCAGATCCAGTGTACCCAATAATTAATTGGGCTGTCATGCACCATATCCAATCCTAAATCCATGCGAGACAAACTTCGTTCCTTACACTCGTAACATTACCATCCAAGCTACAAACCTACAAGTTGTGGTCCTAGCAAGTCCCCCGTGGACCACCAGATCCTTGGAATCAATTGAATGTCCACACGGTGTACCCCCACTTTGCGCGGTCCCGGGCCACTCAGACCATCACCATCCGCCCAACGATCCCATATATGCACTGGCCGGCCGGGCATCTCGCACCAGATGGACTCCAGAAAACTAACCTCTTGATTTGGATCCATGCTCCCATCCAAACACTTGTGCCCCTGTTACCATCGTCCAAAATGACAGTCTTGGATCCAAATCTAGAGAAACTGACATCTGTGAAGGCCTACTGGTAGTGGGCATTTCGTAATCCCTACGGCAGTGGGACGTGCACTGCCACCCCACGTCGAGGATAACGACCTCTCCAACCCCTTGTGTAGCTGTGAGAGTGAAACCATACTAACAAAAGCGAAAGCGGTCTCCATGGTTGAAAAGGGGGCATCTAACAGTTTAGGAAACGAGTTTCATAGATATGGTGAAAGATTCCGATGCCACGCATTTGTCTCTTAGCTCCTAAATTCTATTGCCAGAGGAGCTGGTTTCTTGATGTGGTTAATTGCTTGATGGGTTCATGGATACGACAAGTCCCTTTGTTTGATTTGCAAACAGAATCCTACATTGTGGTTTGACCTTCGGTTAGCTAGGGTTTTGAGGAGGGGAGTATGTGGTTGGGGTTTAGTAGAGCAAAGCCATTATGTGCCCCTTGTGTGAGGCTAGCTAGCTATCTCGTCTCGGGGGAGTTTAATTTTGTCTGTTATAAAGGCTGGACATGCACGCAACTAAAGTGCTGGATCAAATTGAACCGGAAAAAATAAACTTGTATCGTGAGCATTTCTCTGTCTACATTTATTGAATTATTTATTTATTCGTATCAAAGGCATGCAGAAGTCTAGGCTTTACTATAATAGTCAAGAGTACAAAATAGAGGTAGTGTTTGTGTTGCCAATTAAGTTTGAACAAAATACCAAAGTTTGTTTTACCAAACCAGAAGAAAAAAAGAAAACCAAAGTTCGAGAAAAGTGCCTTTTTGGATGGCCAGTCAGCAGCTTGATTGGCTTCCTTGATAACATCAAAAACATTCCCTTCAAGATCCATAAACACTAAGCTGGAGTAAGTGATATACATATATGCAGGTAAATGCTGAAATCTATGGTTCTGAAAGACTGGAGCGAGTAGTGGTGATCACTGCACCAAAGGGCATGATGGAAGTCCAGCTTAATAAAAGATTGGGATTAGGATGGGCATGTAGTGAGTTTTGCTTTCAGTCAGTGTGTTTCATGCTCCCATATTAACATGGTGCTCCGATCGATCTCCTCGAGTCTAACGCCATCAATATATAAAGCATGCTTCTTATATAAATCATGCTGGTCATGCAACTAAAATCCTGGACTATAGTCGTGTTGGTCTTTCTTGTGCTATCTAAATAGGCCATGGAGCAGTTTCATGCCATGTACATTGTCATAAGCTTGTTAGAAACGAAAAAAAGCAAAAGATTTGAAGTTTCCCATCAGAAAACATTTTTATGATATTTGCAAATTTATCTAGCTAGATTATGTTTTTGGTAGTTATTTAGATTATGTTGATTGGGTGCCACCACTTTTAGAATATGTATAATTCAAATATTTATAGAACGAAAAGCACATCATCGCTGTTGGATTAATAATTTTTTGTTTGAAATTGATACAAAGCAACACTGACTCCATATTAATGTTTTAATTAGAAGTTTGTGTCCGATATCTTTAACATCCTTTGTTTAGCTTTAACACGATGAAGATATAATATAATAGGTGCAAATATAATATAATAGGTGTTGTTGGGGTATCCCGGTCCAGGTACGAACCGAACACTAGTTCGATTCGTCGAAGACCTTTTCTCCGGATCACTGACTTCGGACCAGGAGAGGTCAGGCCAACTACGGGCAACCCAAGGCTTCTCACCGGTCTACGACTTCCGAAGGCCAGATCTTTGGATGATGTCTTCGGTCCTAACCGAAGACCAAGCTTCTCGACGACTTCCGAAGATACTCTCTTCGGTCCCTGCCGAAGATACAATCTCCGGCTTTGGATAGACACTAAGTCTTCGACCCATGCAGAGGATGAAATCTCCGACCGAGAATCTCCCTAAACAGGAGAAATCTGAAGATGGGACCACAATCTGGCCCAGATAGGTAACAGTAACCAACGGTTACTATCGACAATCTCCATGACACGATCATGGCGCGCAACTCCAGCTGCCACGCCTTCGGTCTGGCCGGAACCGCTCAATAACAACCCACGATCGCCAATCATGGGGAGAAATTAACTCTCCGTAATTGTCGGGAGAAGAGCGGGGCCGCGGCCCGGAGGCCTCCTTTTAAATAACGGTAAGAGGAATTGCTCGAGAGATACACACAGACACACATACTCATACACTTACGCATTCTCTAAGAGCATTTCCCTCTCGTTTCCAACATTCTTGCCCATTATGTGGCTGGGATCCGCCTCTGACTTAGGCATAGGAGTGTCTCCCGCCAGAACGACTCCGGCAAGATACCTGTTTTGCAGGTGAACCAGAGAGCGATCCTATGATGCAGCAGCTCCGACCGGTCGATACAAGGACTCCACGCCAACAGATTGGCGCGCCAGGTAGGGGGGCAACACAGCACTCTTTAGGCTCCCTCCTAAACAAGGGGAAGTAAGAAATTCCCGATGGCGAGAGGAAAGACTCAGATAGCCTCCACAAGTCGAAGTCGTGCTCCGTCCCAAGGGGGCACGCTCCCGGGGGAGAATGACGCCCCGCCTCCCACAGTTGTTGTGGGATTACAGTAATTCGAAGCCTTTATGAATCAGGTCACTAACCTCACGGCCATGGTTCGGGACTTCCAGAACAGAGCTTTTCCGGTGGGAAACCCACCGGCCGCCTCCAAACATAACTCTCGGTCCCGAAGGAAGAGAGCCCCACGAGAGGATCCCACACATCTCTCCCCACGTTCTCGACCCTCTCCTGAAGGCCGAACTTCGAGATTGTCTAGGTCCACCGATTCCCCGCAGAAAGGGAAAAGGCCTAGGCAAACTCCCTCACCTTTCTCCGAAGACTCTACTTCCGTAGAAAGGGCGCCGAAACAGACTCCCGACTACGACGGGAGATTTATAGCCATTGAATCAGAAATGGCGAGAGCGCGGGAGCAGAGAATGCGGGATCTGAAGGATCCCGAAGATTTGATTGTGGGTGATCTACGCCCACCCTACACCGACCGTATCATAGCCGAAGTCATTCCTCGGCACTTCAGGGTTCCTTAGATGGAATCCTATGATGGCACCTTCGATTCCCTCGACCACTTGGGCAATTTCAAGGCCCATATGATGATCCAAGGAGCTTCGGACGCGATGTACTGCCTCGCATTCCCGGCTACCTTGAAGAAAGCTGCTCGGATGTGGTACTCGAGCATGCGTCCATGAACCATTGATTCTTTTTTCGAGTCAGAAAAACTGTTTGTTTTGCATTTCAGGACCTGCCGCAAGACTCCCCGGAATACGGACACACTATTCCTCCTTCACCAGAATGAAGGAGAAAGCCTGCGATACTACATCTGTAGATTTAATGCGGCCACACTTGAGATCCCCGATCTCAACGAGCATATGGCCATGTCTGCATTGAAGAAGGGACTTCGTACATCCAGGCTTACCTTTTTCCTGGATAAGAAGTTCCTTAAAAGCTACACCGAGCTCTTGTCAAGGGCTCAGAAATACACCGATGCTGAAGAGCAGGCGGCTAACCGCTGAAGAGCAGGCGGCTAACCGATGACTGATCGAAGGGAAGCCCCCTTCAAAGAAGAAGAACAACAGGGGACAAGGTTCCCCAATTTTTAATAACAACAACGATAAATATACAGATCGCCGAAGAAGTCCTCCCAGGCCCAAAGCATCGAGAGGAAGATTTGACTCCTACACCCCCCTCAACCTTCCTCGAGAAAAGATCCTCATGGAGATAGAGAAGGAAAATTATCTCCAGCGGCCCCGTCCTATGAAGGCTTCTTCTTCCATAAGGAATCGGAACAAATATTACCGATTCCATCGGGACCACGGCCACAACACCGAAGAGTGCATCCAGCTGAAGGATGTGATTGAGGATCTCATCAAGAGAGGATATTTAGGACGGTACATTGGTCGCCAAGGACCTTAGTCGGAAGCAACTGTTCCTCAGCCACCTCCCGAAGAGGCCGAACTGCCAAATCAAAGGCCCACCAATGGAGGTGTAGGGATGATGCACCGGCCTGCCACTAGAGAAGGGACGAGGACAATGCCCCAAAGCGACTCAAGGACAACAACACTATTCTCTTCTCCGATGATGACATTGCGGAAGTTCGACTCCCGCATGATGATCTCCTTGTAATCTCGGCTGTTGCAGCCAACTATGATGTACAGCGAATCCTTGTTGATAATGGAAGTTCGACTGATGTCTTGATTTACGATGCATTCTCTAAAATGTGTTTGCCTAGACATCAACTATGAAGGTCCTCCATACTGCTCACTGGTTTCGGGGGCAATCAAGTTCATGCCGAGGGAAAAATAGTATTGCCCGTGACCCTTGGCACTGAATCTCGACAAAAGACACTACCGATCAACTTCACGGTGGTCCGGAACCCCTCGGCTTACAACATCATTCTGGGGTGGCCCACCTTGAACAGGTTTCGAACCGTGATCTTCTCTCATTATCTCCTGGTATGTTTTCCCACCAGGAACGATGTCGGAGAAGCTAGAGGAGACCAGAGGACAGCACGGCAGTGCCTGATGATTCAAGACAGGCACTTCAACGACTCTGCAACCCCGGATCAGCTTGATCCGAGGGATACAACTACAAGCTTCGGTGAACCCATGGAGAGAAATGTCCTGGTACCTTTGACAAAGGAAGACCCCACCAAAGTTGTGCAGATCGGGAGTACCCTTGATGAGGAAACCAGAACGGAGCTGATTCGTTTTCTCAGAGACAACGCCAATGTCTTCGCCTGGTCGGCTTCGGATATGCCTGGGATTCCTGCCGAAGTGATCACTCATCGACTGGAAGTTATCCCTGGGTACAAACCAGTATGGCAAAAAAAAAAGAGTTTTGCTCCTGAAAGACAGAAATCCATGGACGAAGAAGTCGGCAAGCTCCTTAAAGCAGGGTTCATCCAGGAGGCCCACTACCCCGAGTGGTTGGCTAATGTGATAATGGTGAAAAAAGCTAGCGGCAAATGAAGGATCTGCATCGATTACACAGATCTCAAAAAGGCTTGCACAAAAGATAGCTTCCCTCTTCCGAAGATTGATCAGCTAGTCGACGCTACTGCCAGCCACTAGTTGCTGAGCTTCATGGATGTTTTTTTTGGCTATAACCAAATTAGAATGGTACCGCAAGATGAGGAGAAGATGGCCTTCATCACTGACAAAGGTCTCTACTGCTACAAGATGATGCTATTCGGCCTCAAGAATGCCGGGACAACATTTTAAAGGTTAATCAACAAGGTGTTCGAAAAGCAACTGGGGAGAAATATGGAGACCTACGTTGATGACATGATCGTCAAAAGCCTCCTCCGAAAAGATCACATCCATGACTTGGAAGAGTCATTCAGCACTCTATGGCACTACCGCATGAAGCTAAACCCGACAAAATGTGCCTTTGGGGTCACTTCGGGCAAGTTCTTAGGCTTTCTTGTCACCAAACGAGGGATTAAGGCAAATCCTGAGAAGATCCAAGCCCTAAAAGATATGAGACATCCCTCCTGCAAAAAGGAAGTCCAGCAGTTAATAGGGAGAATCGCCTCCCTAAGCAGATTCATTTCTCGGTCAGCCAAGAAATGCCTCCCATTCTTCAAGGTACTTCGGCACTCAAAGGGCTTCGAATGGTCCGAAGACTGTCGCACTGTCTTTGAGAAGTTGAAGAAGTACCTGGAAACCCCGCCACTACTCTCCAAACCACAAAAAGGCGAGGTACTCTACCTGTACCTCTCTGCTTCAGATGAAGCAATTAGATCGGTCCTTGTCCAGAAAGATGAAGACGGATCCCACAAGCCGATCTACTACATCAGCAAAGTTCTGCATGATGTCGAAACACGATATGCGAGGATGCAGAAGTTGATCTACTCTCTGGTGATTGCGGTGAAGCGATTACGGCCGTATTTCTATGCCCATGCTATTGTGTTGCTGATTGATCAGCCCCTCAAGGCCATTCTCCGGACTCTGGATACCTCTGGAAGGATAGCTAAGTGGACTATGAAGTTAAGTGAATTTGACATCAGCTTTCAGTCCCGATCGGTTATGAAGGCCCAGGTGCTCTCCGATTTCTTGGATGAATGCACCTAGAGGTCCGAAGACGAAGCATCTTCGGTAGAAGACGAAGTCCCGAAGGAGACGAAGTCCGTTTGGGTGCTTCATATGGACGGAGCTTCCAATGCTACTGGATGCGGGGCTGGACTTATGCTGGCCGAACATGACGGCCATACCATAGAATACGCACGTCGGTTCTCCTTCCATGCTTCTAACAATCAGTCCGAATACGAAGCCTTGCTTGCCGAACTTCGGATCGCCAAAAACTTGGGAGCTCGGCAACTCCGGGCCTTCTCAGACTCCCAGCTGGTTGTAAATCAAGTTAAAGGAGAATATGCAGCCAAGGATCCAACCATGATGCAGTACCTAGAGAAGGTACAGGCCTTATCCTCCTAACTGGAATATTTTGAGATCATCTATGTCCCACGATCAGAGAATTCCCGGGCGGATGCATTGTCTCGACTGGCAACTCAACACCGAAATCTCTCGGGCGCACCTTTGTTGAACATCTTGAAACTCCAAGAATAGCCGAAGAGGCTGTGGAGGTGCGCCAGATCGACGCTAAGCCAAGCTGGATAGATCCTATCATCAAATTCCTAAATGAGGGTGTACTACCAGAAGACAAGGTGGAGGCCAAGAAAATCCACTGGATGGCATCCTAGTATGTCATCTTAGACGGGACCCTCTATAAGATATCATTCTCTCAATCACTACTAAAATACTTGGGACCGACAGATACGGATTATGCCCTGAGAGAGATCCACGAGGGCATATGTGGTGATCACTTGGGAGGTAGGTCTCTGGCATACAAGATCATTCGACAAGGATATTACTGACCCTCCATCCAGAAGGATTCGGTTGACTTCGTGCGAAGATGTGACTAGTGCCAGAGGTACGCCAATGTTCAGAGATAGCCTGCAAGTCACCTGACCTAACTGGCAACCCCATGACCTTTTGCCCAGTGGGGAATGGACATCCTTGGCCCATTCCCGCTGGCATCAGGGCAAAGAAAGTTTCTTCTTGTGGCCATCGACTACTTTACAAAGTAGGTAGAAGCCGAACCATTGGCCCAGATAACGGAGGGCAAGGTGGAGAATTTTGTAAAAAATTTCATCATATTTAGGTTTGGCATCCCACATGTCATAATCATGGACAACGGGAAACATTTCGACAATCCAAAGTTCAAGGACTTCTGCACTCGGTATCACGTTCAGCATCGGCTGACCTCCGTTGCCCACCCCGAGTCTAACGGAGAAGCCGAAGCCACTAATCAGACCATTCTCCATGGTCTGAAGACGAGGTTGAACGTCGCCAAAGGGCTTTGGGCCGAAGAGCTGACCTCCGTTCTTTGGGCATACCGAACTATCCCAAGAACGGCCACCGACGAATCTTCGTTCAACCTGGCATACGGTACCGAAGCTGTACTACCTATTGAAGTCTCTTTGCAGTCCCTGAGGATTGACAACTACAAAGAGCCTGGGAACTCCGATCGTAGAAGGATCGACCTGGATCTGCTGCCAAGCGCTAGACTTCAGGCCCAGATAAGAATGGCGACGTACCAATAAAAGGTCATTAAATACTACAACTCAAGAGTGAAGGAGCAAACTTTCTGCACAGGGGACATGGTATTGCGAAGGACGGAAGTATCCAAGCTAGTAGAACAGGGTAAACTCTCCTCCAACTGGGAAGGTTCATATCAAGTCGAAGAAGTTATTCGACCAGGAGCATATTGACTCAAGACCTTGGATGGGAAGACTCTGTCCCGGCCGTGGAATGTACAAAACCTTTGCAAGTATTATCAATAAACGAGTTCCTAAATCTTCTGTGCAAAATTGCTCAATCATACTCAACTCAGAACGGCTTGTTGCATCGACTGAACGACAACAGCCTAAGCGGCCCGATCTGAAAAATCAGTCAACTGCGCAAAGGAGAGTCTGATCCACTCACCTTATCGGTATGCCCGACGAGCGCAACGGATGGCCCAGTCAGGCCACCAAGAAGATCAAAGGTGCAAGAATGATTTTTGTAACCTACCCTACGGTAAATCCGAAGACGTGCCGGGGCGAGCCTGAACAGCCTACCTTGATCATGACAGAAGTGCACAGGGACGGTGTAAACACCCTACCCTACGGTAAATCCAAAAACATGCATAAAAGGACCACTGTCGTCCTTTCTGTTGACAACAGACATTCCAAGAACGGTCCAACTGACCTCACTTCTTCCCTATAGACCGAAAATGGTCCGAGAATTTTACATTCTAGATAAAACATGATATAACATATCGCAAGAAATACATGAAAAGAGGTAAGAGAAAGATATTTCATTTCATTTTTTTTTGATTTTTACAAAAGAAAGAAGAAACTCTCATAAAGAGAGAACAAAAAAAAAAAAGCAATAGCAGAGAGGTTATGGAAAATTTTCAATAACCTCCCGCCAGATTTTTTTCGTACCGGGGGGGGGGAGATCTGGAGGGACGACAATGGGGCCCCGGGATTCTCATCCGAACCAGAATCCGACCCCTCATCGGAGTCGGAATCAAATTCATGCCCGGGAAAGGAAACTGAGGGCTTGATGTTGTCCAGGCCCTTCAAGTCATAGAACTTGAAGGCTTTCCGCCTGCATTCCCGAAATCCCTGATGGAAGGAGTCTAGAGCCGCCTCAATGACTTTCTCCTTGAAGGCAGCAGACGCCCTGAAGTTCGAGATGGCATTCGCCACCTCCTTCTTGGCCTCCTCCACCTCCGCGACTGCTGTCGCGACTTGGGCCCTGGCCTTCATCAGCTGGGCCTCCAACAGGCGGACCTTCTTCTCTAGACGGTCCACGAGAGGCTCATTGTCATCCCCCGGCTCGAAGAACTCTGGACTACTCTTCCTCTTTGGGTCGACAGCCCTTCTCTTCACGGCCCGATGAAGCTCGGAAGTGCTGAACCTCATTTTCAATTGGAAGGAGTCTACGAGAGTAGTGGCCCTTGACAGCAGAAGGCAAGGTCATATTTATAGAGACCCTGCATCCACGACCGACTGCGAGGAGGCGTGCTCCACGTCTTTTTCCAGTCGCATCAGAGAGCGCCACGTGTCCGAGCGACGCTTCGAGAACTAGAAGGCCGCTCGGGGGTCATTCCCAGGACAACAATTACCGGCGCTTCGAATCTAGGAAAATCTCCATGTGTGACGGCAACATTAATGGCTCCTTTTTTGAAAAAGAAGACCTGGCGGCATACAAAGCACAAGAAATCATGATTGTACGGGTATCGATATACCGCGTGGATAACGAGAAACGCGATCAAACTTCTCTAATCACCGCATGATGGGGAGTTGACGCCTGTCTACCCCAACAGATAGATTTAGTATCAAAAGGAGGGTGACACCAGCCTAATCAATTATAGACGGTCTTTGGCAACGGAGTTCTAATCTGTTCGTCTTCGTCAACTATCGATCAAACGGTCTTCGGCCATGGCCGTTCGACCAAGCCAAAGAAGAGCAAGTAAAACTTGTTCAGCCTACGTCTAAAAACACAATACAGCATATGCAGGAGGAGAAGAAGTCACTTTAAAATTTGGAAAAGTTGTCATGCAAAAGCCATTGACAGTACAAAAAAGGAAAGGAAGAAAATGCATCAAAGCTACTCGGATTATTCAACATCAACAGGAGGAGACCCAACACCACATGACTGAAGCAACTTATCAACCGGTACAGAAAGGATCTCGTCAATTTGGGCTAGGACCGGAGAACCTTTGGCTTGGACTCCCCCAGCCTGAACCTCCTCCTGAACCGGGATCGGAGTTGGGGTCGTCCCCAGATCTTCGACTGATGCAGAGGCCTCCTCACCCAGGCATGGCGCCTCTTCGATCTCTACTGCGGCTTCGGCCTCCTCTTCCTTCTCTTCTTCTTCTTCGACTATGTCAAAGGGAGGGATGCCAGAAAGATCAAGATGGGGGAAGGCCTCCCTTACCTTGGAAAGTCCATCATTAAAGCCATGCTGGTAGCCGTACAAAGATGCTTCATTCATTTCCTCTTGGAATTGTGAAGACTTCTTGAAGTCTGCTACAGTATCATCCACCCGCTTTCTCAGGGATACAGACTCTCTCTTGGCCGCTTCAGACTCCAGAATCGCCTTTTCGGCCCTCCTGGCAGCCTCCTCTGCTGCCTTGATCAAACTCTCTATCTTCTCCTGATTCTCCCTGGCAGCTTGCTCCAAGGAATCAATTTGTTTCCTGCTTTTCCTCCACCCTGCCCCTTGCTCCGCTATTGTCAGATGGGCATTCTTTAATTCGCCCTTTAGGTCATGAACCTCGTTGTTCACCCGGACAAGGCTATCCTCCATAGACTGTCTCAACTCTTCGGCTACTTCTTTTGCGACCCTGGCAGTATGGAGCTCCTCCTTGAGGCCATGGATGAGACCGTCAACATTTCCCAGGCCCTCCTCCATAAAGGTAAGGTCATAAACCAATTGCATCAAAAACATGGAGTCATGGATCGAGTAATTCTCAAAACAAAAGAGACGGCAAGGACCATACCTGTTGCAGGGTGGAGAAGGCAGAATTGGACACCCTAGGAAGGTTTCAATTTTGAAGAATTGCCAAGTCATGAGGCAGCAGCGTGCTCTTCAGCGCTTGCCTAGCTATGGCGGGGACCAACAGTCCCCCCGTAGGTGAAAGCTCCGAAGAGTTCGCCGAACATCTTCTAACTGGGGAAGCCCCGCGAACGAACGCTCCCTCGATTTGCCGTGCTTTGCCCCTATCAACTGCAGGGGGGCAAAATGGTGGCACATCCACCGCCTGAGGCGGACTCCCGTTGTGCAAACCGGGAAAGTAGCCGCCGGTGGAGTTTCGACTGGACAAGGTCTCGAGGGGCCCCTTTCGTGGGTGCCACATCTTTCCCTGAGGTTCTCCGGGATGACGAAAAGCTCTGGTCCCCCTCAGGACCGTCCCTTCCAGCCTTCTTCCGAACCGCCGACTTAGTGGAGGGGCTTGTGCTACCCTCTTCTCAGAAGTCTGACAGAGCCAGCTCACACCAGGCTTCATTCCGCCACCTACAAGCAAAAGAACTCTTTTCAGTCGACTAAGCTACAACAAAACCAGAGGAAAGAGAGCAGAAATTTCTGTCACTATACCTAATACGAGAAATTTGCTAATTTCTACAAGATGGAGATTTCTCTCCTCCAACAACTCCCGGATAGGGGTGACTTCCGAATTAACCAGGAGATCGTAGTCCGACTGATCAGCCGCCAAGACCTTCTTCCCATCATTGACGATTAAGTGAGGCTTCTTCCAAATAGTGTCGAAGCCTCATGGATCGAAGGACAGTACAAACACAAAAATGGGTTTCCACCCATGGATGGCGTTGGGCATGTCCTTGATGACCTTGCGGCTTGGTCGAGGGCCAATCACCCACCATCCGTTCCTATGGAATCCCTCATGAGTACAAAAGGGTCGTGAATAAATTGGTCCTAGGTTATATGTTTGCAATGCTGCACAAGACCAGAAACCCGCAGATATTCCGGATGCTGTTCGGGGTCAACTACGCCAGCACCACTTGGTACAGGCGGAAGATTTTGATAAAGAAATGATGCAAGGAAAATCGAAGGCCAGCATTCAAATGATCTTCGTACAAGGCTAGGCACCCGGGGGAGGTTTGTTCACCCGTTCCTCGGGTTCGGGAAAGACAAAAGGGAACCCCTCAGGGGAGCGATAGCATTCCCGAAGAAAAGCCATCTTCCCCTGAGAAACCAAACTAGAGATCGACTCCGGACCTACTACGTCGCCGGCCCCCGAGGGCCATACTTGTTCCCCCTGGCTTTCTATAGTTTTCTTCCATGATAAGAGAATGAAGCAAAGAGGCAAAAGAAAGATTCTACCTGAAGAATAGACTGGTAGTCCAGAACAGGGAAAGCTGAGCGAAGGATGAGACGAGGTTGAAGATGCTTCTTTAGCCGGACCTTCTCCCTTTCCTAAGAAAAAAATAGGGGTCTCTGAAGCCCTACCAGGTTGATTTGATCAAAGGTTACGCAGGGAGGTAACCCGCCTTCAACTAACCGCCAGGATCAAGCGCATCCATCATCCAATGGACAGGGAGAAGCCGCCATAGCCTTCAAATCTCAACCAAAAGATTGGTTGAGCCATCATGCAATAAAAAAAGAGAGACGGTCCCAAGGCTGCCCGCTCTCTCCCTCTCCCCCAACCAGGGAGTAACAGTTGTCCACCACCTGATTTCCAAATCGCCCAGCAGCCATGATGGGCAGTCAAATCAGATATCCCGTAATCATCCACTACACTATTCCCTGGGAGAAAAATGACAAAGCATCAGTACTCTCACTTCTCGAGACAAACCTTCGCTTCAAAATTGAGAGTAGGGGGGCAACTGTTAGGGTATCCCGGTCTAGGTACGAACCGAACACTAGTTCGGTTCGTCGAAGACCTTTTCTCCAGACCACTGACTTCGGACCAGGAGAGGTCAGGCCAACTACGGGCAACCAAAGGCTTCTCACCGGTCTACGACATCCAAAGGCCAGATCTTCGGATGATGTCTTCGGCCCTAACCGAAGACCAAGCTTCTCGACGACTTCCGAAGACACGCTCTTTGGTCCCTGCCGAAGATGCATCTCCGGCTCTGGGTAGACACCAGTGTTCGACCCATGCAGAGATGAAATCTCCGACCGAGAATCTCTCTAAACAGGGAAAATCTGAAGATGGGACCACAATTTGGCCCAGATAGGTAACAGTAACCAATGGTTACTATCGACAATCTCCATGCTACGATCATGGCGCGCAACTCCAGCTGCCACCCTCCGGTCTGGCCGGAACCGCTTAATGACACCCACGATCGCCAATCATGGAGAGAAATTAACTCTCCGTAATCGCCGGGAAAAGAGCGGGGCCGCGGCCCGTAGGCCTCCTTTTAAATAACGGTAAGAAGAATTGCTCGAGAGGTACATACAGACACACATACTCATACACTTACACATTCTCTAAGAGCTTTTCCTCTCGTTCCAACATTCTTTCCCATTCTATGGCTGGGATCCGCCTCTGACTTAGGCATCGGAGTGTCCCCCGCCGGAACGACTCCGACAAGGAACCTGTTTTGCATGTGAACCAGGGAGTGGTCATGTGGTGCAGCAGCTACGACCGGCCGATACAGGGACTCCACACTAACAGGTACAAATATACCTATTGCAAGTGCTCCGCGCGGAAATATCATTAAGAGTGCAATGAATATATATGATAGAGCAACGATTAATGTAAGCTGGCCAAAAGTAATTTCATTGGTCCGGTACACTTTCGTCAATCGAGCTAATCCATGGTGTCTTGACCGATGGTAGCTTAAATTCGATGGAGTCACCTACAGTCATGCACGACCATGTATATTGGACCTCCATTATCTATTAGAATATTTCTGATAAATTTATTCTTTAAACTTAATCATCTAAGGATAAGAAAGTAGATCACTACTTATAACATGAGATTATCTTGTGGGTCATTCAAATCTACCGAGCATAATTAGAATTTCTACGCAGAATATAAAGAAGAAGTTTTCTAATATTTTCACAACCATTTGGTAACTATTATGAGCTTGGTGGTCCATAATTTCGACGTACAAAGATAATAATTATCATGATGTGCTGAAACATGATTATTTAGGAGAGAAAGGGGCTCAAAGTCCTCGTTGCAGCATAAAAGTCATCTAGTATGTTTACTTACATAAGCACCACATAAACTTAAAGTTAAACAATCATGCTACCTTGAAACGAACTTAATTAGATATGAAGGGAGTACTGCCTTATTTGTTATCAAGAATCCGAACCCTGACAACTTGATCTGGGAACCGTGCATGGAAAATTTTCAGCTGGACCAACGTAACGTAAAGCATGAATTTTTCTACGTAAAAAAACATTCAGAGGCCGGTCCTTCGGATAAAGCACCAAATTTTAAATATCCGTAACTTTTTTTTCCGTAGATAACTTCAAACAAGTACAAACTCTTGGTTTTTTTTTTTCCGAAGGGCAATACTCATAATAACTGGTGACTTTTTCCCGTAGAGAAGAGTGGTCTCTATATCATTTCTCTTTCTCTCTATCGGACTCACATGGTTGTCTTGTTGAGTGGATGTTAACTCGCTGCCCGTCTTTTTGCCTGCTCTCTTTCCGCAAAGAAATGCAATGAAAACTCGAGAAAAGAAGCGCTTTTGATGCCATTGACCTTGCTATGAACGGCCATGATGGAGGGGAACACATCTAAAAGCTCGGGGAGACAAAATTTAAGCCTTGATGCGAAGATAATGGGAAGGCCTTTGCGTTCGTAGCAGCTAGTGGTGGACCCTGGAGCACCCTCTCCATTTCTCTCTCCTTCTCTCCTTGCTTCACCAACCTACGAGATGATGGTGGGGGAGGGTTAAGGGTTTCCCAAGGCCACATCCATGAAGTAATTATAAGGCAGGCATAGAACACAAAGGAGGAGCCCTAGAATAATCTTTTGGTAGGCTCTCAAACATATGCGAGCAAATATGATTGGATTAGCAAGAACATAATAATCACTTGGTGTGGTACCCCAGGGTCATAAATAAAGGAAGACGCTTTGTGGAGCTTAGGAGTAGTGTGCGTAGGGCTGCCAGGTAAGCTTGGGGCACCCAGCATTGGGTCATGGACCCCCACCCCCATGGATTGGAAGGATTTCTTTTCATAAATTCTTTTGAGTGTTCGATGGTGAGAGCAAGGGTAAATGGTTTTTTTGGTCAGATTCCTACACTGTATGTGGGGGTTGTTTCTTTATTCGAGGAGGGGTCATATCTCTTGGGTTTTAAGGAAGTGGTGTGTACCATTGTCCTAGACATCCATTATGGTTTATGATGAAACGATCCCTAAGCTTTATGGTGGTGGACCTTGGATACCCTACAGCTTACGACAATTCACACACCACACACACACACACACACACACACACACAGAGAGAGGAGCGAGAGATGGAGAGAGAGAGAGGAGGAGAGGAGAGGAGAGAGAGAGAGAGGATGAGAGAGGGAGGGAGAGGAGGAGATAGAAGAGGAGGAGGGAGAGGAGAGAGAGAGAGGAGATGAGAGGAGAATGGAAGGAGAAGGGAGGGAGACGGTTAGAATGATGAGAGATGTGAGAGAGAGGGAGGAGGATGAGAGGCGGAGAGAGAGGAGAAAGGACAGAGGACGAGGAGAGAGGAGAGAGGAGAGAGGGGAGAGGAGAGAGAAGGAGAAGACGGAGGAGATGGTGAGACACACCACCCCTGTTAGGAGAGATGGAGCGAGAGGAGGAGACGGAGAGAGGAGAGAGGAGGAGAGATGAGAGAGGAGAGAAGAGGGAGGAGAGGAGAGTGGAGGAGGATGAGAGGAGATGGGGACCGAGGGATGTAATTATTGGTTATGGAGAGGGTGGAGGAGTGCGTAAGTGAAGCAGAGTGAGAGGAGGAAGGAAGTGAGAAGGAGACGAGAGGACAGGGGATAGATTTTGCAGAGATGACCTGCTGTAAGATTGGGAATTGGAGGGAGGGAGAGTGAGGTAGAGCGGATTTGAGGAGAGAGAGAGAGAGCGAGGAGATGGAGGAGAGGAGATGGGGTATCTAGCTTGAATTTAGGTTGTGGCGTGATGTCTGGAGACGGGATGGGATCGAGATCCCTTGATTTTATTGGTTAAGGGCAGTTCACAGATATTTTGCCAGCAGTACGTTCATGAGAGAGAGAGAGAGAGAGAGAGAGAGGAGAGAGAGATGAGATGAGGATGAGAGGAGAGAGCGAGAGGAGGAGGAGAGAGAGAGGAGAGAGAGAGAGAGAGAGAGTTACCAGTTTGCAGTAAACTTAACATTAATTACACCTACAGAAATATTATTTTTTACGTTTCTGAGATCTAGAAACAGACTTTAGAAGATTATATTCATCTAAGTCAAATGACATGCAACTTGTAGAGGAGGTGAATTCATGCCAAGGGAGAACTCTCTCTCTCTCTCTTTTTTGGGTTAGAGAAAGGGAGAACTCGGGCAGGGATGCTTGAAGAGCTGCACCTTGCGCAGAGAGGCTAGCTTTTGGTTTCACATCAGAACTTTAGAGTACGAAGGCTGTTAGGGGGTCCATCCGAGTCGGGCTACATTGCCCATCTTGTAGCCTAAAGGGATGCCAACTCCTTGAACATTCTTTCTCAATGCAGAAGAATTTATTTCCAAAAGATTTAATTTCATCCTTGGAAAGAGATCGTAGGAAGAGACTTGACTGGCTAAAGATGGAGACTTCCAAGCAAAAACTAAGCACCTATCATCATGCATGGTTGGAGATGAATGTTTGCTCACTAGAAAGGTGGCACGCTGCTCACCAAACTGGATACCTGAAATATATATAACTAAATAATGATGAATTAACGCAACAAGAAGTTTAAGCATTGCTTTTGAAATAAGATAAAAGGCAAGGTTTAACATAAAAGGTGGTCAAGTCCACAAACTTAATTAATTAACACACCCACCAAAATTCAAATGCAACAGTAACCAGTATCTTTTTAAATTTCATCCTTCAGTGTACATTTCATTGTAATGCTTTCTAATATCTTCTTCATAAATGTTCCCATGTTTGAAGTTACTATATGCAGTCTTAAGCTAAATTCATGTTTCTCCAAAAAAAGAAGGGAAAAAAGAAAAAGAAGCTAGCTTCAAACATTCAGGCTAACTAGTTCCCAATGTGCTTGAACTTTGGGCCTTTATACTTTGAAATTCGTCAAAGACTAGCTTTTAAAGACGCGGTAGATGGGATGAAGTTTTAGCCAGATTTTCGTCAAATTTTAGGCAATATATATGGTTCAACAATGTATATAAAGTAGGGCTACATACTCTCATGATGTTTATGTTCTCAAAAAATAAAATTGTAAAATTGGTTTTCTAAGGGCCTATTTTTGTTATTATTATTATTTCAGTATATCCACCATCATATATAGGTAAGGTGTGCTAAAGACATTGGCTATGTCTTCCATAAAATAGAATCTTTTGGTCAAAAATATGAAAGCAATCAAACGGGAGGATTTGTGTGATGAACAAATTTGTGTGCATTATATGATTTATCTTCATATTTTTTTTTTTTTGATGCTTGCTTGTCTGATATCATTATGCATTAATTTGCTTAAAATATTGAATCATTGAGCAAAAATTTTGTTTATAGGATTGATGATTCTCATTTTTTGTTTACTTGACCTATGGTAATGGGTTTTCATAAATCACACTATAACTTGAATATAGTGCATGCAATGCATGTAAGGAAATTAAGCAATGCAAGCATCAGATCGATCTATAAAGCTTTATAGATAGATTCCCCAAAGTTTTGCTTGTGAGAAAGAAAATATAATTATCTCATTGGCATAAAATTCCTCGATAACTTGTGATCACTTAAATTGGCCGTCCAGGTAGTGCAGTGGTTGCTTTGTTTATTTAATCAAGAGAGAGAGAGAGAGAGAGAGGGGAGAGAAGAGAGAGAGAGAGAGAGAGGAGAGAGAGAGAGAGAGAGGAGAGAGAGAGAGAGAGAGAGAGAAGAGAGAGGAGAGAGAGGAGAGAGAGAGAGGAGAGAGGAGAGAGAGATTGTGGCATATGTCTTGGATGCAATCACCTAAGAAAACTATATTATCATTTTTCTTTTGCTGTTATATTGTCATGTTTGCGATTAGTATTTGATACATATATAGTTGTGATATAATCATGTCCTTGAAATTGATATAAATTCATAAAAAAAAAAAATCTAAAGTCACAAAAAATGTACATGTCAGTACTGGAGCCCTAACTACTATGAAGCATTAATAATACATGCCAGATTTTAATCATGTGAATCCAGGCTCCAAAATTGTTTTGCATGCAATGGAAGGCCAGCTTAAATCAAGTCATCTTCTAAACACAGTAATATAAACTATAATTATTAGTGTATCACCAGTATTCAAATACCATCATTACCATCCTCGACTCCAAATCTATAGAAATAATTTATTTTAATGGAAAACATGCAATGTTCTAGGGGCATGTACCACATATGAAACCTTTTGTGGCATGTGCTTAAACTTTATCTTAAGTTAAAGATGAAATGAGAGATGTTGCTTGGAATATGCCAACATTTCATATCTTCTCTGTGATTATGCGCAAAGTGTGCTTGCTTTTCTCCCATTCCAATGTCTAGCCTCAAGTTTCTTTCTCTTTTTCTTAGAAAAAAAATGTTTTTGAGAATTTATGCCCCACTATATAAAGATTCCACATCCTTGTGTTTATTACTAGGTGTCTACTTGACAAAGACTTACTAGGACCACAATTTAATTGACATTTGCCTATTCTCAATTGGATTAACTCTACATTGTCGGCTCTGGAGCAAAATGGTAGTGATCCTTTTACTATTATGTATTGACTTCTATAAACGAGACAAAAGAATAAGAAAATGATTCCTCACAGCGTATCCATTCTCTTGGATCACCAACAATGCCATGTACATGTTCTCTCATTGGATGTGTTTGGCTTTGGTTGGTGGAAAGAAAAGAGTTACGCTTAAACTGTAACAGGTTCTTGAGGTGGTTTTGTTCCTTTTTTAAGTGGTCAAGTCAAATTTCAATCTTAGACTAAAATTACCAACATCAAGTTGGCCCTGTCCATTGAAGATGGTATAGGTGATGTGATTTTAGCTTAAATATCTGAAAAGAGAAGAACAAAAAGTATTACCATGATGGATGGTAATTAATATAACATTAACTTCTCAAAAAGCTTCATTTCAAAAATAATTATTTGTCGAGGAAAACTACATTCAAAGTCACAAGAAAAATATGCATGAGAGATGTTTTTTTTTTTTTTTTTTTGATATAGAAAAGGGAAGAGATGATTATTTCAATTACTTACTTATACGTATTTATTATTATTTAAAGGTTAACAAAATCATTTTTTTATTTTATCTATGTAAACTTTTTTCTCGTTAGCAAATAATAGAAAACAAAGATTCCTCGGAAACCATCGCTACTTTTACTTTCTCAGCGACCACATCGAGCTTTGTCTGGACTATAAAATTCACGTACAAGAACATATGACATGCGGCACACATGTGGGATAGGCTCCATCAGTATCTAAATGTATCATATTTCGTATAACAACCGGCTTGGTATTATTTATTTATAATTATTTTATATGTACATCTTTTAATATTTAAATTTATATAATATCTTTTTAAAATTGATATTTGCATGTATATTTTTATAAAAAATGTATATATATCATTTTTTTATTTTTTACAAATATATCCGTATTATCTAATACCATTAAAAAAATAATAATAATTTAAAATTAAATGACTGAAATATCCTTATGGATATATATGTAAATTTTTTTATAAGGGTATATGTAAAAAAATAAGAATATTCATGTAAATTTAAATATTTGGAATGATATAAAAAAAATCTAATTGTTATTTATTTCATTTAGATAGATTCAAACTATCATTCTCTATGATATAATAACATATTATATAATATAACTATATAATGATGATGATATATAATATATTAATTATATATTAGAATATCATAATACTATATTATATTATTTTAGGGTAAAAATAGGATGATTCATCAAAATTTTGTTCATTATATAAAAACTTTTTATAATTTTTAAAAATGGAGCTAGGGTGTAAACGAGTCGAGCTGCTTGCAAGCTACTCAGCTCAAGTCAAGCTTGACCTGGCCCAATTAATTATCGAGCTTGAGTAACAAGATACTCGACTTGAAAGCTTGTAAGTCTACTCGAATTATATATATTTAAATATTTTTATTTTTAATTATAGTATAATATATTAATATATATATTATAAGTAGGCTGATGCTCAATTTCAAGTTCAAACTTGAGCTCGAAAATAGTTCGGCTGATATTTGAGTCAAGTTAAGTTGAGCTTGAAATATTATCGTTTTTTCTCGAGTCAAGTTCAAGCTTGGAATGCTAAGGCTCGATCGAATTCGAACTAAGTTCGAGCTCAAGTATTTTGAGTTGAGCTGAGCTCGAGCCTATAAATAATTGGTACAGCTCTGCTTGTTTGTGCCCCTAAAGGGAGCTAGCTTCATACATTGCACTACTAAATTTAATCATATCCTTCAATAATCCCTTCTTGGTTGAAAGGAATTAGATTTTTTAAG
Source organism: Areca catechu (assembly GCA_021397845.1). NCBI lineage: Eukaryota > Viridiplantae > Streptophyta > Magnoliopsida > Arecales > Arecaceae > Areca > Areca catechu. The sequence continues at coordinate 119,317,587 of CM038038.1, forward strand.
AAATTAGGTATATCGGTGATTATGATTTTGGAGCAAATGGCAGATAATGGTTGGATGGGTTCCACCAAGATATGTTAATCCATTATCCATTTTTAGATATAAAAAAATATTTTTATAATTCTTATTATTTTTAAAATTTTAGATTATATTTTAGTTAATGGCATTAGAAAATCATTATAGGAAAGATATGCATGCAAAAATAAAATTTTATGAAAGCATACATACAAATACTAATTTTAGAAGAGTATTAAGATAAATTTGAATATTTGAAATGATATAATGTAAAAATTATAAAAATTAAATTAAAATCTGTATATGTATACCTCCTAAATATTTAAATTTATATGAATATCCTCGTCAAATTATTATTTGCACCTATACCCTCATAAATTTTATTTTTGTACATCTATCCATAAGGATTTTTAATTATTTTAATTTTAAATCATTAATTTTTTTTAATGATGTTAAATAATATGGATACATATATAAAAATTTAAATAAAAAAGATATATATATATAAATTAAGTATTTTATAAGAATTATATATATATATATATTGATATCAATTTTGAAAGGATATTTGTATAAATTTAAATGTTTATTTGAAAGGATATTTGTATAAATTTAAATGTTATTTTGAAAGGATATTTGTATAAATTTAAATGTTTAAAAATATATATATATATATATATATATATATATATATATATAATAATAATAATAATAATTTATTTATAAAAAAACAACAAAAAATGGGCGGTGAGCCACCGCCTACTCCCGGTTATCAACCGGCAGCGCCCGGTGGTTCTGGTCTGAAAGGGAAGATATTAACTCCCCTGCCCTCCACGTTAATGGCCAAAGATCTCTGGCTTTCTCTCTCTCTTTCGCACAAATATTATGAAAACTATTTAAACGCAAAATAGACAGCCGAGAACCGCCCTCGGCGACTCCCCGCAAAACCGCTCTCCGGCCGGAGACCCCAACCGCGCGAAAAAATCGCCGATATTTCCAGCTCGCCATGGTCCTTTTTGCGCTCCTTGTAGATAACTAGCAATCTCCACCTCTCCCGGCCCGGTTCTCTCGTGACGGGAAACCGGCGCCATTGTGTCCGAAGCCGGTCCGCGGGGGCTGCTGAGTCCACCCACTCTGGGGGCGGGCGGGGTAGAGCCCATGAGAAGGAGCTAGGGTTCCTTTCATCCTCCTCTTAGCTCTCTCTCTCTCTCTCTCTGCGCACTGATCTCTTCTCTGTCGCTACATCGAGATTCGTGCTGGGAGGGGCGATGGCGCCGGTGCCGGAGGTGAGGGAGGTGCTCGGCAGGCTCTGCAGTAGGGGCAGATGGGCGTACGTGGTGCTCTGGCGCGTGGATCGCCGCGATCCCCGGTAGCGATCGGCCTTGATCTGCTTGTCTGTTTGTTTGCCTTTGTTCTTGCGTGGTGTTTTCCTGGAAGGAGTTTTTTTCTTTTTTTCTTCAGCGTCTTTCTGGGAATATCTCAATATCTGGACTCTGGGCTTTCTCTGTGATGTGGGCTTTTTTATGGATTTGTTTTCTAGCTGGGTTTTAATGCCTCTCTTCTCTCTTGTTGGCTACCTTTTTTTTTTCAAAAAAAAAAAAAAATTTAAAGCATGGACTAAATTGCTAGTAAGTAGTTCAGAACTAAAAACTACTCCTTTTTGGCGTTTTAGTGTATTATTTCTTATTTACTTATTATTTTGACGTTATTGCATTTGTTAGTTTTGTGATTGATGGTTATAGGAGAATATTCTTTATCCGGTGGATTTATGAAGGGTTCTAGCAAACAATGGGTGCCCGTTTTTGGACAATATGTTTAGGTCCGAGCAGTACTTTTTTGAATCACCTTTCTATTTTACTACAATAAAAAAATTTTAACTTTGATAACCTTTTTTTCTTCCTTCTTTCCTTTTTGTGTTTCAAGTAGCCATTTTTCCTCAGAAAAAATCCTATTTTGATAGAAAGTGAAATACTGCAATGCTCTGATAACATCAATTCCATGAAGGCCATCAGTTTTCGCTGTTTTTGAAACATGGGTTGCTGATTTGATGATGGATGCTCCTGTAATAAGTTACTGTGAGAGATGATTTATATATTAATCTCTTAAATTTTTGCATCAGTTCCTCATCTTCATGGTTGAGACTGGATTTTTCTTCTGATTTCTTTGAAATTTCAATGGGGCTGGAGAATGCCACGATGGATTTAATTTGTATCCAAGTACTTAGATGATCTCTTTGATTAATATCCACACTGTTCTGATTACCAGGTTGCTGATGGTAGAAGATTGCTACTATGAAGATCAGGTTCAAGGAGCGCTTGACAAGATACTTAATCAGGTCCATATGGTTGGAGAAGGGTAAGATTAGCATAATTTCATCATCTATTGTATATGTTAAGGCTTCTCGCAATCCTAAATTTGTTTTGAGTGTCTTTTTTTTTTTTGAGTGTCTTTTAATTCTACTTCTCTTTCATGGGGTTCATGAATTTACGTTTAGTTTGAATGGTCAAAAATTTGAACTGAAGTGCAGGATGAGCACATGATTTTATCGTTTAGTTGCAGCATGAAGCCACTTTTTGTCGTTTAGTTGCAGCATGAAGCAACTTTCTCAGACAAAATGTACTCTGTTTTGGAGCCTGATATATGGTCGAACTTGCTCTTCTTGCAGTTTACTGAAATTTGGCCTGAGTGCCTCTTTCTGGTCATGCTTGTTTATATATTTTATTTAGCTGCGATGATATTTTGTTTGTTTATTAATCTAGCATTTGGAATGCATCTAAGTATACATTTTTTTTTTTTTTTGTTTTTAATAATAATGAAGTGGCTGCTTTTTATTTTAAAGGCTTATTTGTCTTTTTTGATCAGAATAATTGGAGGAGCAGTTATAAATGAGAAGCATCAGTGGTTATACTCTGATTCTTATGGCATAAATTTGAGCCCGACCAGCTCTACTGACAATCCAGACATATTTCAGGTACAGTTATATGTGTCTACTGACTCTTTTAATGGCAACTTAACTGATCCAGAGAGAGCGTTGGAAAAAGCCTGTGGAAGTGTCTGAAACTTTAAAAAAAAAACTGGGAGAAAGAATAATGTTATAAACAAATTTTCTGTGATATCAAAATAAATGTCAATTTCCTGGTTGTCTTAATTTTTTGTGGAGTATCCATTATATTAAGAAAAAGAGTTTCAAAAAAAAAATGATGATTGGGACAAGGATATGATTTTTCGACTTCATGCTAATTTTGTAAAGTATACATGTGCGTATTAGTTATCTTTGGTTGTCTAAATTAACTTTTCTAGTACATGTTTCATAATAATTTATCATTCCATCTTGCTTTGCTACATTATTTGGGACTTTTAAATGTCTTATAACGGTACATGCTCATTACACTACGTTTAGTAATCTGACTGTTTTTTTTCCCAGAGTGATGCTGAATGGCAACTTCAGTTTACTGCTGGAATTCAGGTTTGTGCTGATTTATTTACTCTTTTGTCCTTGTCCAGATGCATGCATACCGCCTTGCTTCATAATATTGACCTGGCTGATTTAAATAAAGATTATGAGATCTAAATTCCTTATTCATACACTTGCCAAAAGGATCTTTAATGATGAGCTGCATAAATTTGCCACTGACAATAATTGTCCATCTTTCAGACTATTGCCATCATTTCTCTGCGGTCATCAGGTGTGGTTCAGTTTGGTTCCCTCGAGAAGGTTAGAGACTGAAATTCCTTTTATACTGTAAATGATGTCATTGTACAAAGTAAATTGCCGATTACTTAGTTTCAAAACTTAACATTTGTTATCATGACAAGATTGAGTAGTTATCTTAATCAAGTTTTTCTTGCTTAGAAAAATAAAACAAGTTCAAGGTACAATGCAGACAGATCATTACTGCTTGATTCACTGATTTGCAATTCTCAACATTACATAGTTTTCAAAAGATATCTTTTTAAGTTCACCTTCAGATCTATAATTGCTTGTTCATTTGTTAGTAAGTGGTAAGGAGCCCGAAACATTCAGGCGATCGAAAGAATGAGTTAACTAAATGAAATCTAAAAAAGGGTTGAAATATGAATTAAAGAATTTTAAGTGATGTAATTAGCAACTAAAGAAAATGGTATCATTTTATGTACACCACAGTGCGCTTATTCTGCCACCTACTTTCTTTTGGAAGCTGATGCCACTAATGAGATATCCAGGGCTTGCATTCCCTCGTGCATAAATTCAAAGAGACACCTATATATCTACAGCAATATGTATTGATGAGAAAGGTTTGGATATAATGAATGGTTACCTTCTTATCAAAAAAGAAGACACCTAAGATATTGTGCAATTCATATTTTTAACTTCAGTTGGTAGATATTCTGCTTAGGATGGCATACCTGTTTTGGACTCTTTCTCCCGCATTCACATCCATCCACCTGCCAACCATCAGACTGCCCTCATCAATCAAACAATAATGATTATTCATTTATTCTATTACCATGATCTAGCTTTTTTATTTATGTTCCTAGATTTTGAGTTCATAAACTTTGAAACAAATGGAATATTAACAATTTTATAAAAAATCTGAAAAAAAACTGTTTGCTCTGTTGCACTTGAATCCACTTATGAAGCTTTTTATTCCTTTTAGGCATATGTAAGTCAAGGTTCTCATTACTTATTACTTGGTTTAACATAAGTCATGTAGACAATGTTAAAAAATACTAAATGGCACCGCACTGAACACAATATGATGTGACATCTGTGTAGCATGGCATGAGTTATTGTTATAAAGCTAGAGTGCTCTAAGACAGTAGTGTACTGAACACTTGACATAAAAATATGGAGTGTAACATCTGGGAATCCAATTGCAAGTTTCAACTCAGTCTTGAACAATTCTACGCAGAGTGATGTCACATTTATCTTATATAGTACAAGTACAGAACACTTCTTTCAATATGGGAACACCCTGTCATATTAAATTAAAACTTTATAGCATCTTACAAAAGGTTGTTTAAAGGGCTATTTTGGGGAAAGCAGCACTTTATAATTTATCTTGCCTTTAATATTTGAAAATTGATGTGAAATGAAGAGAGTGCTCTCCTTATATGTCAATGATAAACTTAAATGATGAGCTTAAAAATTAAATGGTAGTAACTATACATGATAGGACAAAAAGTTAATACATGATAGGACAAGAGTTTATGTTGCATGAAAAGGGGCAAAGGAGAGCTTGTTGTGTAATTTGAGAAAAGCTTACTAGAATATCATTATTATTCACTTCCTTTGAATGAAGACTCTACACAGGAAGAACTAATGACTAGAATCTTTGGTAAATTACCCATTTTCAGTGTCTTCAATTAGACAAATGCATGGTTGCATGCTCAAATCTTGGAAGCAATGCAGATTGTGAACAAATGGTGATGATGGTATATGGATCTTGGTGCAGTTTGTGGTCTGGTCTCTTGCTGCATGTATTGAGATGAGAATTTTCATGGATAAATGCCCAGCATTAGATTCCATCACCCTCCCCTCATATTTAGGAGAAACATGATTACCTGAGTTTATACAGTGTCATCCTACGGAATAACTATCATGATCTGCAGGATTGCAACCTCTTTTATCAGAATTACCTGCTTGCCTTTCCTTTCATTAAAGCATGCTGGATGATTCTCATGCATGTCTAAAGATGGTTTTGCCTTCAATTCACATTGTTGATAGCAGTCTAACTCATTAAAACATGATGCCAAAAATTGAATTACTTGATCTATTGTCTTTTGTGACCACAATGTCTCCATATCTAGTCTGGGCAATGTAAAAGTTACTATATATGTCATGGCATTGATGATTTTAACTCATTTTTGCCACCAGATTCCGGAAAATCTGGAGTTTATCAATGAAGTTAAGCATTCGTTGGACCAGGTGGAAAGTATAGTGGGCCTTTTTCCACATGGAGTAGCTCATAAAGCTTGGACCATTCATGATCCAAATGCAGCATCTACATCTGCAATTTCTTCCAGAAGTGCTTATTATTGTTATGAGAACACTAATTCCTTGCATGGAGACATAAGCAAAAAATTGATGACAAGCGCAGAGTCTCTGAGTGAACCTATTCAGTTTCCAAGTATTTTCTCCCAGGGATCTTATCATGGCTTCAGATCTCATGGTGGGAGCATGAATCCTATAGTATCCATGCCAGGAGTCTCCGGTTCTGCGCTTGTACTCAAAGATTCTTTTGACCCATTCCAGAAAACACCCTTTATCAGCAGGAATTCCTCATTTTACCATGCAAACCAATGCCCTGCAGCAAGTTCTGAAGCTCAGGTATTGCTGTCCCCTAACGTACAGTTTCAATCTATTACTAATTTTCCCACCAGTTCAGTTCCGACCAACTTGAACACATATACTTGGGCCAAAGGTATTGCTGATCATACGTTGGTGCAGAGACTGTTATCCGGGATGGGAATGCAGGGGTTTCCTAGCCTGTTTCCGGCTAATTCACATTTTCCTCTTCCCCATGTGAACACACTTCATCAGGTTTCTGGAGACTCCTCTCTATCTTGTAGCCCATATAGATTGTATGATACAATGCCTGGCTCAAGGTCTTCTGAGATAAGCAAAGTTTGTCTTAATGGTACAGAGAAGTTGCTAGAAATCCAGCATTCATCTTTATCATCGTTGACTGTGGTGGGCTATCCGGTTCCAAATCCTTTTGCCATGAACTTCCAGATACTTCTGTCACTTTGCAAGACATGACAACTGAACATTCTCTGTTGCTTCATTCTAAGAATGATTCCTTAAATGGTCTTATTCATCTGAATGATCAACCACTAGAGACGGTCTCTGACCTGTCTGTGAAGATGAATGAGATTGTGGTGGGTGCCAGCTCTGTCTCAGCTTGTTTGGCTGAAAGTGATGGGAATGACTACACTCCAATGGCTGGATCCCAAAGTATGTCAGTTGAGAACTCCACTGCTGCACCATTGAACTCTATGACTGCAGAAAATGATGGGAAAGAAAACTCTTCAATTATGCCTTCTCAACCTCCTTCCGATAATAACCTGTTTGATGGCATGGAATTGGATCTAAGCCCGAGCATTCTTGTGCAGGAATGCTGGGATGATATAATAATGCAAGTAGGCAGTGACAATTGTTCAAATTTGAGTGCTAATGTCTCAGAATGCATCACAGAGTTCGACATGGGCTCTGTGGCAGGGGCTGAAAAAGGGCTTTTCTTAGACTCCGGTCTTGAACAATTATTGGATGCCATAGTTGGTGAGAATGCTAATAGAGCTTCTACTCATAATTCTGTGGCCACTAGCATCAATCCTATTGCTGATCCTGATTCAGAGCCTAAATTTTCTACAATTAGTATGGTAGGTGGGCCTTCATTGTACAGAAATCAGGTTGCACTAGCAAGTCTTCCTTTGGTAAGTACTAAATCTGATGTGCTGTTACCTCATTGCAACTCGGAGAAGATCATGCATGGATCTCCAAAAGAGGCACTCTCAGTGTCCCATGTCAGTTCATGGATTGATGATAGTTGCAGCATGAATGCTGGGAGTGCTGTGATCAATCAACCAAAGAAGCCTGAAGAAGCCGTCAAGGTTGTTAAGAAAAGGGCAAGACCTGGGGAAAGCACTCGGCCAAGGCCAAAAGATCGCCAGCAAATACAAGACCGGGTGAAGGAGTTACGAGAAATCGTGCCAAATTGTGCAAAGGTACAAAACTCAACTACTGTTTCGGATGCTTTCTCTGGCTATTACTTCATGCTGTTTTCATCTTCTTTTAATTGAACATAACAGTGTAGCATTGATGCTTTGTTGGACCGCACGATAAAACACATGCTCTTTTTGCAAAGTGTGACAAAGTATGCAGACAAACTCAAGCAAACTGACGAGCCAAAGGTACATCCCGGCTTCTTAGTTTCTGTCCTTCAGAGATGCTTTTTGATTATCATTTGGTCAAATATTGGTTACTTTTCTTTCTCTCTTTTCTTTGTCTTTATGTAAATATATAGATGATTGTTGAGGAGAGTGGTGTCGTTTTAAAAGACAATTCTAGTGGTGGCACCAGTGCTGGTGCGACCTGGGCATATGAAGTTGCAGGACAAACCATGGTCTGCCCGATTATAGTCGAGGACCTCACCCCTCCTGGTCAGATGCTAGTAGAGGTAATAAACAGTAATTTTGTTTCAATGCTGTCGCCACTGTACAAATTTAAGATGCTCCATTCATTCTCTAAACAGATGCTTTGCGAAGAACGTGGGTTCTTTCTTGAGATAGCAGACATCATTCGTGGATTTGGCTTAACTATCTTGAAAGGAGTGATGGAAATTCATGACAGTAAGATCTGGGCACGGTTTTTAGTTGAGGTAGGGCATGAAAAAGAAATTATCTATCGAAATGCTTTTATCCTTTATCTCCGTTTCTCAGTTTCATAGATTTCTCTGCTTCTGTTTCAGGCTAACAGAGATGTGACCAGGATGGATATCTTTCTCTCCCTTGTTCAACTTTTGCAACAAACTAGCAGCATTCGTTCTAGCGATCAACTGGCTAAGGTTATTGACAAAGGGGCACCCACATTTGCTAATTACCAGCATTCTCCCATGTCAATTCCCATTAGTCTAGCAGATAGATTGCACTGATCCAAGCATGGTATCAGCTCAAGAAATGCCTTGGTAGGTCATGTGTTCCACAATAATGGCATTCCAGACTGAGAATTATGTTCTGATACCAAGATAGAAAATGGTGGTGTCTGGTCTTGCATTGTGGTTGAACATGTCTGATCCTGGATAAGAATGCGGTCTGCGGCAGTTGACCATCAGAGATCGAAATAGAGCTTGCCGTATATTTGAGAAGTGCATCATCAGTGAAACGGCCAGTAAATTTCAGATGTATAAGTTTCCCAAAAGAATGAATAATAGGAAGAATTCATGCATGGGAAACACGAGTTCAAGGCAAGAGGACTGTCTCTGGGGCATAAGCTTGGCAGGCAAATGTGTTTATAATAGTCTTTTAACCATGTAGTGATGTTGAGATTTGTACCATTTGGTTCTTTTGCTGACCTGTTTATATATGGAATCAGATATGCTTTTGACCTGATCATTGGGTTCTGCCTGTTTTCATATATGACCTCTTTCTATTTCCGGATTTTCTTGGGTAGCTCAACAGGGAATTATTATTTCGGATTCTCTTATCTTATAAAAAGCTAAAAAACCCGCTTATATGAAAAATGTCAAAAATCTTTTTAAATGCGCACCCCAGTGTTTCTAAGTTTCATTGCTAACAGCTTGAAATAAGAAGCGTAGTTTAGAAGCCATGTTATCTTCAATAGAGCTGACCTATAGCTGATTCAAATTCAACATGTCAATTAATTCAAATAATGAGGCTAAACTGGAAGATAATATGGCTTGATATAGAGGTTATATATCTTTTTTATTCATAAAAAAAAAAAACCTAAATTCAATTAACAAATGCAAAAGTGAAGACACAGGTCAGAAATAAGGGAAGTTATATAAAGGATACGCTTCATTATTACTTTATTTTATTTTTAACATTACATGCGTGCAATGTGCATTTCGCCCTTCGCATCTCTAAGGCGCCCAGCGCCGGACAAGCTAGCATTCGTTTCAGTTTCCCCTTCGCCGCTCTCTTCGCAAAAACCAAAGGTCCAAAACCCCCCTGAAGAGATGACCTCCAACTCCAAAGAGACTTATCGCTGCGAGCTCCGCGCGGCGACCCACCATCTCGGCGATCGCTGCCTCTACTCCGCCACCAAATGTATTGCTCTCTCTCTCTCTCTCTCCTCTCTATCCTCCCTCCCCCCTTCCATCTCCTCACGTTATTCCGCTCACAGGGCAGCAGAACTCCTCGTCGGCATCGAGACCGACGCCCCGCCCTCTTCGTCCTTCTCCGCCGCCTCCGCTCCTCCCCGCACCACCACCTCCACCTCTAGCGCCGCTCCCTGCACCTCCAGCGCCTCCCGCCTCCTCCCCCAACGTCAACCGCGGACGGATCCAGTTCCACCGGGCGGCTCCGCTCCGGCGGCGCCGTCATTGCCACGCCCCTCGCCGGCGTGTCCTACGTCAGCACCCCCATCCCGGACGATGACGGGCTCGACGGCGGGGACTGCTACCTCCTCGCCAAGTCCTACTTCGATTGCCGCGAGTACCGCAGAGCTGCCTACGTCCTCAGAGGTCAGACGGGGCGCAAGCATGTCTTCCTCCGCTGCTACGCTCTCTATATGGTAAGCTTTCTCGAAGATCTCCTTCTTATTACTAGTTTCGTTTAGTCCCCTTCTCTGTCCTCTTTTTTGATGGATTTATCGTCTATTCTGGTGTTGCTCGACGAAATGTATCTGTTAAAGCGTTTGGTGTGCGCATAGTATATACATGCTCTAACCCACTGCTGCAACTTTTTTCCTCTAATTAATGGAAAGCATCCTCACCAAGATTTTGGAATTGCGATAAGCGGCTATGTTGTCCAAGAACCTTCAATATCCACAAAGTGTTAAAATAACTTAAGTTGATTTCTCAAAGATTTAACGATGAGATTCCTTTTGTTAGTTGGATTTTGAGAAAGTGGATACTTTGTCAACAAAGTTACAGCAGGAGTTCTAAAGTAATACTATTGAATTTTAGTGCCTTCAATGTTCTAGTAAGCATCTCTGGATCATCATCAACAGGCCTTTTCCTGCCAAATATGGGGTAACCTATACAACACAACTCAAAAGTTGAGAAATCTCAATCGACTGACTGGATTCTATGATTGGTTGTTAAGCCAATGTCATGACATAAAAATTGGTGCTAAATTATTGTCCAAGGTAAATCTCGGAGTGGCTTGCCATGAAACCTACATGCCTAGTTGGTAGGTTGGGAGATGTGCCTTATTGGTTGCAGTTTAATTGCATGCAATCAGGGAGTAATCCTCCAAAATTTCTTGGCAACTGGAAAGAGTCTAGACAAGGGGGAGAAGATGATAACTTTTGATGTAGAAGTTGTGTTCATTTTAAAGGTACGAGTAGGCCAAATGAATAGGAGCCTATAAGCATCCTTGGGAGCATGGATTAAAATATTGCATTTCCACTGCCATGCTAACCTTGCAGTGGCACGGACAAATTGTTTCATTCCATGCCAAGCTTGGCACTGTGCTAGTGCTTTGTGCTTATAAGGCATTGGTCCAGTATACATCATGCCATGCCAACCACGGATTGGCACTGTAATAATCTATATTTGGATATCACATGTCCGGAGTACTTTATTTTTAAGGAGTAAATTTAATTTCTAGCAACTAAACTAGACCTATGGGTTATGCATAGATTTGGTATATTATGATGAGCATTTGACTTAGTTTGAGGCTTGACTCTGCATTTACTTAGTGAACCTTGATTTATAGTTATCTGATATTTTCAATTAGATCAATCATGTCCAACAGGTAAATGTGGCCTTTTCGTTTTAAAAATTTATGCAAAGATGCGGGGGTTGCAATTATCAGCAGAAATCCCTTTTCTTTTGTCAGCTTCTTTTAGGTCTTTGAGTTTATAAAGTAATTGCATTACATTCATTTTTCATGTTCACTTGAAGGCTGGATGATCCCAACCCCATAATTCTGATTTTGAATTTACCTCTTCAAATTATAGGCAGGAGAAAAGCGTAAAGAAGAAGAGATGATAGAACTTGAGGTGTCCTTGGGCAAGAGCGATGTTGTGAACAGTGAATTGGCTTGTCTAGAGAGAGAGTTATCCAAACTCCACAGAACTGGTGTCATTGATTCCTTTGGTCTTTACTTGTATGGCATCGTATTGAGAGATAAGGGTTGTGAGAACCTTGCTGTAACTGTACTTGTTGAATCTGTAAACAGCTACCCTTGGAACTGGAGTGCTTGGTCGGAACTTCAGTCTCTATGTACTACAACTGACATTCTGAACAACCTGAATCTCAAAAACCACTGGATGAAAGATTTCTTTCTTGCTAGTGCATATCAAGAACTCAAGATGCATGAGGAAGCTTTAAAAAGATATGAAAATTTGATGGGTATTTTCCAGTTCAGCGATTGCATCCAGGCTCAAATTGCAACAGCTCAGTATAATTTGAGGGAGCTGGATGAAGCTGAAATGATCTTTGAAGAAATCCTGAGGAACGATCCATATCGTGTGGATTCCATGGATGTTTACTCAAATGTACTTTATGCAAAAGAATGTTTCTCTGCTCTCAGTTTCCTTGCCCACAGGGTATTTTTCACTGATAAATATCGACCTGAATCATGTTGCATTATTGCAAACTACTACAGTTTAAAGGGCCAGCATGAGAAATCTGTTTTGTACTTTAGAAGGGCCCTGAAACTTAACAGAAAATACCTATCCGCTTGGACTCTGATGGGTCATGAGTATGTTGAGATGAAGAATACACCAGCTGCAATTGATGCCTATAGGAGGGCTGTTGACATAAATCCTCGGGACTACCGTGCCTGGTATGGTTTGGGGCAGACATATGAGGTGATGGGCATGCCCTTCTATGCTCTTTATTACTTCCGGAAATCATCTTACTTGCAGCCTCACGATGCCCGGCTTTGGATTGCTATGGCTCAGTGCTATGAAAGTGCACCACTTCAGATGCTTGAAGAGGCAATTAAGTGTTACACTCGGGCTGCAAACAGCAATGACTGGGAAGGGATAGCTCTACATCAGCTTGCAAAGCTGCACAGTATGCTTGGGCATTCTGAGCGGGCTGCATTTTACTACAAGAAAGATTTGGAGAGGATGGAAGCTGAAGATAGGAAGGGGCCAAATATGATCGAAGCTCTACTCTTCCTTGTTAGACACTACAAATCTGAAAAAAGATTTGAGGAAGCAGAGGTCTATTGCACAAGGCTCTTGGATTATACTGGTCCTGTAAGTGATCTCATCTTCAAGGACAACTCTTACAAGATATTATTTTTTATGTTCTTCCTGCAGGATTTTGTTCATATAACAAAAATGTAGCTTTCTTCCCTTGTCTTAATAATTTGTCATTTTCCCCTTTTTCCATCCATGGTTGCATCTGAATAGTTATAGTTTTCTTGTTTGGACCTGCCAAATTTTGCAGGAAATGGAGGCAGCAAAGAGTCTTCTTCAAGGACTGAAAATAACCGAGTCCAGTTTTCCTTCCAATTGATATGCAGCATTTTGCTCCTTAAAGTTCTAATCCATGGATCTTCAAGAAAATTTGACAATGTCTTTGAACAAAAGGGAATAAAAATGAGGTAATTCCATCATTGCATAATATTCCATTTATCAGCATCAGTCACCGATGAAGAAAAGATATAACAAGCAAATCGAATCAGCATGCAACACCTAAAGTAGTCATGCTTATCCCACATGAAATGATTAAAGTGAGCTTTCCAGAGATTTTTGCACCTGATAACCTCGAAGCCTAGATATCTGTAATGGAGGATTTGCTCTTAGTACTGTATTGTTGAAGTCATCAAATTAAGGCTTGCCAAGCAACTTCAGATGGCTAAAGATGTCATATGTGGATGAGTTGTACTTTCATGAAGTTGCTGAAGCTTTGCAACAAGAAGCACAAATCGTTGCAGGGTACCCAAACAAGCATGAAGGGAATGGGGCAGATGCTGAGTTCCAATATCGCCGTTGCACAGACTCATCCTGCTGGAACCATATGTTTCTTGTTACCATTCCATATATGCTGCTTTATGGCCTTCTTGTAATGGTGGGACGTAATATTTAGTCCATCTAGACCTCTTATTCCCATCCATTCGCCATTTTCTCATCTCTTACTTTTCTGAGAAACCTTCCTAGTTCCTATGCATATCTAGTTTACTTTTAGTTTATGGGTATTATGAATCTTATTCATTGGATCGTTGAGGGCATCTTGAAGTTTTTGTAATCGAAAGTGGACTCCACTTGCTGTTCCAATGGGGACAAGGAGGTTCTGCTGTTCCCTTTTACAGTTTTATGTTCTCATTTGTAAATCATCTCGATGGTGAAAGCATTGTTCTGGAACTCTGAAGCGGTTTGTGTCAGCTAGGGTCTGTTACCATCAATCAAATAGCAAAGTTCTGTTAGAAGGTCCCTTGTCCAGTATAGCAAAATTGCTTAATGCGTCAGAGCAATTTACTGGTTTGCCTGCAAGTATGCTAGTGCTTCGGAAATACCTGCTTGTAAGCCATTGCTGAGCTTCCTGATGCCCCTCTACTCTCGGTGCATGAGATCTTTGCTCACTGGTGATGCCTAAGATCTACAAAACCACAAGCTGGAGCAGGTTTAAGAAATGAAAATGACCGGATAAACCACATATGGATGGGACTGGAAAGTGTTGGCACTGGGATGGGCCACCACCAAGTTGGACCCAGAACATAACTGAAGCGGCTTGAGCAGTCTTGATCTGAGCTCATCCATATGAACTCGGAAGCTAGACCCTGGGGCTTGTGCCGAGCCCCCAACCGGCCTAAAGCTGAGCATCGAATGAAATGAACCCGGATTATCATCTTCTTTGCAGGTAAAGCCAGATTTTCGCTAACCAAAACAGGCGTAAGCACTAAGCAGGATGCGAATGGATGAGTGGTTACCATAGCGAGGGACAGAGAGCATCTATGGAAATAGTTATTCCATCCTTTTGCATCTGCCATTATGTGTGGTGACTTAAGAGCCGGACAAGGAATCGCTGAAAATGGGTAGACAGGATTGAGGGATGCTGCTAAAAGTCTCGGGACTGATATAATTGAAGTCGGCCTCCCATCGATTTGGAGCTCAGTGACATACCGAGAACTCTCCATGTTGAACTTCTTGGCTCTCTGTGTTGATAGGTGTGTCGAGCAGCGATATATTTTCTTGCCTGGGAAGTGATCTACCCTCCGCATTCGAAGTTGTTGTGGCAACTTCTCTCCGACCAGACTGGTTCGGCCATGGCTGGAGCGCTTCTTTCCTGGTTCCTGTAATAAGGTTTCCAAGGACATGTGGTGTTCCGGCGGGATACTCCGATGTTTAAGTTAGCGGGAGCTTGAGGGCAACAGAATTGAGGAATCTATATAGAAGATAAGTTCATGGAAAGGGAAAGAGTCCCTATTATTGTACTTTTGCTTACCGTCCTGAATCCCCCGGTTTATCTTATATATGTATGGAATGTGCCAAAATCTGTTAGGGGTGTAGCCAGGAATGACCGATCTGTCCCTAGAAATTCGGATAGTGGCCACGTGGCACCAGGATGGGGCGGCATCATGGGAGTAGTGGAGTAGAGGCCCTGATGTGGCAGAATTCTGTTGTAACAGAATTCTGGTACCAGCTGGAAAAGGGTTTCTGGAGCCTTCGGATTAGTATGGGTCGTTTAAACTTTTTGATGGAGTCAATCAGCTAGACCTCTGATGGAGTGGAGGGTCATCGGACCTCCACTGAAAAAGAAGGTCTTCGGACCTCTGGAATAAAAGAGTGTATTCGGACCTCTGATGAAGGGGAGGATCTTTGGACCTTTGCTGAGGAAGAGTCTTCGGACCTCTGAAGAGGGTCTTCGGACTTCTGATGAAGTGGAGGATCTTTGGTCCTCTATTGAAGAAGAGTTTTCGGGCTTCTGAAGAGGGTCTTTGGACCTTGATGAAGGGGAGGATCTTTGGGCCTCTGCCGAAGAAAAGTCTTCGGACCTCTGAAGATGGTCTTTGAACTCCTAATGAAGTGAAAGGTCTTCGGACCTCTGCTGAAGAAGAGGATCTTCGGACCTCTAGAATGAAAGAGGGTCTTTGGACCTCTGATGAAGTGGAAGGTCTTTGGACCTCTGCTGAAGAAGGGGGTCTTCCGACCTCTGATGAAGTGGAAGGTCTTGGGACATTCGCTGAAGAGTCTTCGAACCTCCGCTGAAGAAGAGGATCTCGGACCTCTAGAATGAAAGAGGGTCTTTGGACCTCTGATGAAATGGAAGGTCTTCGAACCTCCGCTGAAGAAGAGGGTCTTCCGACCTCTGATGAAGTGGAAGGTCTTCGGACATCCGCTGAAGAAGAGTCTTCAGACCTCTGAAGAGGATCTTCGGACTTCTGATGAAGGGGAGGATCTTTGGACCTCTGATGAAATGGAAGGTCTTCGGACCTCCGCTGAAGAAGAGGGTCTTCCGACCTCTGGAATGAAAGAGGGTCTTCTTTGGATCTCTGATGAAGTAGAAGGTCTTCGGACCTCCGCTGAAGAAGAGGGTCTTCCGACCTCTGATGAAGTGGAAGGTCTTCGGACATCCACTGAAGAAGAGTCTTCAGACCTCTGAAGAGGATCTTCGGACTTCTGATGAAGGGGAGGATCTTTGGACCTCCGCTGAAGAAGAGTCTTCGAACCTCTGAAGAGGGTCTTCGGACTTCTGATGAAGGGAAGGATCTTTGGTCCTCCGCTGAAGAGGGTCTTCAGACTTCTGATGAAGGGGAGGATCTTTGGTTCTCTGCTGAAGAAGAGTCTTCGGACCTCTGAAGAGGGTCTTCGAATTTCTGATGAAGTGGAGGATCTTTGGTCCTCTGCTGAAGAAGAGTCTTCGACTTCTAAAGTGGGTCTTCGGACCTTTGATGAAGTGGAAGGTCTTCGGATCTTCGCTGAAGAAGAGGGTCTTCGGACCTCTACTGATGAAGAGGGTCTTCAGACCTCTGATAAAGGGGAGGATCTTTGGACCTCCGCTGATGAAGAGTCTTCAGAACTCTGAAGATGGTCTTCGGACTTCTGATAAAGTGGAGGATATTTGGTCCTCTACTGAAGAAGAGTCTTCGGATCTCTGAAAAGGGTCTTCGAACTTCTGATAAAGAGGAGGATCTTTTGACCTTCGTTGAAGAAGAGGGTCTTCGAACCTTTAAAGAAGTGGAGGATCTTTGGACCTCCGCTAAGGAAGAGTCTTCGGACCTCTGAAGAGGGTCTTCGGACTTTTGATGAAGGGGAGGATCTTTGGGCCTCCGCTGAAGAAGAGTCTTTGGATCTCTGAAGAGGGTCTTCGGACTTCTGATGAAGGAAAAATCTTTGGGCCTCCGCTCTGTCCCAGCCAAAAAAATTGTTGGCTCCAGTCCAGTTCAGAGAAAAGTTAATTTAGTATGACAGAAGTCATAGAGATCACGTTGATGTAACGGCTCGTTTATTGCCTGAGAACGGATAAGTAATTTTCCCTATAATAAAGGATATCGAAATGCGAGGGTTTATGCATGGTGTTCATTATATCCTCATAAGACCGACTTTGGATATTCTTCTCCTTCTAGAAAATAAAAAAATTGCATGGAATCGCTAATGATGAAAAAGGCTTTGCTTTTGTTCTAAGGGCCGTTTGATTAGAAATAATTTGACATGAAAAAATAAATTTCACATCATATTATCATATTTGATATGGATATAAAAAATTATGATCAAACCTTCTAAACCATCCAACCCAATCCAAATCGAATTAAATATGACGGTTTGACGGTTTAGCTGGTTTCGCTAGATTTAATAAAATAGAAAATTAAAATATTGGTTCGATTATTGATTAATGCAGTATGTTAAAATTGAACTGAACTGATTAACCAACATCATTTTATATATTTACGCATACAAGAGCACATTCATATTACAAGTTTTATATTCGCATCTATAAAATACCATGTAAATTTATTACTTTCATTTTCTTGTTTATGACCTTTTCTCTTTAATGACTTTCTGACTTTTTAATTCTTTTTTCTTTCTTTATTTTTTTAAAATTAACCTACCAATCCACTTAAATCAAAAAATCATTTAAACCATTCGAATACTTGAAAAGGCTGTATGAATAAATCGAACCGATTCAAAACCGAACTAAAGAAATTGATTATATTTAATCAAATATTTGGTTTTAAGAATTTTCTAAACTGAAATGTCTATAAAAAATAGTGGTTCCATATATTTTAAAAGAAAAGGTAAAATAAATATAAAAATTGATATTTTATAAAATTTTAAATGATAGAAAAAGATTTCAATAAAATTTATTTTTAATCATTGAATTTATTTTTAAATTTTTCAAAATTCATTAAATACTTTTTTTAAAATAATTAAAATATAAATAGTATTATATAAAAAATTATGTAATTATAATTATTATATAAAATTAATTGAACATGATAATACTATTTTAGTATCAAAAAATATTTTTTAATAAAAATATTTATAAATTCGATTATATTTTTATATAAAATTATTTTTAACTAAATCTAATAATTTTTTTCAGTATTATTTTTTTTAAAAAAATATTTTTACCAATCAAATGTGATAGAAATTTATTTTTTAATCATTTTTAAGATAAATAATTTTTAGAAAATTGTTAAATTATTTTGTAATTTAATATATTCCAATCAAACGGACCTGAATTGGTTCGAAGGAATATTTGAGGGGAAGTGGATCCATCATATATAAACCTTGAAAGAAAATTGTTTATTGGACAAGGATCGGATGAGAGTAGTGGAAGAAAATACAAAGGGTGGTTTTCGGGTAAAATCGGATAATGGATCGGGTCGGGTGGTCTAGTTAGTAAGGAGGCGGATTGGGTGACGGGCCGGGTCGGATCAGACCCAAGTCATTGACAGGTTTGCCGGTCACTGGTCTTCCAGAAACGAACCCACTTCTCCGTCTCCTACCGCCCTTCTTCCCCTCTCCATTTTTTTTCCACTTCAGCGAGAGTCCTTCCTCGTTGTCCTGCCTGCCCAAACCCTAACCCCCGGGTCACACAGATCGTCGCCGAGGGATCAAGACCGGCCATGGCTGAGGGCTTCGAGGATAAATGGCCTATTTCCAGGCCATCACCGGCCTCGATGACCCCGATCTCTGCGCCGACATTCTTTCCGCCCACAACTGGGATCTCGAGCTTGCCATCTCTGCCTTCACCTCCTCCTCCATCCCTCTTCCTCCACCAATCCCTCCTCCGCTGCCGGCGTCGACGGCGGCGGTGGTTCCAATCCGGCCGAGTCCTCTCTCGCTCGCGAAGATTCCGGCGAACCAGCCGCTCCTGGCCTCGCCTGGAAGCTCGTCACCCTCCCCTTCTACGTAGTCTCAGGTGGCATCGGCCTCATCACCGGTGCCGTCGGCCTCGGAGTCTGGATCGCTGGTGGCGTCCTCTCCCGCTCGCTCAACCTTCTCGGCCTCGCCGCACCGCGGGGAGGCGAGGCCGACCGGCTGATCCCCGTCTCGGCGTCTACCACCGAGGCCGCGGACTTCGTTGCGGCCTTCGAGAGGGACTTTGGAGGGGCCGGCGCTGGGTTCCGGTTTCGTGGCGGAGGGGTTCATGGACGCGCTCCAGCGGTCCCAGCGGGAGTACAAGCTTTTGTTCGTGTACCTCCATTCGCCGGACCATCCTGACGTGCCGACCTTCTGCTCGGGATGCCTCTGTTCGGCTCCAGTGGCAGCGTTTGTGAACGAGAACTTTGTGGCTTGGGGCGGGAGCATAAGGAGGACAGAAGGGTTCAAGATGAGCAACAGCCTCAAGGCATCTCGGTTCCCCTTCTGTGCTGTGGTCATGGCCTCTACCAACCAGCGCATTGTTCTCCTCCAGCAGGTACTTTCTTTTACATTTTCTTTGTTGGAAACTATGGAATTCGAGGACTAGCATTGATTTTGCAGCATTTATACGTTTGGCGTATCTTCCTTAATGCTCTGGACTATAGCTTGGGGTTTTATTCCTTTAGATTGTTATGGAGATTGAAGGGGAAATGGCAGAATTTGAAGTAAACAGACCCAGCTGTCAATTAGTGGCTACATGGTTTTGACAATTCTTAAGAGATATTGTCAGAATAGGTGTTTTTGAACAAATGTTACATAATTTTCCAATGATACATGATGGATCATATATAAGAAATTCTGTATATGCAAAATAATTTTTGTATGATGGTTGCATGAAATAATTTTTGTATGATGGTCGCACCAAATTATATTAAAAGGTTGTCAATGTAATTCTAGCACATTAATATCTATGTCCAGTGTTGTATTACTTTTTGAAGTCCTTATAATGGATAAGTCTTCGTCGGTTATTATAACATTCATAACAGCTGTGAGCACATATTTTATACATTCTATTGGTGAATACCCTTTCTAGATAACCTTTCCCACCGCCTGTCAGCATTGTGATGCCTCCAATGGGGATCTAAATGGGTGTATCTATTTTCAGTCTTGTAGGATTTTACTTTCTATTGTCTTGCAGCTTTCTCGATAAATTGCAGATCTCTTTTTCTAGTACTTTTCTTATTCCTATTGCAAGTAGGATTGTTATCTAACTATGGAAATGCCCACAAATTGCAGATTTGTTGCACCACGCAAGAATCTAAATGACATTCTCCTCTATTTATATCTAACTTCCATGGTGTATTATATGCAAGCCACAACATTATGACAACTAAGATTGTGGAGAATTTGCACTGTGTGGATTGGGTTAAGAAAAGGTTTAGGACACTATAGTTGTGTTTAGAAGCGATATTAATGCCTTTCCACACAGTTTCATTAGAATACAAATTTACACATTTTCATAAGTGCTTAGTTTTTTTTTATTAAAAATTGAATAGTTGCAATGTAGTGGAATTTAGGATGATGAAGAGTACTATTATAAATTAAAGAAAAATGCAAAGGATTAAACCCTAATAACAAAAATTTTTCTATACATCTAGTTTGCCATGTGTGACAGATCCTCAAGACAGAGCTCGTAGAGCTTTGAAACCAAATGCATTTCCTGCAATAGAAATAAACATGTTAGTAACATAACGTCTTTCGACAAGGTCTAAAGGATAAGATACTTAAGCAATATATGATTTTCCTTCCTGACAATGGTTTCGATATGGTAGAATCATCCTTTGTAACAATAAGACTTGTAAGTTCATCAATCCACATGGTTTTTCATGTACCAATAGAAGATTCGACAGCTATTGCTTTTCTTGCTTCTTTAGGTAGAAATTCAGTTGAGGAGTTGGAATTTTGCTAAGATATTAGTATCCAAGGTTTACGGTACCGTCCCGTACCGTCCAGTACGGGGCATACTATACCGTATTGGTCAAGAATCGATACGTTCAGCTTTAAAAAATGGTTTGGGATTTGAACCATAAAAACTGGCCTGAACTGAACCAGTATGGTTTGGGTCGGTTCGGACCGGTGCGGGGCAGTTTGGATCGGTACGGCCCGGTTCGGGCTCGGCTTGGGTCCGGTTCAGGTTCGGTTCAACGATCCTTGCTTGAGAGGGGGGAGGAAGAGAGTTTTTTTTTTCAATTTTTTAAGGTTAATTCTCGTACCGGTACGGTACGATACCATACCGGTTGCCGACCGGTACGGATCCTAGTACCGGTTCAACGATCCTTGTTAGTATCTTTGGTTTCATAGTCTGGAGTATAATAAGTCGAGGATTGCCTTGTGGCCTAAAGGTATTGGTTCTTTATCTCACAATCCCTTAAAAGACAATCCCTTAACATGGAGGCCATTGGCTAGCATGTCTTGTGCCATTGACACTTTAATTCTTGTTTATTATAATGCCTTATCGTAAATATAAATGCTTTCATCTATTTTGATCACTTGTCATCTTAAATATATAAATATAGATTTCTGTCATCTATTCCATTCAAATTGGTGTTGTAGTCATCCATTAAGGTCACATGATATATGCTCCTTTTCTCCATACATCTTCTTAGTCTTGATTTCTTTCATAGGTAAAGAGATACAAGGGGTAAATCGATAAAAAAATGGAAGTATAGTTATTACTTAACAATTCAATTGGCAAATCAATATAAAATCGAAGTATAGTTAGCAATTCACTTTGAGAAATAAGTAAATGAATAATTCCAAGTATATACTTCTTTCTGTATCACATGTCCATCAAACATCTTCTCATTTTTATTTTATTTTATTTGTACTTATTTATTGTATATCTGGTGTATTCTCTGTTTCATTATCAGTTCTTCAATATTCTTGCTTTTATGGTAGGTTTTTTATTATAAATTATTTTCTTTCTTTTAATCATTTCCTCTAACGTGCACCTGCACTTGTCTGTTTGCTAATAAACAAAAGAAGGTAGATTTGCAATTGACCATCTAAGCTTGGCAAAGATAAATGGAAACTTTTATTACTTACAAGGCATTCACTCATGAGGTGAATTCTTTACAATAAACAACCATCTGAATATTGAGATAGTAGTATGTTGGTTTTCCACCTGTGTACAATTTACGTACTGAGTTTTGTTGTTGTGGAAGGCATGGTGACTTTTACAATAGTTTGCTTGTGGCCAAGTAGTTTGTAGTTCTTAAGCAATATATAGTTAATTCTATATATGGAAGACAGCATGGGTGATTGAGCATGGGGAAGAGTTCAGTAAAGGTTTTGTTATTGCTGAACACCATGCAACAATCAGGTACTTTAGAAAGTACTCTTTTCATGGGTCATTGACATAAATTAACACAAATTATATGTTTTATGATGAAGCAAACCTTGAATTCAAATTTTTTTAAACTAACCATTCTGAAGGTCATCATTATTTCTTTAAGAATTATTAACCTATTCTTCAATAGTTTGATCTGGTATCCAAAGGTGTTATTTCCTCTATTATGATTTTGTGAAAAAGACTTCCTCCATAAAAATAATTAGTCTCAAATCTATTGGTTCAAAATCTTGTATTAAGGTCCATCAATCACGATGCTAAAGGCATATATTTTGCTGCTTGGTGAAGTTGTTGCCTTCTTGTTGGTTGGTGATGATTGTGTTGCAATAAGGGGTGGCAGTGGGTTGGGTTGGGTTTGGATTTGGATTAGGTTGAGTTGAGTTTGCATTGAAAACTCTCAACCCATGCCTAATCCATTTGTAACTTGGTTGTAAAAAGAAACACATACCGAATCTACTTTATTTTCATAAACCCATACCCGTGCATCAAACTATTCAAGTTTTCAATTATCATTGTACATATAATTAGACCTGTTCATGAGCTGGGTTCAGGCTAGGCTCAGCCTAAGGGATAATTGACTTCCTACTAGTGCCTGGTGTGGCCCAGCCTTTGGGCTTGCTTCCCAAATCCAAGCTTTGTATTGGGTCTTGATCTTCATGCTGAAACTCTAGATCTTCATCGAATTGAGAAAATTCTGTGATCTTGATGATGAATTGACCTTTGATGGCAAAATTAGGGTTTCTTGGTGCAGGATATGATATTCATGGAATTAGGGTTTTGTGAAGGGTCGGTGTCTCATGCTATTGACATGGGAATTTGGAGCTTGTGTTGGGCTAGCGCTGTCGCCAGTTGCCACTGACTATGTCAGGCAATGTCCAATAAAGTTGGGCTGGTGGGGATTGGATCCACAAACTCCTGGTGGCCAGAATGGCAAGGGTGACTGCCTGATTGGCGGACCTTTGGGACTTCTGAGTGAGACTGAATGGTGGGGAAAGGAGGGAGTTCATTGCATAGATTGGGGGGTTTAGCCATGAGAGTGAGCATGACCTAGTGGTGATGATTAGCAACTTCTTTGAGAATGGGAGCAGCAGGTTGGAGACATGGTATAGCAGAGACCGTTATTCTAGGTTCCCTGATCTTAATAACCTTGCCAAGAAAGTATTGGTTAGTTCATATTCTGTCTTTAAAACTAAAAAAAGAGAAAATGATGGCCATCTCAAAGAAGGGGAGCAAATTGGAGAGGAGTAGATTCCTTCTTTCCATTTCCCAAAAGAGGACTCCAACCCAGGCCTCAAGTGGTCAAGTGAACTGGGATACCTAACAGCTTATCAACTTTGAACTGGACCACTTATTAACTATCATTTCATGTATTATATAATATTCATGTCGGGATAGTCTTTAACACCTAAACCTGAGTCTGGTTTGTTAATAGGCAAACTTAATTTCAAGCTCAGCCTAGTCCTTCGAGCTTAAAATCCAGACTTGGGTTGCCCAAAAAGAAAAGCTTTGAGCGAGCCTATCAGGTGGGTTGGCTAGCTTGTGAACAGGTCTACATATAACTCAAAAATAAAGTAAAACACGGTATGCAAAGATCATAAATATCAAAATCAATTTAACTTCAAATAAATTAGGATATATGACGGTTATAAGCTTATTAAGGATGAAACTAGCTAAAATACAATCCCACAACTGAAGACCTTGTGGTCTGCCTTGTCCATCTCTTCATAATCTATTTTTTAAGTGCATTGAACCGATGTAGAAAAAAATTAGAGAACTATCAACCATGTTGGGTTTGAAAGATGCGAGGTTCCCAACCAATTCAACTGCCATGACCCATGAGCCTGGGGGCTCATCCCACATGCACTTTTTTATGAGCAGTTGACCTAGAACCAACCTGGCTTTAAAAAATGGTGCTTTAACTAGTCTAACATCAAGCTCATGTTGCAGAACTATGATACCTGGTCTTGGGAACTTAGCCTAATGTACTTGTGTTGACATGGCACATCACAAATGCTGATATAGGATCCATGTCTGACATGCCAATATAACCCTCAAATATGTGTGGCATTTTTAAAAATGAGATGATAAAAAGGAGCTTCTCACCAAACATAAGAAAATAATAGAAAATCAGATGATTCTCCTCATATATATGGAGAGGGAGAGAGAATGGATAGTTCAAAAACTTAATAGAAAATTTACCCTTATTTTATCTTTTACTTTGTTCCTAACTAATTTCTTCCTGATACATCTACTTGTCAATATAGATGATTTCTTGTGTCTTTGTGGATGATCACTGATTTTCTTGTTATGGGTCTGTCATTAACAATGACAAGAGGGGAAGTACAATGGACCAGAATTTCACATAAAAAAGTTAGATTGTTATTCTCTAACTTTTGTTGTTGCTTGCACAAGTGACTGCAGTATAGCTATGAGCAGGTTGCACATCAGCTGTCAGTCTCTTTTGTGAATTTTGTTAGCTAAGTATTCCCCTAGCTGGGAATGTCCTTAACTAGAAAGAGAACAGAGCTGTTATCATACGCATCCATACAGTAGCCATGCATCATAACCTGTCTGCTGTCACTGAAAGGTTGAGAAGGGAGGTTTTCCTTTATACAAAAGAATTGGGCTGCCATGCAACAGCAAGTGATTGGTTTTATTTTCATCTTGTTTCTGTAACTCATAATAAACATAAGAAAAAAATCTTTTAGATACTTCATCTTTGTTAATAATTTGTCCCTCTATTACCTCTTAGAATTACTAAATACTATGTACCCTTCATCTGTCTAAAATTTTCCTTGCTCATTAGCTTGCCCTTTAAATTTATATATACCATATATATTCTGACTTTTTGTCTCTTCATCATCCATGCCTACAAAATTATAAAATGCTGCAAATGTCCTAAGTGAAGGGTTTAGACGACATAGTGCCCATTAGATAAAAACATGTATGATGGTTGTTATATAAAGGAATTAGGCATGACCTTTTTAACTGCTTATTGATTTATGCGGTATCTGAACATGTACATAATGGCTTTTTATATGTAGTTTGTTCACTTTGATTACTGTTCATGTGTTATGTGTTTCGCATACTATTTCATGTACAGCAGGTCTGCATACCCATACTCTATTTTTTTATCCTTTTTGGCCAAGTCCTTATATTTTAAGATGTGGGGATAGATAGTTCTGACTCCTAGATGGATATGCTCACCTGATGCCCATACCTGAATCCATGTTGCACAGGTTGCCAGCATAAAATAATGGAAGGTAGTTGCTAGTGCAACAAAAATTATGCAGTAAATAATTTCTTTTACCAAGCTCAGAATTAGATATGTTATTTGTAAGGCATCAAGGTTGTGACAGGTCACTTCCATATTGACTGTAGTATGACATTATAGTGCTCTGAGGGCACTTATGCATGTATTACAAAATAATGAAAAACAAATGGAGAGGCATACATACTGGAGGTTCATATAATAGGGAATCTGTTATTGAAGATACATGTTTCCTTAAAGGTTGTCTTCGAATCAGAGTACTGTGATTGGTGGGCAATTACAGCAAAGATGAAGTGGAACAATGACTAAAATATAGCAGATACCTAGTGGAAGTTGGTTCTGTTTTTTTTCAATAGAGAAGCATCAACCAAGAAGAATTGTACTGATCATTGTTCAAATTGCATTCCCTTGAGGTATTGATGTACTATATTTATTAGTTTGTTATTTACTAATTGTTAATGCACCTTGTAATTTACTGCTTGTCCCTCCCCCCCACCCAAGGCACGCACACACACACACAAAAAAAAGGTCAAAAAAGTAGGAGAGTAAATAAGAAACTGGTCTCCTCCTACTTTCCTCTTGATTAATTGAGACTTGTCCAAATGAAAATATTGAGGAGATTGCACGAGGGACTGAATGGATTGATTCATCATTGTTCATGGACTTGGTCAGGTATGCATGTGTTAATAGAATGCAGGTTTATGATTCAGAAGTTACAAATTGTTTTTTGTAAAGATGGGTACAAGGTTGTAGAATCCAAGAAGGCCATATATGGAAAAGAATCATCAGTAAACATTATTTAGGCTGCTAGATGCTTGGCTATTGACATATGTACACAACTAAAATATTTTGAGAAGTTGGATGAACCTGTTATCATGTGAATAAGTATGGGATATATGTTTCATTTGGCGACATAGTTTTTTCAGTGAAAAATTTTCCAGAGATTATATAGTTTAGCAAAAATTGGTAGTTTCTGTTGCTGTTTTTGTGGCATGAACGGATGATAATGCAATACCACATCAGCATTGCTAGTGTGCGGACGTTTAGAAACAAAGGAAGAAAAACAAGGAGTTTACTGCCAAATTATTTGACGTCTCAATGTTTGATGCTGGAATTTATTATGATTGATGCTCAAAAGAGGATTGAAAATAAAAATTTCAATTGCAGTGCTTTAAAAGGCTTAAAGCAGAAGCTTGAGGTTCTGCCTTAGAGCCAAGACATAATAAGCTTTCAGGTATTGTCATGGCACACCTTGGGTTTTTAATTTCAAAAAATAAACAAAAGATGATGTTGTTGGTTCTGGGCGTTAGTGTTCCTCCCAACCATCAAGCACTTCTCCAAGTGCTAGCTAGATGGAGCCTGAGCTTAGGGTTGGGTTTGTTAAATCTTCAGTCTTGGTAAAAGGAAATGAGGAAATGAGTTGAGCTAGAGAATACAGATTTTTTTTCCCTTTAGTTTTCTATTACAAAATAGATATTTGTTTGCCTTGAAATTCAGTATGAGGTGCATGCTTTACTTAAGGAAAGCACAAGCAATGAACAGTGCTGATATGATGCCTCTGGGCTCTTTTTCCTTGCCTTGAGTTGCAAGTTTTATCAAGTTCCAGGCATATTTTTTAAACATGGTTTGGTCAAAAGATTCTTTTTTTTTCCTGAATGAGTAGCTTTTTGAAAGAACTCACAATATAATAATTTTTAACACGATCGTCGATGCTACCATCCAAGGAGACAGTGACAAATCAAATTGTTGTAAATTAAGCTAAGAGCTACTGAAACAATTCAAAAAGCTGGGGGAATTTACTGGATTGAGCTAAAAAGGTCTTGTTCTTTGTTTAGAATTATCTTGTTCAGATGCCAAGCCCTAACTAACTAGAAGGTGGGAGCACATTTTTCATATTACCTGGTGACCCTCATGGCTTCGAAGAAATAGGATGTTCAGGATAAGCTAGGGATTGGGTGATATGTGATACTGACTGCTCTTGCTACCACCTGGCTGCAAAGTACCTTCTCAGCTATGGAAGGTTCTCCAGAGGAAATTATATACTTGTAATTATATCATCTTCTGTAACAATTGCTATTTTTTCTAAATGAAAAGTGAAGCGAGAAACCTCCCCCAATTTATTATAGAAGTATGAAAAAATTACAGTGATGTTTTACGAGAGAATATGGGAAAACGAAACATATAGTGAGTAACTAGAGAAGGGAAACAATCTGATAGAAATCATATGTTGATCCTTTTTCCCCATGAGATTATGGAAACTTCTTGATGGGATGAGATGACCATTCTGCTTCTTTTATGTGATCATCAAGCTAGGGATTGGATGCACTGTTTGATTTTTTTTTTTTTTTAATTGCATGCTTGCAAGATGTGTCCTTCAAGCTCGGTTGAATGGGAATGGATAGTTTGCCTTCCATGTAATATACCTCTACAGGATAGGTGAACCAGGTCGATGATACTAAAAGTTAATTCATATTCACAATTTGTTTTGCTGATTTGCAAAAAGTATTGTAACTGATGCATCTTTGGCTGTTATGCATAATGAAATTCCATACTTCTAGCTGATAGCTTTTTTTTGAACAAAAAAGAAGATTGTCTCATATATCTTGTCATTCAGATTGAGGGACCCAAGTCTTCTGAAGAAATGCTTGCAATCCTTCAACGGGTGATAGAAGAGTGTACACCATCTCTAGTTGCAGCAAGGCTTGAGGCAGAAGAACGGAGAAACAACCAGCGCCTGAGAGAAGAGCAAGATGCTGCATATAAAGCTGCACTTGAAGCCGATCAAGTATCTTGCTTTTCTTTCTTCAGTCTTTTGATTTTCTTCATTACTTTGTTTGTTCAGATCACTAGCATCCTAAGCTGAATGAACTTGTCTGGTAAATCAGGCTAGAGAACGTCAGAGGAAAGAAGAACAAGAGAGGTTGGAGAGAGAAGCAGCAGAAGCTGAGAAGAAGCATAAGGAGGAAGAAGAGGCTAGGGAAAGAGCGCTCATGAAGCTGCTGAGAAGAAGCTGCATTAGCTAGAAGGCGGCAAGAGAAAGCAATGTCACTGGGTGTTGAACCTGAAAAAGGCTGGATGTTACACAAGTAAGTTCTTTCAAGCTTAATTTTGTATTTTTTTTTTTTTTTTTTTTGTGCTTTTATTTCCTAACTGAAATCTTGATCTTCATCAATTTCTGTAAGCTTAGCAAAGATAGCTTATTAAGTTACTATCTACCTGGAGAAAAAAATAACAAAACATCCCAAGAGGCCTCTTATCTTCTGTAATGGATTAGATATGTTTGCTCAGAATCTGCCAACAAAAAAATTGTTTGATGTATTTTGTCATGTTGATTACTCAGAAAAATATAAAAAAATATATCCCTCATGTTTTGCAAATTCTGTGTTATTTGCTCAGTGCTCTTACAATTTCATTCTTTATCCATTCGTGTTTGGAAAGGATAAGATTGGCTCAAATCCTATACCCAAATCCTATAGGTTTTGTGCATCCTATGGATAAAAGTTCCTTTTCCTTGCCTAGCTACTGTTTGGGTGATTAAACTGTGGGATAAAAAAAGTGGGAAGTGGCTAATCCTATGAAAAAAATAATGATCTTAAGAGAGCTTTTTTTTTTTCTTATGATTGTCGGGCTCTATCTTCTCACTCCCATGTTTCCCATCCCTTTCGCCCATGTTATCTCCTCCCCATCTTCCACCTCCTCTCTCCAATTGCCCCTCCTTTGCCTCCTCCTCTCCCTCCCCTCTGTCGGCGGCCTCCCCTCGTCCTCTACCTCCTCTCTAGCCAATCTAAGAAACCCCCCACTCCCCTCCCTAGGTGCTCTCCTGCACCACAGATCTCCGAAAAAGAGAATGAAATGAAAAGAAAATAAAGCAAAAAAAAAAAAAAAAAGAAAAAAAGAAAAAAAGAGAGAAAATGATCAATCTACATGGGAAAAAGTCGCAACTGTCTGTTTAGGTCGCACCTTTCAATTTTTCTGTCTTTCCTTTGTTTTCGTTGATTTTCGAATATTTTCGCTGGTTTTTCCTATGTTTTTTAGGTCCTTAGGAGTCTCACTCGGGTGGGCGGCTTGGAGTGGCAAAATGAATAGGGAAGCTTAGATGATGGCTAGGGCTTTGAGTTGGATATTTATATATAACAGTTTAAACTATATAAGTATATATAAATCAATTAAAAAAATTCTGACTTGTGGCTTTTTGGTTAAGCCAGTGGTTAAGATGTCTAAAGATTTGAAGTTTAAATACCCATATCCTTCTATTATATATATATTTTATAAAAAAATAAAAAATATTTAATTTAAATATCAAAGATATACCAAGATATTTTAACTTTTTTTTTATTTGAATTATTTTGTAATAATAATAATACTATATGATATTTTTGATAATGAAAAGTTTATTATTTTGGTAAAAGAAGGGGTAGAGGGGAAAAGGAAGGATTTTTGTTGGGGGGGGGGGGGGATTGTAATTTATCATCCAAATATATGATAGAATTATTTACATGAGGTTTTTTTTGTCAATAGGATTTTATGCATAATCCCATTGGATCAAATCCTATATCTTATTATGATTTTTATCCTTAAGTTTATAAATCATAGGCATCCAAATAGGCCCTAAGTTGTAGGTGTTATGCTCATGTTGTAGTCACATTTTTTTTAAAAAAATGATCAATCACCATAGTTAAAGTAAAGGTAGTTTATGGGGAAAGTGAAAAGGTAAAGATAAAGCCTGATGCTTGGGGCTTATTGCAGTGCTACAGAAAATGTGTATATCTGCATTTTAGGGCAATTAGTGAACTTGATTTTACCTAATAAAGTATATGTTAATGTCTTTGTGCACATAATTAACCTAGAATTAAATTATTGTATTTTATGTGGTTCTCTGGGTTTGTAAAAGAGAAATTTGATGTGGCAATGTCCATAAACGTGCTTGCTTGATGCAGGCCCCAAATTAAGCCAGTTGCTTGAAAGCAGCCAATGATTCTCTATAGTTGATGAAATATATTGCTACCTAAATGGTGGTGTTTGTTGTTTTGGTGCCAACTGTCACCTTTTCCTTTCTTCCTCCTTGATAGAAATGGAGAGAAGAATATTAGGCTATCGCCAATCAGTTGTCAGTTAAAAGGAAAAGCGGAAAGAAACTTGATTATATTTTTCCTGCAACATGTAAAATTGTATTTTTTAGAGAAGTTGTCACAAAATCCTAAATTAGGGTATTGTTTGGCATCACTTTCTTTTTCTCTATTTTCAAAAAATAAAAAATGAAGTCCGTCAGCCATTTTCTTTCTATATTTTTGAAAATATAAGCATGTTTTGTATAGTTAATTATTTTTAAAATATAAGCATGGTGTTGTGGCGGACATGATGTCAGTGTTAATGGAGGTAATGATAGTGCTGGTGGTGTTAGTGGTTAGGGTGGCGGTAATATGGCAAAAGTGGCAATGGTGATAGGTTCGCTAAATCGGTATTGGAGATCATATCAATTAGCAATTGGTTTGGCATGGTTCGGGTCCATACCATGCTGTTCTGGAGCATACAAAACAGGGAGAGCTGGGGAGGGGTGGGGGGATAGAGGAAATCCAAGTATTTCAATTGTGCATTTACACACTGGCCTGCTAGACTGAGTGCATGTGTACCAAAAGTTAAAATTGGTCTATGTTATGACTATATGTTCTCCCTCCCTCCCTCCATCCATCTCTCTCTCTCTCTCTCTCTCTCTCTCCTCTCTCCTCTCTCTCTCTCTCTCTCTTTGTGTATTGCACTTGTTCTTTATTTTTTTTTTTTGGTAAACTGTTGCATTCAAATTATGGCACTTGTTCTTTACTTTGTGTTATTTATGTTATATCACAAATGTCACTGTTGGCTTCTCTAGGATATTCCCTTTTCAGCCTTTTTTTTTGTCGCATAGATAAGTGTTATGGTTAGTGATTATAATTGTTTTCATGGTTAACTGTTGCATATGGTAGCACTTGAAATGCCTCCAACAACCCATTGGAGATTGAAGCTGATGAAATTGTTGGGCTTGCCATCAGGTTCTTGTCCGATTTCCTACTGGAGAGCGCAAGGAAAGGAGGTTCCACAGTTCAGCTACGATCAGCTCCTCTCTATGACTATGTTGATTCTTTGGATTGCTTAAAAGCTGAGAAATACAGCCTGGTTTCAAACTTCCCACGCGTCTCGTATGGTCCGGAAAAGCATTTGCTGACATTAAAAGAAGCAGGTTTGCATCCACAAGCCATCCTGTTTGTTGAGGTGGACTCATGATCTCCATTAGGAGGGGATGAGGTCCAGGTGGTCAAGCCTGAAGTTTTATGCTCATTGTAGATATTTCTTTTACTTCCTTTTAATACAAGGAAAGTAGAGTTTCGTACTTCACTGTGTGAACATTCCCTGATATACCATCCTCTGTAACTTCAGGTTATCTCGTCTATCCATTAATAACCCTCATGAAGATTCTGGTTCACCCTTTTTCCCTCTTGTGCAATAAAGTGACTTTGGATTAACATATGTTCACATTCTCAGCTTGTTTGGCAGTGCAATAATCACATAAAGTTAACATTCCTCTTGAATAAGAGGCTTTAGCTGTATTTTGATCTTGTCAAATCTTACTTCAGTTACCAGGTCATGGTACACTACACTGAGCAATATCTTAGAAAAATTTTGATTTCAGAGTGACTATTCAGAACTGATTGTCTTAACCTGATATATTAGATTACTAATGATCGTACTTCAGAACAAAGAATAGATTCTTACATATAATTCTCTTCAACTTTTTCAAGTGTGTGTCAAATCCAGGCAAAACAGTTGCGGATGCTTTGTTATATACCGGGGACAGAATATGGTGGGTTGGTCCCCTCTTGCCATTTGATAAAGAGCACCAGAAAAGCTCACCCACCAACATCGCTGCCAAGTGTGCATGTATGCTGGTTTTTTTTTTTCAACCGTTAGAAAGGCAGGCTAACAAACCTTGAGAATGAACTAGCGTTATCTACAATAGAATTCAACCATAGGATTCATTCAAACCAAACATATAAAACACCCACGTCAAAGGACCAGCATTTTTATGGAGTTTTGTCAATGCTTACACAGTATAAAGAATGGGAAAAGATCAAATACCCGTATCCGGCCTCCTTTGATATACACACGTAGAGTATCGTTTAACCGTTTGTCATCCCGTATCCGGCCTCCTTTGATATACACACGTAGAGTATCGTTTAACCGTTTGTCATAAATTATAATACTGACTGCAACAGGAAAGTGTAGGGTGTTACCGCATTGACCAGCAACTCTACAGTGAACCCATGGCTGTCTGCAGCCACCAAAATGGGAATGAAGTGATAGTTCCTTGGAGCAATACAGCAGAGAGCCTGTCAATCCAATGTCTTGTTCCGGCACATATTGTAGTTTGATTCTTTGGGATAAAAGTACATATACCTCCAGCAAAACAAGATATATATATATATATATATATATATATATATATATATATATATAATATATATATATATATATATATATTACCGCATTGACCAGCAACTCTACAGTGAATGAACCCATGGCTATCTGCAGCCACCAAAATGGAAATGAAGTGATAGTTCCTTGGAGCAATACAGCAGAGAGCCTGTCAATCCGATGTCTTGTTCTGGTACATATTGTGAGTTTGATTCTTTGGGCTAAAAGTACATATACCTCCAGCAAAACAAGATATATATATATATATATATATCTTACCGCATTGACCAGCAACTCTACAGTGAACCCATGGCTGTTTGCAGCCATCAAATGGGAATGAAGTGATAGTTCCTTGGAGCAATACAGCAGAGAGCCTGTCAATCCGATGTCTTGTTCCGCCACATTGTGAGTTTGATTCTTTGGGCTAAAAGTACATATACCTCCAGCAAAACAATATATATATATATATATATATATATTACCGCATTGACCAGCAACACTACAGTGACCCCATGATTGTTTGCAGCCACCAAATGGGAATGAAGTGATAGTTCCTTGGAGCAATACAGCAGAGAGCCTGTCAATCCGATGTCTTTGTTCCGGCACATATTGTGAGTTTGATTCTTTGGGCTAAAAGTACATATACCTCCAGCAAAACAAGATATATATATATATATATATATTACCGCATTGACCAGCAACTCTACAGTGAACCCATGACTGTCTGCAGCCACCAAAATGGGAATGAAGTCATAGTTCCTTGGAGCAATACAGCAGAGAGCCTGTCAATCCGATGTCTTGTTCCGCCACATATTGTGAGTTTGATTCTTTGGGCTAAAAGTATATATACCTCCAGCAAAACAATATATATATATATATATATATATTATATTACCGCATTGACCAGCAACTCTACAGTGAACCCATGGCTGTCTGCAGCCACCAAAATGGGAATGAAGTGATAGTTCCTTGGAGCAATACAGCAGAAAGCCTGTCAATCCGATGTCTTGTTCCACCACATATTGTGAGTTTGATTCTTTGAGCTAAAAGTACATATACCTCCAGCAAAACAAGATATATATATATATGCAAAATACTAGGCAGCCGAAACGAGGGTAAGTTGATGCAGTTGTACATTACATCAAGATCTGAAGATTCTTCAAGTGCTCGTGTCAGCTCTTGTGCACAATGAGGGTTCTTGGCAAGTACCAAAGCAAAACCACCTCAAACAGCACCCACCAGCTTGTAGCCACAGCGGTAGCGTTAGGCCAAAGATAAAGAGCTTGTCCACCAACTCGTTGCTGCAGAAAGGGTCCAACTCCGGATGTAGCCTCAAAGCCTCTGGCATTAAATCACCCAATTCATCTACCTCACCATTCATCAGATTATACCAACTTCTGCCATACTTGGTAAGCAAGCCTCACCTGCATATTGGCCCAACGACAGAGATAGTAATAAACAGAAAATAACAGGTGCAATTTTGCTGCTCAACCCAGTTTGATGAAAAGACTTATAAAAAATAGTTCAATATATGAACTTGGTGACAATTATAAAGACCACAAAATGTCTATAAACCCATTTTCAATTAAATTGGGGAATGAGTTTGCAAACTAATTTCGACATGCACCGATGCATTTACTTGGACGATGTGGGCAGAGGTTTAAATAAAGCTTGTATTATCGCTCCCCTTAAATTATTTTCAAAGCCCCATTTACAAAGAGGCATCTACTTGCAGGCAGTCATTAGAACATTAATGATCTCAAGGCCATGTTGTTATTCTTAATGATATGCCTTTGATTGTGGCCGAGAATCAAATGAAGCTCATATTCTAAAACTCATCACCATTAGTACATACATAAACACAATGCAGACTGATGTATTTATGTATCTATTATTAAGCTACAATCCCAACTCAGCCAATTCCTACATTGTAAAATATAAGTTGGGCTATCTGATATGAGAATTCATACCATTACTCAGGATTTACAAAATTGAAAATGCCTAAAAGCCAAAATTCATAGATTATTTTTTTTACTTCGAGTCATGATGAGATTGACAAAATTTAATAACTACTTAATCTGATTTATAATTTGGAGGAATGTCTATGACATTAATGCACATAGATCATGAATAATAATGCATATTTTATCTGCCAACATGAATCACAACACCATTGCTTTATTGGAACCATCCATTTGACATACACTTGATGCTTCAATAACAAAGCTCCATCTATCTGGATTCTCTTTCAAGGCAAAGCCTTCCACCTCCAATTGGATTGGATGTGGAACCTTACACTACACACTTCTCACTAAGTCGTAAGCTGTTAATATGCATCAAAACCAATTCCTATATTAGCTTTATTAGCTTTCAGATAGGTACATGTTCCATAGTTATCAATCTATTAAAATATCACCTCATAACCACCAATCTTGATGCACATCAACAGCCATTAAGTCATTGACTTTGCTGCAGCATAATTAACTAGGTGAATGTAATCTGGCTGCAGTGTACCTAGACAGACAGGCTAACGTGAGGTCAAATAGATCTGAGGGCAAAACCTGGAGGATAAAATTTCAAACAGATCTTTTGACATGAACTAGAACATCTATATTGCCCACAATGTTTTGAAGGGTCCTAACCAATGAATTAAGTTGTCCCAAGATGGATGGATGACATGTTAGAGCTAGTGCTCTAAAATGAGTTGTGAACCCAAAACCATTGACCCCGATCTGGGCATCCAAAATTATATCAAAACCAAAATCAAACTTTTTAAATTGCTTTTAGTCCATAAATCAGATCATTTTGTGATGTCATTAAAACTTGGGCAGATTAATGCATAGGAAAAACTGAAATGCAAGAGGTCTTCAAAAGACTGGATTTTTGGTCTATGGGCATTTTGGATATTCTAGACCGCATTCAGAAGTCTAGATTTTCTTTTTTCAAACCCTATCTATTGATTTCACTCCATGATAAGCAAGCTTAAACTTAGTCTTGCTACAGTCTACCTCCATGTATGTTAGTGTCCGATAGCTTCTGCAGTCTGCAGATTAATAAACCTATATTTTTTAACTGTTTTCATGATTAGCTAATATCAAAAATAGGCACCTGACAAAGGATTAAGGCTTAGCTGAGTTGAGCATATATCTTTTATCAAATTAATATTCTGGTTAGTAATATCATATGCTATAAAATAATTTTTTATATTATTATCAATACTTAATTTCATCACTCTCATGAAGTTGGCAAGAGTAAGCTTGTCTACTTTGTAAAAGACACTGTAGTTTATAAAATAATTTTATCACTCTCCATTCACAAGTTTACAAAGTTCACCTTTCCTATGAATCAATAAACATTGCCCCAAAAATTTTAATTATGAAGGCCAACACTGTAGCATTGATTTTCAAAAATTAGCAGCTACTAATACACAAAGAAACATCTTATTGCTTCGTAAGGAAACATCGTCGAATAAGACTAGTTGCAAAAACATGTAGTCCAACTACGATGTGTTAATCCCCTGGTGCTTCCATATTAACAAAATTGCAGCATCATTTACATCTCTATATAACTGAAATCACGTAAAAAGAAAAGAGGTTTAAGCATCACAAAAACGAGAAATACAATTCAACAAATTATTTGCCCTTTATGACTAATAAAAAAAAAAAATCACAATTAGAGGACATTTTATGTGTTGACCAAAAGCAAATGATATTACAATCCCAGAGAACAATGAAGGAACCTAATGCATAGGTCAAGCCGCTTATAACCCATCAGTTTTATCTTGTTTCAAACAATTGTGTATAATCAAAACCCTTCAATTGATGCCAATACCAATCCTGTTCTCCTTCAACCTACAACTTCAATTAAAATGTGTTCATGATTTGAGCGCATCTTCCTTATCTGACTGGCATTCACAAATTTTATTAGAGCATTTATGTTGGTCAAACATAATATTCCATAGCTAGATAGGACTCTTATGTACTCACCAATAAAATGCTGAAGTCAGGTAAAACATGTGAAGGCCTGATCCATGGTTAGGGCCCAATCCACTTGATCGACCACGCTAGAACTTGGCCCAACTAGCCCAGGTCAGCTGGACTAGTGCAATAGGAAGAAAGAAGACTCCTCTCCAACGAATCCTGGATGAAGCCAGAGTCCCTAGGACTCTATCGAACCCGTCCCTCCAAGGCTCTCAAACACCATCAAGCATGGCTCTACCTTCTTCCTTTCCTCCATTTGATTTCCACCGCTTCCTGTTACTGTGGTTGCCAGAAACCAGAGCCATAAATGTCGCCAGAGCAAGGTAAAGCACCGGCCCTTCCTCCTCTTTCTTTTCCCCTTCTTCCCACAGCCTTGGGCACCACCACCACCCACTTGATTTGCTGGAAACCCACCAGATCTCCTCCATGAATGCCCTCTTTTATTTTTCAATCTTTTCCCCTTTTATCTGGTCAATGATGCCCTGCCCCTTGATGCTGGACCATGGTTGAGTTGCTCAGCCACCCCACAACCCTCCATAACAAGGCCATAGCTACCAGTGAAAGGCCAACAACAAAAATCCAAGAAACATCCCAATTAGCCTGTTTTTTGGCCTCTTTCCATGTTTTTCTTGCCGGCCAGTCACTGTCACCAGTTGTCCACCACTATCAGCCTGAAGCACCACCTGCCGCCAATCCTTTGGCCACCAGCTATTACCCCCTTCCTCTCATGTTTGGCCAAAGAAGAAAGAAAGAATAAGAAGAAAGAAAAAAAAAGAAAGAAAGAAAGAAAAAAAGGAAAGAGGGAGATGCTCTCTCCGTTCTCATGTCTCTACCATCTTTTTCTTTCTCTAAGAAGATCCATGGAATCCAATATTGAGTCCTGTCTTCTTGTTCTAGAGACCCATGTTGACCCTAGCAAGAGGACCTGAACCATCCTAGTGCTCGGCGGTCTATCAGACCAATCACCTTGATTCTATTGAGTGTCTTTGAAATCCATTATTGATGAATCTTGTAGATCGATGTTAGCCTTGATCAAGTCCATCCCTCATAATTCGTTAATCAAGTCACTTAGATTGACCCACTTGGAGGCACCAAACACTATCACTTGGCTAACAGTCTCTTATTATTTAAATCTATTAAATTTATCGAATAAGAATTGATTATACTTTTAATATTTTAAATAGGTTTGACAAATTCATCCAGCAAAGTTTGAAGGTCTAGAGTGGATGAGATAAGTAACCCGATACTCCTTGTTTTCGAATTACTGGATGTTTTCAATGCTTAAAATTTATGAAACATACAAAAATATTGTGTGAAGACTCGTGCAGGTGTGTATTATCCCATAACAATTGTTCGTTAAAAAGATCTTGAATATTTATAAAGGATCAAGGAATTTAATTAATATTTTTCTGCTAGTCTTTTTGTATGAGGTCTTGGATCACTTTAAATGGTATCAAAACGGACCCAACCTATAGCCTATGTGGACTAGGGGATATTACAATACGGGTTCATTGAGACTGACCATAAACCAATCATGTCGTTTATAAATAGATGCATAGATTTAAAACCTTAGCCTTGCAAGGATGCCAGGACTTAAATGGAGAAAGTATATGAGAATTTGTGTGGGGGTGTATTTAGTTCCACATCGGTTATTCGCTGAAAAATCTTGGATACTTTAGATAGAATCAAAGAACATAAATAATATCTTTCAACTAGTCTTTTTGGATGAGGTCCTAGATTGTTGCCGGGTTATGTCTTATATTTGGAGTGTGACTATTTGAGAACTAAATTATTATAAATTTATAGTTGGTGACTTTTAAAAATATAAGATTATGAAAGCTGGTATTTTATTTCAGATTTAGTCGCTTTGAACCAGTATTTATTTAATTATTTAATGAATGATAATTAGATCTTTTATTTTTCGAGATTATGATTGTTGTCTTCATGTTATCGTAAGCAGTAGCCCTCGATAGCATAGCTATGTTATGTCCCAAATTTGGGAAATGATAATTTGATATCGATGATTCTATATTTTCTGAAATTAAGGATCAAGCATATGATATTATACAAATTAGGATAGCCGTGCAAAGTATAGTTTTATCGATATTTTAATATTAATGACATGTTTATGCACTATGAATTCTATATTTGTGAAATCTATATTTTGGTTATGAAAAGATTTGCATGATTGTTTCATTATTCATAATTTATTTATGGCTTATGAATTCTATAAAAAGTCATTTAATATCTTTCAACTTATTTATTTATTTATGATATAAGAACACATATTTCAAGAGAATATATTTCAGAAATATGACTATGAACTCTTAGATAGCTATGCACAATGCTAGCCAATAGGTTATAGTAGCTTGGCATATGACCTTCATCAGGTATAGTAGCTTGGCATATGACCTTCATCAGGTTATAGTAGCTTGGCATACAATCCCACCAACGGGTTATAGTAATTGGCATGATATTGATTACAGCCTTGTCATGGGTATAAAGTGACCTTAGCATTTAATCTGAAAAAATTATTAAGAATTATGACATGGCAAATGATAGATGATTTATAACTTTATTTATAAAATCGGCATGATTTATGATATTTTTTATGCTATGCATTGGAAACCATGTTTACATAAATTGCAAAATTTATGCATATGCAAAAGTATAATTGATTTATGATATACTGTTGTTATGAAATGTCACATTTTTATATAATAATCATCTACTCTAAATGATTTAGTGATGCATGTACAAACTTATGCTTGATCCGATAAGGAAATATAGGTTTTACTTACTGAACTAGTATAGCTTATATCTTTTTATTCTTCTTTTTCTTTTATAAAGCAATAATGTTATGAATGATGGATGATCCAAGCTTGGGGGCGTACATTAGCAAGCTTGAAAATTTTGTAGCTGAATTTAGTTATTGGATGTTATGGATTTGCAGTCAACTATTTATGAATTTTGAGATATGGATTTAGTATTTGATTTTGGATTTAGATACTTAGAACCAATCTTGGTTTAATTAATGATTTGAATTGAACCTTTTTATTACATTTTATGTGATAGATCTTTTTCTATTCAAGATTATAATGTTGGCTTCATGTTATTGTGGTAATACCCCATAGTAGCATGGCCATGTTGTCTCGGATTAGGGATGTGACAAAATACACTACCAAAATTCCCCTATTTACATTATAATAGCATTTGGTGGCATGAGATTTTTTTTAATGAATTCAAAATATATGGATATTTAGCTAGTACAAATTTTGAGACAAAGTCTCTTGCCATGCAAGCAGCAAAAAACAGGACTAACCAAGCCCAAAAGAACACAACTTCAAACATCCAAACACCAGGAAAAGTATATTCTTATTAAGTTGACTAAAAAGTAACACAATCATTAGTAGATAATAACCAAATTTAGAACATGAACATTTTGAGTAAAGCATAATTTTATGGTATTGAAGCCCAAAAGCTTAATTTTTAGAGCAAAACAGTGCAAGTTCATTAAATTACCACAACATTCCAATCCATCTAGAAGTCATCCAAGGCCAGTTTCTTTTTGGTCCTCAAGCCAAATAAAGTTTGCTAAAATGTGATTTGTGTTCTGTGCCAGAAGGAAGCTTCATTTGAATTGGGATATAACTTATGTATTATAGCATGTGGCAAAATGTAGTATATTTTATTGCTTTCAGTGTAATCCCAGATGTGATTCACAAAATAACAATTCAAGAAGTTTAACAAACTATTATCAAACCATAAATCTGGTGGTGATAGTTTCAATATGGATATAAATACATTTTTACCTTCAGATATTAAATGACTGCTGCACATCCTGCATGGAGAGGATTCACTTAGGCTTTATGTCCAAGGTCTTGGACTGTGAGACTTCAGCTCTTATAGAAGCTCCCTTTATAATGGAATATTTTTTTTCACTTGGTCTGGTATAAATTACTCCTTGCTGCAGCATATGGTCTCTGAAGATTGACTAATTTTGACTGATTGGTAATAATTTCTGTGGTTTACTTTAAAGTTGCCTGTTCCATCCCCTAGACAATAAAGTCATCAAATAACATCATTACCTCTCTTTAACCTTTTGTATAGTTTCAGTGATAATACACTTGAAAGATGTTGAGCTAGTTAAAATGATACATAAAATTCACCATGTAGGCGACATTATCCTCTCCTGCAGATATTAAAATCCTCATCGCATGCAATTCTATTATTTTCACATATATATTTTACAACCTCATCTAGCTTGTCCAGAACTCTCTATCTCATACCATCCATTTAAAATCAAAATTCATGAATATGATTTTCCTACTTATTGGTAGTATAATCATGTTCTCGAATACTTTATGAAGTATGTTGAATAAAAAAATTCATGGACATGCATA
Source organism: Areca catechu (assembly GCA_021397845.1). Taxonomy (NCBI): domain Eukaryota; kingdom Viridiplantae; phylum Streptophyta; class Magnoliopsida; order Arecales; family Arecaceae; genus Areca; species Areca catechu. Next base: position 119,359,039 of record CM038038.1, read on the forward strand.
AAAGCAGATATATCACACTACATTGTGCAAGCAAAGCTACCATGGGTTTATCACTTCTCCAAAAAATTAACATTTGATTGAAGAAAAAATTTACCCTGTTTTCTCCATTTAGTCTTAGGGGATAAAAGGAAACCTCTGAGATCCACGTCAGGCACATGTGCTAGCATGAAGTGAAACAATATTGAAGAATCACCCAAAACTGCTAAGTGCTAACTGAAAATCCACCATGCAACTCGAAATTATTCATCTCTCAGAATCTTCTGAAACTAAATAAACATTGCCAACCAGTGAAAAATGAGAAATGAAGCAACAGACAAAAGCTGGAGGGATAGGAGATTTGGTTACCTAATACATATAGATACGAAAGGCAAGGCCTCAAATTCACAAGCTACTGTCTTCTTATATCAAACATTCAGCAGGCTCATGATGCTTGATTCACACAATGAGCCAATTTTTTCACCCATATCAGAATCTTTATGCCGCTAGTTCCAACCAACCTGGAGCCTGTTGCAACAGGAATGCTGTAAGAGACATTTCAGAATAGTGAAGATGGAATAGCAAATAATCTAGTAGTACAACCTTATGATTCAATAATCCCTTTAAAGGAATGATGATTATTTCAAAATAACCCATTCAAAATAGTGTGGGGAAACAAAAAACCAAGAATGGACACAGCTACTGTGATAAGTTTCAAATTATCATCAATAAAATGAATTAAAAAAATTCTTTTGCAAACAAGATCTGCTAAACCATAGAATCAGGGAGAAAAGAATTACCAGAGCTTTGTTTTCTATTCTGTGCAATTTGGTCTCCAACTCTTGAGCAGCTTCATCCATGCCCAAAGCATTATATGCTTGAATCATTGCTGCAGAAGTGATGCTATCAGGTTTGCAGTTGTTTTCCTTCATAAGTAAGACATTTCTTCCATTATTTTCACCTCTCCAGCCTGACCATATGCACTAATTACACAGTTGAAAAAAGGTGTATCCAAGACAACATCAGTGTTCTCTGTTTGCCTGATAACTGCAGGAACCTTATCTAGAAGCCCAGCTTTGCGGTATCCATTGATGACTGAGCAGTAGGTGATGGAATTAGGCTTAACTCCTTGAATTTTCATCAACCGGAAAAAGTATTCCATTTTCTCAATGTTCCCTACTCTTCAAAACAGTCTATTACTAAATTGAAAGAGACCACATCAGGAGGGAAATGCCGTTTCTTCATAAATTTCATAACCAACCCCATCTTTTCATGCATGCCATCTTTACCATATGATTTGATCAAGATATTAAATGTCTGTATATCAGGCTCAATGCCCATGTGCTGGAACTCCTCATACCAGCTTTCCATTTTGTCAATTCTTCCGCAGTTGCCATAAGCCCAGATAATAGAGTTCATTGTAAATATATCAGGCAAACAATTTCCACTTTCAAGCATCTCAGATAGATAATTCTCCATTTCTTCAAGCATCCCAGCTTTACCATACCCATTGATGATTGTATTGTAAGTAACAATGCTGCATTCAATGTGCAGATAGAACATTTCAGCCAGCAATGCAGGAATCTGATCAAAGTGGCGTAATTTACTACAGCAATTGATAAGGACCGTATAAGTGTATACATCTGGTTTGCAATCAGAAATGGTTTTCATCTCATCAATAGTATGGATTGCCTGGTCTATGAGACCACTGTGGCCATATGCACCTACAAGTGATGTGTAAACATCCAATGTTGGTCTGAGCCCCTCAGAAAGCATGACACGGAACAGCAAGGTTGCATGCTCGGGCTGCTTACATTTTCCAAGCATCGTCAAAAGCTTTGCATAGGTTTGAGATTTTGGTTCATACCAATGTTGTTTTCGAAGCAATCCAAAGATCTATAATAAAGGAACCATAATTATTACGTTAGAAATATTGAATGGCAAGTAAAGGAGCAAAAGGTAGAGGAAATCCTTGTTCTCATGGCCATAGCACTCATTATCATGGTGAGCTTAGTAATAACTACTTAGTAAAAACTACAGTTAGGAAACAACATGACCATTTAGCAACAAACGAAAAAAAATTGCAACTGAACGCTAAACTACAAAATGTCAAATACCAGGCAACAACACCAAAACCAAAAATATAAAGATAATTCACCACCTAAAACACATTCATAATAAACACAGATTCTCTGACATTGCAGCATATTTGATGGAATCCGACAAGGGAAAACCCATATTACGATACAAACAGGAGTTAACTTTACCGAGAACATGGAGGGAAGACAAGAGCTGCCTAACTTATGTGGAAATATACACGGCATAGAAAAATTAAAAGGTGAGCACAAAATCAATAACCACCTCCGAGCTAGAGTACACAAATTATGTTGACGCTACCATGTATAAAAAACTAAATAAAAAAAGGTAATGCCCCCAGCTCATGCAACGGGCGTGCGTGGATCACGCGCCCATGCATTTCCACTTTTTAAGCCATTTTTCTTTTAATTTTCTTTAATTCTTAATTAATTTTATAACAGCTAATTTTAATTAATTTCATAATTAATTTTATAACTGCCATAATGGCTAGTTGAGGGTTTTTTGGGAATCTCCTTTGGGTTTTGGGCCTATAAATAGGCCTCTATCTTAGCTCTTCAAGGCATCTCAAAACTCTCAAGCCTTCTCTCTTCTCCGTTCTCCTGTTTTAAAAATTTTATAAAATCCCTTTTTCTTATGTCTTTCCTGTTTTGAAATTTTGGACTGAAGACGAGCTGATCGGTGTCCGTTCGAGATCGTGCCACCGACGGGCATTGAAGTTTTGGCTTCCGGGTTATACCATAGAGGAGAGCGTGTGGTCCATCAGTCTTTGCATGAGAAGGAGCCAAATTTCTTTTAGGATAGTGGATTTATCCGCCTCCCAGGCCAGACTTCCTAACTCCAATTTATTGTTTGCCATTTATTTTGCCACATTTTATTCTGCCACACACTCCACAAAAATAATTTTCAAATATTTTTAATATACACACATATATGTATTTTCTACTCTAAATACTAATAGTCTCAAGGAGATTTAAGTTTAATAATCCTTCTATTTCAATAATTTCTTTTTAATCTATTATGAACTTTGCTGTATGATTTATTTAACCAAAGTTTATGTGCCATTCCAGTGCTGTATTGACCTAGAACTGGCTTGGTTTGCATCATGCTGTGAAGCTATTCTAGTGCTTGGCAAACATGGGCATGCACTGGCAGCAATGCATTATCTTGCAACTGCCCCAGTTTGTCAGTCCCGACCTGGCACCATGTGTGCTGATCCTTGTCTTTAAATTAGAAGACTGATAAACTTTACCAACTGTCATCGGTTTCATTCTGTTTGCTTGTTGCATGGGTTTGTCTCTGATCAATTCATAGTATCAATCATTACTTGTTTCACATTACTTTTGCACAGTCACTTCAAAACTGTATTGCCTTATGAAAACCCTGCACATCTCCATTTATTGAGCTTGTTGATAGGGGCACCCTTCCCAATGGCCTATAAGGAGGTCATGTGAAGCATTAGGTGAGTCTGAATATGAACTTTGAAGGAAAAAAAAATGCTGAAAGAAATTATCTGATGTTTCATCGGTGAACATTCTGAATTTCAAAAGTCCTATATTCAGATCCTTAGACAACTTGGATCAGATAATGTCAGAGGTCACACAAATTATTATCATCATGGCAGTTTTTGTCATTCACTTAATTTGAAATTTGTTTATGATTTCTAACACTTTCAGACTGCTATTTTTTTTTTCCAGATATTAACTTATCAAATCCATAATGCTCTTTTTCTTAATTGTGTCAACTAATTGGTTGACCTCAATATCTTAAGCTGATAGGGAAAAAGATAGACAAAAATTATGACAACAGATATCCAGAGATAATTAGATATATAATTGGCATCGGGGGGTTTCAAACTCATAACTTCCAGTAAAACTGAGCCCTAATACCATGGTAAGTGGCCAATTGACGCCAAAAGTGTAAGCTGACAAGGAAGGTCAACAATGCATATCAGTGAAGGTCATCAATCCATATCTGGCTTAACAAATTGGACTATGAAGTAGTTAAGAGTATTCTACTGGTGTCTCAACTCCCTGACATTTGAAACAGAATTCTTATGCTGCTGTGGCAATTATCTATTACAGAATGAGAATTTTCTATCATACCTTCTAGATATGGATATTTAATAACATATTGTGCAAGCCTTTTCATATCAGATATAACATTTAATAACATATTTTGCAAGCCTTTTCATTTCGTATATAATATGAATTGGCATAGAGACTTTGTTTCAACATTTTATGATTCTCTGCCCTCAAGTTCTATTACACATTACATTTATCCATTTTTTCACCTTATTGCATTACGTACCCTCTGAAATTTTGCTTCTTTAGAAAATTTTCCTTCTGGTATTACAGGGAAAAACTTTAAAAAAGAGTATGTTAACCAGTTCATGTTTTCCAATAAGGCATGATTGAATTTGGACATCCAATTTCTGATCTTCCATATCTTGATGGTTTGTCAAAAATTCAACATATCTTGTAATTTTTCAGATTGATAATGTATCGTTATTAATATTTAAAATCACCAATAAGAAACATATAATTTCAACAAAGGGGTTGACTTGATGTTAAAAATTTGATTGCTTAAAAAAAAATTTAAAAAAAAAAAATCTACTTGTGTATAGATCTCATGCCTGATTTATAAACTTAGAATCCATGACATGTTTTCTGAAGTAAGCAGTTGATTTTGTTCTATTTAAAGTTTAAAACTGCTTATTTTCATATCTTCCTAAGTTTTTCCTCATTCACTCATTTTTATCAAAAAGACCCACTTCCCTATGTTGCACCCCAATTTCACACCTGCATCAACACCCGCTTCTGGTAACTAAGATGCAAGTTCTGTGGTACGACATTTAAAGTAATTTTAAGGAAGCCTTTACAAATATTGTACTTGCAAGGGCAGAGTCAATGTGAATCCAGAGTTTATGTCACTTGGAATCAATGTTTGTCATTTCAAATAAGGTGGATCTGGACTCTCCCTCGTCACTGTTCCTCTCCACCAGCATCATGAACATTTATTGATAGAAATTGAATCTGTTCATTATGAGTAGGTATAATTTTAGGTATTTTAAAGCAAAAATATGACAGTTTGAATGTAAACCATTGCACTTTTTGTCCTAAACCATGTCTATTTTGTCTTGAAAAATGAAACAAACATATTTCTCAGAAAAAAGGAAACAAACATGAAGTTTTGTGTTTTGTTTTACTTCATGGAATATTTTGACAAAAATTCTGACACTGGATCGTTATCGAGTTTTTCCTCAAACGGGCATCTTTGTATCTTTTGCTGTATTTATGTGTTCTTCCTCCATGGCAAACAATATGCTTTTTCCCTTCGGGCAGCTGTATATGCTATCCTGTTATTCACTCCAAAAGCAAGGTTTATTTTCTTGCTGTTATGATCCTCTGTCAGGCATTTTCCTTTTGTCATGGCCATACCTTACATCTTGATACTTTTGCTTTATCAGTGTTCCTTATTTCTGTCATAATATTTTCTTTAACATGAACAGAAGACAAAGCAAATTGTTAACTCAGTTATGAAGAGTCTTTTTGTTATGATTTTTGAGGGCAACCACCATTGATTTTTCTTTTAAAACGGGAGAACATTGTTGATGTTTTTAATCCCTGTCAACTGCATTGTTAATGCTTCTAAAGTATATATTGTTTCACCACATTCGAACTGAGCTTTACTTGTCTATACATGATGTTTCATTAACTGCATCCATTCTATTTGTACGTTCATAAAATTGCATATAGTGTTCTCCATATTTACTTTCACTTTAATATCATTATTTTGATAAAGTTACATGAGAGAGAATACCCAAAAAAAAAAATCTGACAAATTCTTTAACCAAAGGCTTTTCGAAGGCTGGCGGTATTTGAGACATCGAGGGGATGGGACTTAAACCCATATTTTAGTCACCATAGTGGACCCCTTCCATCATGGCAACTCCATAGTTAAGGTTCAAAGGAAAACGATCTCTGAGGTAACGTTGGAAGTACTATTTTAGGAGTATGTCTCAATCCCATCTCTATGATATAGTGCTCTATCGTGACAGTTAGGTTGAGCATAGCTATTAATAGATCCAAGGCTATAAGTTCAGCGAGGTACGATTCCATTGCATGTACCCTTAGAAGATCTATCTTAATGAGAGTAGTCGTGAGACCGCGACTATGGGACCCGGACGAATCCCTAGTAACTCATAAAAATCAAGACAAGTGCATGTCCTAGATAGTGCTATTCTGCATTATGATCAACTCATCTTCATACTGTGTGTATTTTATACTAAATACAAATTCAAACCTAGAAGGTACTTGCTCTAAATACAGTAAAAGTCCAAAATTTTATATTATTTATTAAATTTAATAATATTAAATATTTTTCTTTTTTTTTATTTTGTTTTTGAGGGGGATTGTTGACGTTACTATGTATAAAAATCAAATAAAAAAAAGATAACACCCCTAGCTCACGCAACGGGCACGCGATGCGTTTCCACTTTTTAAACCATTTTTCTTTAATTCTTAATTAATTTTTATAATAGCTAATTTTAATTAATCTCATAATTAATTTTATAACTGCCGTAACGGCTAGTTGAGGGCATTTTGGGAATCTCCTTTGGGTTTTGGGCCTATAAACAGGCATCTATCCTAGCCCTTCAAGGCATCTCAAAACTCTAAAGCCTTTTCTCTTCTCTGTTCTCCTATTTTAAAAATTTTATAAAATTCCTTTTTCTCATGTCTTTCCCGTTTTGAAATTTTGGACCGAGGATGGGCTAATCGGCATCCATTCAAGATCGTGGCACCGACAGACATTAAAATTTTGGCTTCCTAATTATACCTTGCGAGCACGTGGTCCATCAGTCTTCGCACGAGAAGGAAGCCAAATCTTTTTTAGGACAATAGATTTATCCGCCTTCGATGTCAGACTTTTCAATTCTATTTATTTACAATTAATTTGTTACACAAATTTTATTTTGCCACACACATCATAAAATTAATTTTCAAAAATTAAAAATTACACAAATATACACTTAAATATATATTTTCCTGCACCGAAAACTAACAAAGTACACATCCAAAGAGTAAAATGTCTTCTAAACGGGAACAAACTAAAACATATTAATATTCTGAAAATCAGCAAGATTGCATCACGATACCAACAGAACTCATTACAAAATTCAGAAAGGAAACCTTTTTCAACCTAAGAAACCAGAGAAAAGAAGAGAATATTGACCTTAAGAGCCGACTCCCATCGGTTATTGGAAATGGAGTCGTCCAGCGCCTCTAGAACGGCTCTGGGCCAGAGGTTGGAGGACTTGGCGGACCCGGCCTTCCGCTCCACTCCAAGGACAGCGGCCTCCGTCCTCAGGATCCCGGATAGAGCCCGCTTCGGCTCCTTCTGGAGCCCCTTCGAGGGGGACCTCCGCTTCGCCGCCCTCACGAGGAGGACCGGCGGCCGCTTCCGTCGCCCCTTGCCCGTCTCAAGGAAAGGGTAAGGGGCATGCTTGGAACGGTAGGAGGAGGAGGATGATATCCGGAGGTCAGCGGAACCGATGAAGCAGAGCACCATGGCGATAGCGGCGGAAATGGCAAGTGAGCGCGGAGCGAGTCGAACGCCGATAAGGAGACCGTCGCGAGGGTGAGATTAAGATTACCTTCGGTGGTACTAAGAGGCCATCAGGTGTCTATAACCCTTCAAGGCTTCAACTCCGGCTCCCGCAGTGGCAGTTTCGGTGAACGAACCCCGCCTCCACAAGAAATCCGGAATCAGATGGAGGTGGGCCGGGCCTGAGCTAAGAAAGTTTGCACACGAGCAGAGTTAGCCGTGGACTGAATTATTCAACTAACAAGATGACCGGTCGGATGTAAACCGAAGGCGGTGGAAAAAAAATATAATCAAATTATGACATGATTAGGATGTCCGTTCATAGAATGCCATAAAATTGAAAAACATTTTATTATTAAAACTTTTTAAATAATTTTTAATAATAAAATATTTTTATATTTTATGATATTTTATGAATCATAATTATTCATTAAATTATAAAAAAAAAATTATCATTTATTTTTTTTAAAAAAAATTATAAGTACTAAATATGCATGTAAATAACGTAAATGCCCATTTCTTCTATAATATTCCATGATCAAATTTGTGAACAGAATGTTATAATTCTATTTACAAAATATCATAAAATTAAAAAATATTTTTATTATTAATTTTTTTAGTAATAAAAATATTTTTGATATTTTTTGACATGATTATAATATTCTTATCATAAGAATATCATAATCCAAATCACAGAATGTCATAATCTAAGACAACGTTATTACAATTTTTATAAAAAAAAATTTTTATTATCCAAAATTTTTAAATAAAAGATAAATTATAACATAAAAATTTTATCCAAAATTTTTAAATGTATATTAAAACATAAAAATTACGTTATCCAACCAGATTATACGATATATATATATATATATTTCACCAAGACGGTGAAAAAAATTTCTCTAACCCATAATCAATAATAGGTAAAAATGGAATAGGGGGTGTATCTTTTGGATTTACCTTCGTGCGCATCCGCTGCTGGATCACCGACACTACATAGGAGGGAGATGGCGACGGCAGAGGAGCGGTGACCAATAGAGGTGGCAAACCGGTCAAGCTTGAATGGCCAGAAGGGGCAAGTTGATGGCCTTGAAAAAGATATGGGTCACATCTGATAAATCAAAAAATTATCAATACAAACTTTACATGCTTATCGCAGAAAATCATCATTCAAATTTAATCATTTTATTAAACAAGTAATCTAGTTCAATTTATAATAAATTAAAATAAATTAAATAGATTAAATAATTAAGCATTGGGTGTCATTTAGAGCATCCTGAGAGGAGAAGGTAACAATGGGACGTGAAATCTCACAACCAGGGATTAGGGCAGACCTCGATTCGAGCACCTGCATCCGGATCTACGGCTGTCTCGGCCATGCATCCAGCTACAGGGGTATTAGGCCCAAGCTCCAGTTTGGGCTGCTGCAGCTTGGCCTGCAATTGCAACCTAGTTACGTGGGCTCCAGGCAACTCAACCACCATCCAAGAAAGCCCTAAACTCTAGCAATAAAAATTAATAATTTAGGATGTCGACTACTCTTAATAACAAATGATGAGATTAGCAAAAGAAAGAAATTTAAACTGTCTGCAGGGTATTTATCCCCTTTTGTCTTAACTCTCGGCATGTGCTCTTCTCAAGCCATGGCACCGATGTTGGCATCGGGGGACAAAAGAAGCAAGCGGCCAAACAGCTAGCCGTGTTTCGTATGTTTTCTCCGAGAAGCTATGCAGCACTCCCCTTGCCGTAAACCTCGTAAATATTTACATGAATCGTTTCTCTTGGGCTTGCCGTTAAGATGCTTCAACAACCTATCCGCATAATATCTTCGCTAGGTTGCAAGGCAATTAAGAATTCAGGCAGGAGGGAAGCTAAGCATCCATACAATCAGTACCGTATACTATAATTTATTCAAGATGGTTCCCCTCCCTCACTAGCTCTTATAAAATAAAAATAACTTGAAATAGTAATATACATTTCTCTGAATCTTGCTTGATAAGGTTATAAATATTTCTGCCTGTTCAGATGTGTGAACATACTATCAATGGATGTTTTCAAGGGTGCAATGAAGTATTAAACAAATAGAAATAACCTGAGGGAAAAGCCGGAGGGACCAGAAAAAAATTATAGTGCAAGATAACGGCAATCAACCATTTTTCTGGTATCTATAGCTTTACCTGACATATCTCCTTTGCTGGATGTGCTTGGATGGCTCACAAGGAAATCTGTGATACATCCTGCCCTATGGAGGAGAAATGAATTTGGAATGATATGTTGGAAATAATAACAAAATGGTTATTGAGTTGTGGTCTTGCAGCAATTGGATATACAAACCATATAATGCCGATAACCCTGTAGGATCTGGCGACCTGACAAAACTCGCACAAATGACCTGATTCATTTCCCAACTGCAAGCCACCAGTATCATTGCAACATTTAAAGAAGTAGCAGTGAGGCAAGGCGTATCTCTGTTCTTGGGAAAAATCAGTGAAATCAAATTGCATTAGATAGCTGGCATGTCTGCATGATCCAGCAAAGACAAACTACTTTGGTTATTAGAAGGGATCAAGCCGAGGTAGCTTCAAGTGTTAGTCTACAGATCATGTTAAGGGTTCCTGTCAGAGAGCATATAGTCAAAAATATAAGATGAGGAGAAATGAATGTTAATCAGCAATGATACCCCCCCTTCAGTTAGAGGGATCTGGATTGCTATTTCCTTTATACAAGAGTCCATACGGATTTTTATGAAAAGTTCTAATTTGCTGAGGCAAGACTACTATTTCAATCTTCAAAACAAAAAACTAAAGATGACATCATATGCTTGAAAACTATATAAGATTGATACCATCCAATATTCAAATCTTTGAAAATCCATTAAATTCATATCATACATAATAAGAAATGAAATATCTCAAGATACTGTACTCGTTAGAAAGAAGTCATGGACAGCACTCAGATAAGTATCATCGTTAGTAACCACTGACATCCTAAAATCCAGACCGAAACATTTAAAGACAGCATATATGGTTTCTTTTGGACTGATAGTTACAAATGGGAGACATAACCAGCTCACCACAAGCAAGCAGAAAAATGGAAGCGGATGTATAATAAAACAAGGACCATGCAAATGATCCCATCAACAAAGTTTTAAATGAGTCATGAATATTGGAACTAAAATGATCTTTCCTTAACCAGTCCTGTCACTTCAATTTAGTATTGCCATAGATCATCTTTGTTATCATTAAATCATGAAATAGATGGGAGGATCGAGAAAGTGATTCAACACAGGAACATGGCTTTGCCAAATAAGTTAGAATAAGTAATCATCACAGATCATAAATGATAGAAGCCTCTTATAAGCTCAGCAAATACAATTTTAATTATTTCAGAACAATTAACAGGTAATAAGACATCACATCATATATTAAATAATTCTCAACATCAACAACCATTAATAAATACAAAAATGTGAGAAGATTTGGAGTAACAAAGACTCCGTATGAAGACTATTAGGGAATCTTTCAATAATTTGGTAGATGACTTTACTAATAGCCAAGGCATGTTTCAAACTTACCAATACAACCATACCCCGATTTCACTGTTGGATCTTAATTTATTTCCTTGGAATGATCAAAGTTGCAAATCCTGATGCTTCTATAATATCAAGAAAATTAGCAATTGAAGACAAGTAGACAACTTGTTTTTTGGTGATACTCATGACTATAAGCTGTCTTTCATATTAAGGGTCTCAATGGAGTAGCTCAAAAGCTTATCAATGGTCTTATGCAGAATTATGTCATCAAAGAAAAAGATGCAAAATATGATTTGTGTGATGGAGACACTTAATAGACTACATTAAATAAAAGATGCATCTTTTAATTGCGCTCCACAACAACATATGCAGAAATCTCGTTGCACCTCAGACAATTTAAAGCAACAACAGGCCTTTTTGTACTTATTTGGAACCATTAGAATTGTATGAGAAGTGTAATTATTGCTGAAAATCTCAGAACATTCTGCTTCAGCATATACTAAGAAGCTTTTGGATATGCATAACTTTTTTTTTAAAAAAAAAGTAATAAAAAATCCACATATCATATGCAGACATATCATGTGCTCCTAAAAATATCATAGAAAATTGCATGATTTACTAGATTATTGCTAATGTAGCCCCATATAATATAACCTTCTTTAAAGCCAGTAATCAAATGACTAAAGTTGACTATATTATAATGCTCTTCCTTTTCCCACCTTCAGGTAAATCCACAACATTAAATTTATGCAGACAGTTCCAGATGCTTCCACATCCTAAAATTATTATAAGGCTCTGCTTTGCAACTCATGCTTCCAATTAGGCAACTTTTGGTCAAAGATGAGAAACATTGTGTGTGTGTGTGTGTGGGTTGGTGGGTGGGTGGGTGGGTGTGACATAAAGCTATGTATTTATACAAAGCTGGAAAGTGATCAATTTTCATACCACGTACTAAAGAACTGTAATATCTCATTTATGCACTACAAATGAAATCCATGACCTTCTGATTTCCATTATCAACACTAAAGTGCCTTATGAACAGGAGATAATGTTTAAGAAATTTAGTAAATAATGCTGGAAATTGATGCCATATGGAAATAAGTACAGTAAGAATCCTCGAGGAAAATTACAGGAAAAACAAAAATATCAATAATTCCCACAAAAATGAGATGTTGACTTTAAAGAAGTTGATCTTTCTTCAGCACACACTAAATCACCAAATCAGACCCCAATTAAATAGGATAATTCTTATCGGCAAGGAATACTGAATTTAGGGATGGCAACAGGTCGGGTTTGGGTCGGGTCATCCAAAACTCATACCTGCCCCGTCAAAAAAAAAATATGCCCCATACCCGTTTCGGGTCGGGTTAAAAAAATATTGGGTCAGGGTCGGGTATTTCTTTTGTCCTGAAAATTTGTCTCGGAGCCATCCACTGCCAAATTGCTTCTAGAGACTTCACACCATTTACCATCGAGCAGTAGTCCCCTCTTCCAGCGTCACCTCTTCCAGTGGACTCTACACTTCTTCCATGGATCAAAATAAAAAAGAAAAAGATCAAGGGAGATAGAATCTTGTTGTCAATCATGCCAAGAGATATTTTTTAAAAAAACAAAAAACTATGATAAGGGATGCAAATAACAATTTCCATGTATTTTGAAAATAAAAAAGGAAATCCATTAAAAGAGCGGAATCACGATGGATAGATTCATAGAAGAGAATGAAAATAGTGAAAGAACACAAAACATGAAATAAAAGGGGCTCATATCAAGTGTATCTAATGGAGAAACCCGTCATCGTGGCAGAAACCCAATCCATCTATTGCGGTGATACAGAGAAGCAATTTAATGAAGGGAGGGAAGATGCCAAGCCAAAAGAGCGGCACCTTTTCTCCCTTCTTCCCTCCCGTACCATACCACAAAGGATGAAAACCATAGGGTTTCCAGAACCCCACTCAAGCCCTCTCTCTTTCTAATCACAGCCCCATCGCAAAGAACAAAATCATATGATATTCTATGGTGCCCGCCCCATATGATATTTGTTCGTAACTCCAGCCGACCAGCCCTAGTTCACTTGGAGATGTGATCACGCGAACTCGCAAATGGAGGAGAGCAGGAGAGACGAGGGCCGAGGGCTCGAAGGATGGAAGGAGAGGCAAGGGCCGACTGGTTGAGGGCTCAAAGGATGGAAGGCAAGGGCCGAGGGCTTGAAGGAGAGGCAAGGACCGAGGGCTCGAAGAAGAGGTGAGGGCGGAGGGCCGATTGCGAGTCTGCGATTGGTCGAGGGATTAAAGGATGGAAGGCGAGGGCCGAGGGCTTGAAGGAGAGGCGAGGGCCGAGGGCTTGAAGGAGAGGCAAGGACCGAGGGCTCGTCCCGTCGTCCGGCTCAAATGAATTAAGGATTAGGAAAGCAGAAAGTTCTGGAAGACTGGAAAGGATGCTGGAAGGCCGAACAGTTCGGATAGATTGGGATTTGGGTATGCGATTTGGGGGAGAGACCAAAGACCGGAGGCCATTCCGATTTCCAAGGCATTGTTCCGTTCGTCCGTTAATGAAAGGAATTTATTAAGGAAACCAATATATGATTATATATATAACTGGGTCGAGTTCGAGGCGGGGCATATCATTATCCATACCCGACCCGAACCCATTTCGGGTTTTATATATAAAACCCATACCCGCCCTATATATAAATGGATCGGGTAAAACCCGCTCCATTCGGGTCGGATCGGATATCCATCAGGTCGGTAAAAAATTGCCATCCCTACTGAATTAGGCACCGGTAGATTTCTTAGACCAGTAATACGTGATGTAAATTGGACCTAGGAATCAAATAATGATTGATGTTTCCTACATACCAAAAAGGTACAAATTTGACTTTGTTATCTTTTAATAGGTAAAAAGAACTTTCAAATATAATTAATCATAACAGATATATCAAATTCTAAAGAAGAAGTAATCACTTGCATGGATCAGTTTTCTCCATTGACAGTGATCCAGCATTTTTATTCACTTCACTCAAATACCAGTGTCTCCCTGATCACATGGAGATTGATCAAAGAATTACTTTTGATGAAAGATATTATCGGAAAGATTGGGTAATTATTTCTGAAGTATGTGAGTGATGCCAATGAGAAAGAATAGAATTAAAGAAGATGGCAATGGATCTTGTTCACAAACAAAGGCATATTGCCTGATGATACTAAGCATTCAGTGAAGTAAAAGATCATGGTAACTTAGTGGCAGCAGATAGAATGAAAACATGGCCTCTAGTAAAAGCTTTGCAGTATTTTGTTTAACCTACCTGTGTCAGCTTTCAGGATCAGGAGAGTAAAGCAATAAGTCAAATTGACAAGAGATTGGGCTAAGTTGAACAACTTTCCCTACTTCTATTTCCATGGGATTAAAGGGAATCTTAGATTCTCAAAGGTAACAACAATCCATAATGATGGTCACAAGGTCAAGGTTTAGAAGCAGTTCAGCAAGTCCATACTTTGGCAAAAGGCTTATGGTTAAGAGAAGAGATCTGACATGGCAGACACATTGCCAAATTGCAAGATATAGACCTGTTTGGATGGCCAATCAGCTCATCTGCATATTAGCTCCCATGTGCATGGGAAGGTGTGATGAGAGATAAAGCAGAGGATGAAGAAGTAGAACATAGCGTGAGAGCCCATAGACCCTCCAATCCCAATCTCTATTGACCGCAAAGGTAAAAAATGAATAATTTGTGCAAAACAATTTTATTATGGAGTCTCGATAGATCATTGGAAGAAAACATTGATGGCAAATCTAAGTAGAATCATCAGAGGTTTCTCAGATTTAGAAAAATTATATGACTATAGCCATAATCAATGAAACATTCCCATTGTATATGAGGCAACCTTTATGAATCCTTCTTTGATGTTTATTCCAGATCTTCTAATCATTTAAACGCCAACCACTGTCTTTTATCTGCTCAACGTATAATAATAAGAATCTATTTTAGTTATATAACAAGGAAAGAACACATTGAAAGATATTCTTATCATTTTTAAAATGACATCCTTATTGCTTCGAATAAGACAATCTTGCCTTTATGAACTTGAAACAATATATGCAATTAAACAAAAAGAAAGAAACAATACATGTAAAAAATAATGTTCCAAGAGTAGTTCATTGATCTTATAAATGCTTAGTAATCATAAAATCATGGATGGACACATGATCCTACACACGAACCAGTAATTTATTCACAAAGAAGAATAACAGTTTCCAGTACATGATCTCTACAAATGGCATGGCAGCAAGAACTGACAACCAACAGGGACTATATACAAGATGAACATTTGGAAACATGAAAACACTCAAGAGCAAGGCACTTGCATTTAGAAGCTTGAACAACATAGCATCTACAGGTGGAAGCTACCAGTTCTCCTTCACAATCTTTGACTTCTCAAGTATAAACTTCCCTTCTTTATACTTCTGTCTCTCCTCATAAGCTCTTTCATATTTCCAACCCAACACTTCATGACAATCACAGCAGTAGATATCAGCAACCGTATGCAATCCTGTCATTAGCTGCCTATCTTCCCTTGGCCCCACAACTATGTTCATTGTATGAGAAAACAGATATGCACGCCCATTTCTCCCCTGAGATCATTTTGGAGGTTGCAGAACATAGACTATATCATTCTCCAAGAGTGCAGGACAAGCAAAAAAATATGATACATATATGTCAAATCAGCAAAATTCCCTTTTACTCAAACCCTGTATCTTCAGTTTCAAATTATTTTGAGAAATGTTAGCAATCTTGAATTGGATCTTTAGAGATCCGCCAATAATGTTTCTTATTTTTCTCCATATGTGCATCCGACAATTTATAATATAGTATCATATGAGAGACATAGTATAGATGGAAAGAAACAATCTGCAAGACTAATCCTAAATCACATCATGTATTAGTAGAGTGATGCAAGTGTTCTTCACCTGAAAAGCTTTTGAAATGATATCATCATGAAGAGCAACATTGTTTCGGCAATTGAAACAGCTGTATAATCGAGGCCCAACCACTTCAGCCATCAGCACCAAGCCCTTCTCGTCTTCAACCGCTTCAATTAAGGGGAAAAATATATATCAGAACCTCTAAAAAATCAAAAAGTAATTTAAAGTAACCAGAATGCATCAAGATATGAAAGATCAGAAATCTAATTACATAACCTTCTCTTCAAAAAAAAAAAAGAAATAAGGAAATTAAACAAACCTCCAAAAATAAAAGAATTTCTACCACTTCCTCCTCTTGCCACCATCCTGCGATAGAGAAAACGATCGCCCATCATCCGAACTCCGACAACGTGATTAAATTCCAGAAAAAACATGGCCAGAGATACTGAATTAAGTTAATTAACCACTAAAAACTCAGTAAATACCAAGCGAAACAGGATATACTAACCAAACCAAACAAGCTATTATGAATTATTTTAAAATAATATACTGATAGGAGCAAAGTTAACTGGGAGTCTGGAGTTTGCATCAGAAAACTCGATCATCCATTAACACTTGACAGATTAAAATTTCGTTAAAGAAAAAAGTGCATAACATTGGAAAGCATGCAGAATGAAAGAAAATGAGGGATTCCACCAAAAAAAAAAAAAGAGGGGAGACAGGAGATCGTGAAAGGGAATTCAAATCACAATGTTCCCCTCATTTCTTCATGGCATAAGATGGCAATCCAAGTTGGGGAAAAAAGGAAAAGAGATTTTAGAGATTTACCATTTGATCAACCATTGATGATTGAACTAGCATACAGAATCGAGTGAAAACGTCGCCGGAAATAAAAATAATAATAATGATAATGATTCCTTTCTTGGACGGCCCTGCAAAATATTGGAGAGAAGAACGAATTTTTTTAGGTAAAAGAGGAGGGCAGGAAGAGGCGGAGATTAATTAAATGAAGATCCAATAGACCTGGCCTTTTTGGTCTTCCAACGCTTTTAGCCGGGGCAGGGAGAGGAGTGGAGCGGGGGGTTAGGGGTTTTTATTAAAAGAAAAATCTTTATTTTTCCGCTCATCCTCTTCGTCTTCATCCGAAATGCTGAGTACCCCAACTTTTACCCAACATTGTGCAATCCGGTAATTTGATGAACCGGCGAATGGGACAACTCACAACCAGGACCTGAGGATTGGAAGAGCACGAAAACCCTGACCCTCCCGTGAACCATTGAGGGCAAATAAGGAAAGCGGTAGCTGACCAACTTTACACTAGGCCGCGTTTGATAATAATCAATCAATGAAAAAAAAAAAAAAAATCATTCATCCAATTATTTATAATTTAATATAATTTTATTATATTATTATATTTAATATATTTTTTTAAAATGATAGTCGTGATCCCGATAGTTTTAAATAAACTAAATTATTATAAAAATAAAAATCCAGATTACTACCTTCTTAGATAATCTAAATTATAAATTATTATTATTTTTCTTATATTTCCATCTCTATAACATAATATAATATAATTAAATAAATAAATTTATAAAAATAAATTTTTATATTATATAATATTAATATTTTATATTATTTTATATTTTATATTTTAATATAAAATATAAAAATTATATTTTATAAATATAATATAGGTTTGATTTAAAAATATTTTTAAAATTTAATTTTATATTATATAATTATATATATCAAATAATAATTTATATTATTTGTAAATAATATTACTAGTAATCTATGTTATTAATAATCTATATTATTTTTTTAAAATTGTTAGGCAATGGACCAACCTAATCTAGGATTTAGCTTTTAGTGGTTGGGGGTCCTGTGCAAGTATGATGCTGCATGACTATCGGGAGTACTTCGGAATTCCAATCGCATCTAATTCTTCAATTATTGTTTAGATAATTAATCAACATGCGTCGCAGAAAGGTATAAGTATCCGCAAGGCATATGTGATAGGTTGAGTTGCACGAAACGGGCTGGATTCAATTAAGGCATGGGCTTGTTGGCCTTGATGGCCACTTTGGGCTCACATTAAGTTCGATGATAAACCATGCAAGGAAAGGCCGGTAGGAAGGGCCAAACCTCGTATGTGAGCCCTATAAATGATTTAATTCTCGGGCCGTGAATGTGCTAGGTTTTCCTGAGTAACCATTGTTTTTTTTGGTTAAACGAATAACTTATATTATCTTCCTGGAAAAAGTACAATCCAAACTATCAGCATATAAAATATATCTAAACTGCACAGGCAAAACATCCAGAGCGGTACAAAAAAATTCTCCCGAATGATATGCCATGAAAGAGGCCTCCAGTCAGCCGCAGAATTAGCTTCCCGATAGACATGGCGGACAATAAGCCCGGAGCAGTGACGGAGCATCATCGCTATATCCCGAAGGATAGGGATAGTAGGCGTGTCCCTGATAGCCTTCTGGATCCATGAAATGACCATAAAGGAATCGCCTTCCATGACGAGGCGATTCAATTTAAGGATCCTCGTGGCATACTTGATACCAACCCAAGCGCCATATAGCTCCGCCAGGGGCACAGTCTGTTCCACTAACTTGGAACCCCCCATAACAATGAAGTTGGTCGCCGAAGATCTAATAACAAAAGCAGCTCCTGCCTTCCATCCTCTGACACTCCCATCAAAGTTGATAGTAACATGATCTTGAGGAGGGGGCTTCCAAGAGACCAGGATCCGGTGAGGCACTCGAGGAGCTGAACCGGAGCCCCAGATGTCAGGCAGAGTCACCATCGAACAATGATACTCGTCAGCCTGAGCCCTAGCTCTTTCCAGAATGAAGGTAGGAGAGCTAGTCTCAGATTTGAAGACAATAGCATTCCGGGAGATCCATAGGTGATAAGCCAGATAAGCAAGCAGGGTCCTGGATGCTGTGGCATTGGGAGACCGTAGATAGCTAGAGAAGGTAGTAAGGACATCGTCTCTGGCATACAAAAGAGCCCTATAGCCAGCCAGAGTCCATACCCGCCTTGCCTTTAAGCAAAGAAATAAAGCATGATCCAAAGATTCCTCCGGATCATCACAAATCGGGCAGGAGGGGGGTATACGAACTCTTCAAGAGCTACGAAGAGACCTCGTTTGCAGGCGTCGCCGCATGACCTTCCACAGAAAGAGATAGGCCCTCGGATGTACCGGCAAAGCCCATATCCAGCCTCCCTAATCCATACCCTACCGAGCTGAATGATAGATGTTGTAGAGGTCCGACAAGGGGGCAGTAGTGGAAGAGGAAGGGCCCCAAACTCTAATATCTTGGTAGGGAGATAGAGGTAAAGCTATGGAGAGTATCCTCTCTTTCAAAGGCTCTCCAAAATAGCGAGAGATTAGAGTAGAATTCTAGGTCTGCATCCCCGAGATGATAAGATTACTGAGCATCCAGGAATCGGGCAGATCCGGGAAAACAAAGGTAGGCCATATATAAAGGAAAATATCAGAAATCCAAACATGTGCCCACATTTTGATAGATTTTCCATCCCCAACCATCCATCTGAAATAAGGGAAAACCTTCGTAGTCCATCTAATGATCTCCTTCCAGATAGGCGACCCTCGAGAAGAGGGCATAAAGTCATCCCCTGCAGTAAAGTAGTATCATATCTGGCTCGCATAAAGGAAGCCCACAAGCTGGTCGGATTAAGGAACAAATTTGTAGCATGACGAGCCAACAGAGCCTCCCTCCTACTGAGAAGTGAAAAGACACCAACCACCCTCCCGATCGGCTGGCACACAGAATGCTAGCCAACCAGGTTAATTCTCCTGGTCGCCGCATTGAATCTCCACAAAAAAGCTCGAAGAATCTGCTCAACTTTCTCCACCGTGGCCTTAGAGATAATGGCATTGGCTAACAGGTAGATAGGGAGAGAAGACAGTACTGATCTAATCAAAGTCAGTCTGCCCATTACTGACAACGCCCTTTCCTGCCATCCCTTGACCTGCTCCTGAATCGCCTGCACCAAGATCCGAGACTCATCTCTGCGAAGGCACCCGCCTGAGACGGGAACACCGAGATAGTGAATAGGCCCATCCTTGTCCCGAATCCCCAGGATGGAGACGATGATAGAGCGAGTGCGGGTAGCAATCTTAGGGGAGAAATGGACCTTAGACTTTTCGAGGTTGACAGACTGACCATAAGCTATGCAGTAATCCATCATAACCCTTCGGTGCCCCCGAGCCGTTTCCTCCATCGCCTTGCCTAGAAGTAAACAGTCATCGGCAAAGAGAATATGGGAGATAGGAAGTACCGTTGGAGACGCGAAGAAGGGGTGGATGGATGAATCCCTGATTGCATCCCGAAGGCCCCTGGAGAGGGCGTCTGCAGCAATAATAAAAAGGTAGGGTGAAAGCGGACAACCCTAACAAAGGCCAACTATCGAATGAAAGAATTTCGAGGGCGAGCCATTAAGAAGAATAGAGAACAACAGGCACATAATACAATCCAAGATCCTGGAAGTCCACAGCGGGTGGAAACCAAAATCATATAATGATTGCTGAAGAAAGGTCCAGCGCACCCGATCATAAGCTCTCTCCATGTCCAGCTTGATCGCCATCAGAGGGGCTCCAGGTGACGCCCTCCACAAATCATGCATAAATTCCTGGGCGAGCAAGACATTATCCGAGATACCCCGAACCGCAATAAATGCTCCTTGCTCAGGGAAGATGATACCGGGGAGGATAGGCTTCATTCTCAGAGCCATCAGCTTGGCACATATCTTATATAGAGTAGTAATAAGCTAATGGGTTGGAAATGAGAAGGATGAGTAGTCAGAAGATGCTTGGGGACAAGGGTGACAAATGTTTGCTTCCACCTATCCGGTATCCGCCCTGTAAGGAAAAAGAGTTGTACTGCTGAAACCACTTCCCTTCTAATAATATCCCAATATATTCTGAAGAACAGTGAAGGGAATCCATCCGGACCAAGAGCCTTATCCTCAGCCAAAGAGTATAACACCATCCGAACTTCGTCCTCAGACACCGGAGCAAGAAGCCTGGCATTTTGAGCCTACGAGACTATTCTATCCAGTACAGGAGTCTGGAAATAAGGAGGATCACTCGAATTTGACGTCCATCTGGACCTGAAAAAGAAACCACCTCCTATAGAATATCTTCTTCACTATCAATCCAACCCCCATCATCAGTCCTGAGAGCACGAATCCGGTTCCGATGTCTCCTGACAATAGTGGCCCGATGGAAGAAGTAAGAATTCCTATCACCCTGAGCCAACCACTGCATCCTGGATTTCTGTCTCCAGAGAGTTTCCTGTTGAGCCAAAAGAGAGTTGTACGAAGCCAGCCCAGAACATAGTGAGGAGAGATCTTCATCATTGAGCCCCCCTAAGTATCCTCCTTATATTGGAGGTCATGAATGTTCTTTTCCATGTCAGCCAGCCGATCAAAGATATTACCTACTTCCACCTTGTTCCATTTCATTAACCGGCACTTAAGAAGTTCCAATCTGTGAGTAATGCGATACTGAGCATTACCTCTGATCAGTATTCTCCAGACCTCCCTGACCACTTCCCAGGAATTAGGATAAGAAAGCCATATTCTTTCAAATCTAAATGGCACATGAACAGGGGGAAGATTAGAGGTGGTCATCAGAAGCGGACAGTGATCCGAAGCGATCTTGTCCAAGTGCCGAACTGAGAACTTGGGATGTATCTGAAGCCAAGACGTGGTAGCAACTACTCTGTCCAGTTTTTCCCAGACCCGAGCCCTCCCTGATCTATTGTTGCACCAGGTGTAGCTATTCCCCACAAATCCCAAATCAATTAGACCATTGGAGTCCAAAAAGTAACTGAACTCCCTGGTAGCCACATTTTGGAAAAAGGGGATCCCTCCTCGCTTCTCCTCCACTTTGGTGATGCAATTAAAATTCCCAATAACAACTATTGGGAATCCCTGATCAATGACTTGCGACACCTCATTCCAGAGATATCTTCTTTCCTTATAACAGGTGCTAGCATAAACAACCGAGAGGATCCAAGATGGCCCATTATCTTCTGATATGACTATGATTGCATTCTGCTCTGACCTATGGAACACATCAATCCGGGCACCACTTGTATCCCAAGCTACCACTATACCCCCCGACAAATCCCTAGAATCAATGGCGTAGTGATTCCAAGCATTGTGAAGGCATTGCCAGATCCTTTGTAAAGATTGACTAGAAGGCGGGTTTCCAAAATAATACAAACATCAGGATGATGAAGAAGATTTAATCTATGAAAAGTAAAAGAAAAGGAAGATTTCCCTGCCCCTCTAGCAATCCATGATAATATCTTCATACAAAAGGAAACCTAACCCCTGAACAACCCCTCCCCAAAGGGGTCCCCACAATTGCCCTCTTCAGCACTAGGCTTGGAGTCAACCTTGTCCACCGTAGGGACCACCGTCTCTTGAAATAGGGCCACCTTCAGTTGTCCCACAATATCATCATGATCCGGGTTCTCTGATCCACCCCAATGCTAACCAGAATAGAATCCATAACAGGCAGCCCACCCTCCTGAGTAATTCGATCAAAAGCAATCAGAGAAGACAACCCCCCTTCTTGAGCTTCTTATCACCCAACCTCACATTCTGCCCAGACAGGGCCAGCACCTCCTGAGAACACATCTCTGAGCCCCCACCCCCAGCAACTCCCTTCTTCTCCTCTGCTGCCTCACAAGCCTGACCCTTACACCCTCCCCTGTGACACCCTCAGAATCTACCTTTGAGACATCCTGAAGGATAGACTTCCCCTTAGATCCGGCACCCCCCAACACCCCTCCCCCGCAACAACTCCCTCCCCCGCACCGGGAACGACAAGCCTTTCCCTTCGGACCTCCAACCCTCCAAACCCGAATCAACCCCCTAGAACCTATCACAGAGGAACCCAGCACACCCCCACTCACTCCCTGACCCCCTGCACTCCGCTTATCCACCTCCGCCCAACCCAAAACCATCTTCTTACCCTAGTCACCCCCCGGAGCGCCTACTCGCAACCACCCCTAAACCCCCACCCCCCTTCCAACAGAAAGCCCCACCTTAGCCGGTAAAGAATTAGAAGTAGCACCCTGAGTCCCCTTTTGCCCCTCCATACAAGGAATAGAAGTACCGACTTTTACCGCCAGGGGCGACGCCGACACCGACAATCTTTCCTTCTGGCCCGCTGGAGGAGAGAGGCCAGCCGTGATGGAGCTGGAATTGGAGCTCATCTTTGCTGGGCCAGCAGGAGATGAAGGCCGGACTGCCGGTGGGCCTCGACCCCATTTCAGAAGACCCGAACCAAAGTCCACCATCACCGCATCAACTGGGCCCGAATCAGCAAGGCCCCCTTCCATGCCGTCTCCCAGTCCAGCCAAAGGCCCAAAGATAGAGTCCCGTAGACCCGGCCCACGGGTATCATCATCCGGGTGTAGCACTGGTGACCGGCAATGTGCCACCTTGCACGGCTTCTACCACCCGTCAGAATCCGGTGGGGAACTCGGAGATGACGTTCCCACCGTCGGAGAAGTCCGTGAGGGAGACGAGGAGGGCAGATCTGAGGAGGATCTACCAGCAGCACCTCCCCCCTCAGTCGCTTTCTGTTCCTTCACAGGGGATCGAACCAACCGAGGCAGCCTTGCTCTTGTAGTTAGCATCCACGGCCCGAATCTAGGGCGACCGCTGCCTTGCACCTCCATGTTCAAGGTAGAAGCCACCCCCTGGCAGCCAGGCAACCCTTCCTCCCCCCTCCCTCTTTCTTTCCTCTCCCCCACCACCTCCAGAACAATTGCAGAGCAACCGTCTTCTTCATGGCCGATGATACCGCAATTGAAACAAAGAGAGGGCAAATTCTCATACACAAAATATTGCCAAAATATCTTCGATTTACCTCGTATGAGAACTCCCGGCTTAACCGGTTGAGCTACATCCACCTCAACCCTTACCCGCGCGTAGCCTGCTTTCTTTAGATGATCAGTAAACCCATCAACCACATTAGGTTTCCCCGCTTCCCTCGCCACCGCCATCATGGAAGAAGGCTTTCAAAACTCCAGAGGCAGCCCAAGTAGCCTAAGCCAGAGAACGACCTTCTGATGCTCCTCTGCTCCGGGATAAAGTCCGGCTCCCAGTCCTCCATGGCTAGAAGCTGGCCGGCAGCAAACCAAGGTCCACCTGAGCGGACAGAGGAGCAGTCCCTCATTGACTGTAGCCGGACCACCGAGTGATCTTTCGCCAGAGGGATGACCTCCGGATCATAAGTCAACCATGCCTTGGACTGGATCTCCCTCACCACCGCCTTCGAGGACACCCGACGGCCCAGACTTTGCACCACCATAGCCAAACCAGCCCACTCCTTTCTTGCCTCCTCGAGCTCCACCTCCGGCAGCTCCAACACCTTGGTGAAGTAGGCCTGAAGCAGCTCCAGATCCTCAGACGACAGCTTAGGTGAGGACCAGAAGGACCCCCGACCCGAGCCCTGAACCACTTTAGCCCACGATCGATCTCCCTCCCCAGAGCTTCTACCCTCCCTCCCCTCCTTCCCACTCGACTCCCCCGGCTCCGCCATGGCTACTGAGGAAGCACCAGAACTCCGATGGAACCCCCAAACCCTGATTTTCAATGGAACCCTAAACTCCGATGGAACCCTCCAAACCCCAAGCTCGCTTTCTAAGTCACTCAGAACTATCACAGAGCGAACTGAGTCTTCCTTTGAGTAACCATTGTTTGGTTTGGGGTCTTTGGCTTATTTTATAAGCCATGACTTAATAGGGACTTGATCTTGGCTCATTCCATGATAGATTGGATTTGAATTTACCTGCTTATCTTGCTAATTTTGGTGTTTAATGGACATCTCTAGAGTCATATGGATTTCGTATCCTTGGATATCAATGAAAAAAATATAATAAGAAATTACATATATAATCTCCTTCTCTCTCCTCCACGCTTTCTCATCCATATTTCAAACCAATGGAAAACTCTATTTCCCAACCCACCCACCCCCCCCCCCCCCCAAAAAAAAAAAAACTTTACATATCTTTTATTCACATTTCCAACTAGATGAACTCTTTTTAAATTTTAAAGATAAATAAAAATCATGTTCTTCCCTATTCCATATTTTCTATCTTTCCTATCTTCCAATCTCTTATTATTTTACCAACGTTTAACATGCATGTCATGTTGGATTGAATGACCAAATAGTTATCGATTTAATGATAAAAAATTTTACAAAATATATTTTTTATTATATAAAGTTTTCGTTATTAAAGCACTAAATAAAATTAGAAGTATTTATTTGGTCACACTAGCTATTGTGGGATTTAACCTAATCAAATGAATTGTTAAGTGATTATGCTTAATATGGAAGAATGTTCGTGACTCGAGACTTCATGGAGATAAGAAAATATAATATAAGAAGACATGATAACTTTACACTTCTGATAAGAAAATGATTCTTATCAAAATACAATGGCAACGATGGATTTCTAATTACGTGTGAAGTGGTTATAATAGATATTTTAAATACCCATCCAAGAATGTTACCTTTTTTAATATAAAATAATAATATATATATTTATACATATTTTAAAAAATTGAAAATAATTTTTATAAGGTGTGTAAAATAGAATGTCATATGTGTCAAACAATTTATAAATTAAAATAGCATTTAGGGAATAACAAAATTTGGAATCCTGGCCTGGAAGGTGGATTATAGGCCAGGGTGATGATGCAACCTAAGAGAAGGATGAATTGGATTTTAAAACTTTTTCGCAATACTTCAAATAATGTGTCAATTCAAAGCATGTACCAAGCATGATAATAAAGTACGGCAGAAATAAAGAAAAAAATACAGAATAAAAACAATCACAAACACATCAAGTTTATAGTGGTTCGATGCACTCAAGGCACCTACATCCACTCCCCAAGTTTTTCTTGAAAATTCACTATAATCATATAGATTACAGCCAACTTGTTTTTCGGGTTCACAAGTCAAAATCCCTTGGTTCTCACGGGCTAACCAAAAATTTCTTGGTTTTCACGGGCTCACCCGAAATCCCTTGGTTTTGCGGGCTAATCAATAACCTAGTTGGTTTACAGGCTCACCAACAACCTAGTTGGTTTTACAGGCTCACCAACAACCTATGTTGGTTTTACGGGATCACCAACAATCTTGATGGTTTTCCGGGCTAACCAACAATCCAACTTATTTTCACGGGTTCACAAGTCAAAATCTTTGTTGATTTTTATCACATAGGCTTACCAACAACCTAGATACTAGTTTCAATTCCATTGAAACTAGTAAGCAATACAAGTACAAGAATAATAATAAAAATATAAAAGCTTTCTTACAAGAAGCGGATTTGTCTTTGAGGTACTTGATTATTGTGTTAAGCTTGTCTCTATATTGTAGAAGCTTTAATGGATGCTTGAAGATGCCACTCTTAGAAGCTCCCTCTTCATTTTGAATCCTTGGAGGCTCAACACTCTTAATATTAAATCCTTAAAAATTCTTTATATTTTTTCTTGTAAACCAAGGATTTATCATTCAAACCATGGATTCTCTTCCTCCCCAAGAGCTTAGTGGTGTATAAATAGCCCTCCATACCTTTTTGATCGTTTGTGACCGTTGGAGGATAAATTATAGCCGTTGGAGCCAAGTTGGGAAAGTTCTGCATTTCAGATTAAACTAGCCATTATAGTCCAAGTATCGATACTTGATCTTCATGAGTCGACACCTTGAGTCGATACTTGGTTTCTATGAGTCGACACTTGGTTTCCATGAGTCGACACTTAACCAAAATATCTTCTGAAGTCCTCTGCTCTACACTGGTGAGTCGACATCTCGAGTCGACACTTCAGTTCCATGAGTCGACACTTGACCAAACTCCTGAAATCACCATATTTGTATCCTGTTTGGTCTAAGGTCTTGAGTCGACACTTCACTGTTCATGAGTCGACACTTAGCTGCACCAGTGCTGAACTTCTCTAAATTCAAATCTTAAGTACCTATATCTGATTGCACACTTAATGCACAATTAGTACTCAAATATACTTAAGTATTTTGTCATAATCAAAACTAGAGTCAACAATCTCCTCCTTTTTTATAATGACAAAATCTTTAAGTATATAATAAGGTAAGCTCAAAATAATATAATATGCTCTAAAAGATTAACACTAAGCATAGAGCAATGTTAGCAATGAAAAACATTGAGCTCCCCCTCAAAATATGATCTAAAAATGATTTCAAAAGCACCCCTCAACATATGATTTGCAAATTCCTTTCAATTTTCAAACTTGGGCTGTCATGATCTTTAACTCAAAATCGTTAGATTTTCAAAAAGAGTTTCGGGCTCTGATACCAATTATAGGCCAGGATGATGATGCAACCCAAGAGGGGGATGAATTGGACTTTAAAACATTTTCGTAATATTTCAAATAATGTGCCAATTCAAAGCATGTGTTTGTGAGCATGATAATAAAGTACAGCAAAATAAAGAAATAAATGTAAGAATAAAAATAATCACAAACACATCAAGTTTATAGTGGTTCAGTGCACTCCAAGGCACCTACATCCACTCTCCAAGTTTTTCTTGGAATTCACTATAATCATACAGATTACAGCCAACTTGTTTTCCGGCTCACAAGTCAAAATCTCTTAGTTTTTACGGGCTAACCAAAAATTCCTTGATTTTCATGGGCTCACTAAAATCCCTTGTTTTGTGGGCTAATCAAGAACCTAGTTGATTTTACGGGCTCACCAACAATCTATGTTAGTTTTACGAGCTCACCAATAATCTTGATCATTTTTCGGGCTAACCAACAACCTAACTTATTTTCACGAGCTCACAAGTCAAAATCTTGTTGATTTTTATCACATAGGCTCACCAACAATCTAGATACTAGTTTCAATGAAAGCAATACAAGTACAATAATGAAAATAATAAAAGCTTTTACAAAAAGCAGATTTATTTTTGAGGCACTTAATTATTGTGTTAAGCTTGTTTTCATGTTGTAGAAATTTCAATGGATGCTTGAAGATGCCACTCTTGGAAGCTCCCTCTTCATTTTGAATCCTTTGAGGCTTAACACTTTCAATATTGAATCCTTAAAAATCCTTTACATATTTTTTTTTATAAACCAAATGATTTATCATTCAAACTATGGATTCTCTTCTTCTCCAAGAGCTTAGTGGTATATAAATAGCCCTCCATACCTTTTTGACCATTTGTGACCATTGAAGGAAAAATTATAGCCATTGGAGCCAAGTTGGGAAAGTTCTACACTTCAGAAAAACTAGCTGTTACAGTCCAAGTGTCGATACTTGATTTTCATGAGTCGAATCCTTGAGTCGATACTTGATTTTCATGAGTCAATACTTGACCAAAATATCTTCTAAAATCTTCTGCTCTGCACTGGTGAGTCGACACTTCATCTTATGAGTTGACACCTTGAGTCAACACTTCAGTTCCGTGAGTCGACACTTGACCAAACTCCTGAAATCACTATGTTCTATATCATGTTTGGTCTTAGGCCTTGAGTCAATATTTTACTGTTCATGAGTCGACACTTTGAGTCGACACTTGAATTTTATGAGTCGACACTTGGCTGCACCAGTGCTGAAACTTCTCTAAATTCAAATCTTGAGTACCTATATCTGATTTACACATTTAATACACAATTAGTACTCAAATATATTTAAGTATTTTATCATAATCAAAATCAGAGTCAACATGGATGAATCACTATTCTAAAGAAGATTTGTTCTTCCTTCTCATACAAAGAATTATTGGACCTCTCACTCTCCTTCAAGGTATAATCCGAAGCTAGCACTCTAATATTTATTAATGGCATGAACGAATGCTGATCAAATCATTTCAACCAAATAATAATAATAATAATAATATTTAAGAAATGGAGTGAGAGAGAATTTTTGAGAGGTTAGAGAGAGTAAGAGAGAATATGAGGGAGTTTTGGATGTTTTGTAGGCCTAGGGAAGAGGGCCTATTTATAGGCTCAAAAACTTTCTAAAAAGCCCAAAGTACCCTCACATAGCTATTTGAAGGCATTTAAAACATTAAATAGAAAAAATATTAAAGAAAATAATAAACACGTGCATGAAGCGGAGCGGTTGCTAGCGTGCGGACTGCTCATGCATGGATCGGTGAAGTTTTTGAAACTCCAAAATGTATAACAGTCCCCACAAGTTTCAAAAACTTAAAATAAAATATTTTAATTTAATAAATGGTTTGAATAATAAAATTTTGGACTTTTATTGTATTTAGTATAAGTACTTTTTTAGATTTGAATTTATATTTAATGTAAAATATATATAGATGAAGATGATCTGATCATAATGCCAGATAGCACTATTTAGGCCATGCACTTGCCTTGACTTTCATTGGAGTTACTAGGGATTCATCCTAATCTTATAATCACGGTCTCACGAGACTCTTACTAAGATAGATCCTCTAAGGATACATGCAATGGAATCGCACCTTGCTGGACTTCCAGTCTTGGATCTATTAAGAGCTATGCTCAACCTAGCTATCACAATAAAGCACCACACTATAGGGATGAGACGAAGACAGACTCCAAACCGGTACTTCCAGATGTTACTTCAAAGGTCGTTTTCCTTTGAACCTTATTATGGGATTGCCATGATGATAGGGGTTCCTTTTGATGACTAATATATAGGCTTAAGTCCTATCCCTCTCGATGTCTCAGATATTGTAGCCTTCAAAAGGTCTTTGATTAAAAGATTAGCTAAATTATTTTTTGATCTTATAAATTAAAGTGATATCATATCTTTCATTTTATTTTTTACAGCTTTATACTTGATCATGATATGATTGTTCATCTTTTTATTAGTTGGTTATTGATTTAATAGACTAATTAGATCTCTATAATCATAATTTAATAAGTTTTTTAAAATTTTTGATAGAAGAATTTTTATATCATTTATTAGATTGTTTAGCCACTGTGCTTAGTACATATAGTATCAAGAGAATCAACTCAGATTCTAATATATTTCTAGTAATTATTATTTATTTACAAGAATTTCAAGATACTACAACTCCTTATAACATGAAAAATATCCAGTGATAGACTTTACTATCTACGCTATTTATTATCCAATTAATATCACTATAACCCTAACCCTCAGGTACTTCTAAATAACCTGAATATACTAAAGAGTAATCTAAAGTTCTCTTAAGATACTTAAAGATTCTTTCTAGAGTTTTTTCAATATTCTTTAATAGGATTACTGGTATACCTATTCAGTCTACCTATTACATAAGCTATATCTGGATGGATTCTATTTGAAACATATAAGAAGGATCCTATTATTTAAAATATTTCAATTATTTAACAGATTCTTCTAAATTTTTAATCATATCAGAATTATGATCAAAAGGTTTGGATTTCATATCAATGTATCCAAGTTTTTTAAGTTTTTTCTCTATTGAATATGCTAGACTTATTGCTATGATACTATCTATTCTTTTAAGCTTCATTATTATAATTATATTGACTTTTTCTAAGTTTTTCATATTAAAATTATTTGATAGATAGCTTTTAATTTCTTGAATTACTTTCATTGATGTTCTAAATAATAAAATATTATCTACATACAAACATAATATTATAAAGTCTGTATTCTATCTATAGATACATATTTATCATATTCATTTATTTTAAAATTATTTTTTAGATTATTATCAAACTTAATATGTCATTGTCTAGAAGCTTATTTTAAACTATAAAGTAATATAATTAGTCTACATACCTTATGTTCTTATTCTTTTACTTCAAATCTTTGAAATTAGTTTATATAATTTTTTTTTCTAATTCTTCATTTAAGAATACAAGTTTTATATCAATTTGATGGATTATTAATTTATGAATGAGACTAAAACTACTAAGATTCTTAGGATTATTTTCCTAACTATAAGAATATAGGTATTAAAATAATCTATTTCTTTATTTTGACTAAATTCTTTTACTGCTAACCTAGCTTTATATCTTTTTATTATTCATCTAGCCTTAATTTCTTTAAAAATCTATTTTGTTTCTATAGATTTGTTTTTGGATGTAAATCGATTAAAATCTAAGTTTTATTTTCTAGGATTGATTGAACTTCACTGTTTATAATTTCCTTCCAATATGATATTTTGATGATGACATCGCTTCATCATATAGAAGGATTACCCTCTACTAAAAATATAAAGAAGTATTCTCCAAAATTATTTTAAACTCTTTTTCTTTTACTTCTTATTTAGATTCAACTTTAGGTTCAGGTTGAGGTTTTACTGATTCAGGCTCTAATGATCTAAAACTTATTTTACTAGGAATTCTAATCTTATAAAGAAATATATCCTCAAAGAAAAAGGTATTTCTAGTTTTAAAATTGTGTTATCTGCTAGATTACTAACCTCTAATTTTATTACTAAGAATATATAAGTATTGCTATTTTGGACATAGCTTATAAATACAATATCTATAGTTTTAGATCCTAGTTTTTTCTTTTTGGATTCAAAAATATTAACCTTGGCTAGATACCTTCATACTTTAAAAAAATCCAAGTTATGAGTCATCCCTTTTCAAAGTTTATAAAGAGTCTTGCCACTATCTTTTATAGATATCCTATTTAGGATGAAGCAAGAAGATAGAAGAACTTCTCTCTACAAGTTCTCAGGTAAGCTAAAACTGATAAGCATAACGTTTATCATATCCAAGATGATACGATTTTTATTTTCAGCTACATTGTTGGATTGTGGAGAGTAAGTAATCTGAGATGTACTTCCCTCCTCTATCAGATCTAAAAATTTTAATCTTCTTTTTTATTGATTTTTCACTTCACTCTTATAAATTTTAAACTTATTGAATATTTCATCTTTGTATTTAATTAGATAATAATAATGATGTCTAGAAAAGTCATTTATAAAGGTCACTATGTATCTATTGCCACCATGGATTGTTGTCTTGGAGTCACATACATCACTATGCATTAACTCCAAGATTGAAGAATTTCTTTTAATTGATTTGAATAATTTTCTTGGTTATTCAGATTCGGTACATATTTCACACTTAGATATATCTAAGTTTGATCTGAGAATTAGTTTTAACTCTATCATATGTTTAACTTTTTCTAAGTATACATGACCTAACCTATCATGCTATAGATTTTATTTGGATTCATTTACAAAATAAACTTAATTCTCAATTTTATTAATAAAAGAGTTTATTACATTTAATTTGAACAAGCTTTCACTAACATAATATTTACCTGTAAAAGTATTATTCTTAGAAATAACAACTCTATTACAATCAAAGATAATTTTATATTTCCTTTGAACCAACTGAGATCACTAACAAGATTCTTCCGAAGGTCTAGAATATATAGTACAACCGTTAAGAAAAGAACTTTTCCTAGTGCCATCTTCAAGTTAACTCGATATTGTTCCATGATCCTGGTAGCTGTGTTATTTTCTAGGATTACACTTCCTCTACTTAAGTACTGAAAAGTAGTGAACTAGGAGTGATCAAAACAAACATGAATATTGGCTACTGAATCCAACTATCAATTAAAGTTGAAAAAAGTAATATTAATTTTAGGATTTAAGCTTACTGATCTAAAGGTGAAGTCTTCCGAATCTTCAACTATATGAGCTTGGGATCCAAAGGAACTAAAAGGCTTTTAAAAAGACTCGTTCTTCTAGTAAAAGCAGTATTTCGCAAGATGGTTTATCTTATCTCATACAAAGCAAAACTTTTTACTTGGATCTTGGACAAGACTGTTGAATCTAGTATTATTGCATTGAAGTTTTTGTTCTTAGGTTTGAACTAATTTAGGTTAGGATAATTGGTTTGGTTGAAATCTAGATTTTGATTTGGAATTAGTAAAGGTTATGTTAACTTGGGCACCTTCAATTCTAGTAAGCTAATTTTTTATTTATATTAGACTTCTATCCTGATTGAGTTTAGAAGTTAGGCTAGGATTAGCTCTCCTTGCTTTTGGAATTGATATTTAACAAATCTATTTCAGGAAGGAGTATCTTACCTAGAAGGCTAGAGACTTTAAATTCTTCAAAAAATTATCTCCACTGGTTTGAAACTTTCTAAGGTATTCTTGGAATTGGTGAAGCTAGTCATTTATGGATTTATTTTCTTCAATGTTATACCAAAGGAATGATGCAGTGTTGAACGTTCAACCCCATCATCATCAAGGTCATACTTAGATTATAAGGTATCCCACAATTTTTTTGCACTCTTAGCTGATAATAAATATATAGAATAAGTCAAAAATGGTACTAAGGATTCTACCTTTATACATGTAATCCTCTTTTAGGATAGTAGGAATGATTGAACTAGAAGAACTAATGGACTAATCAATCACTAATCAAAGATTTAAAGTGGTTAGCCAAAACTTCATTTAGCTTTACCACATCTTAAACTGGGATACATCATTTTTCTAGTTCTAGGCTAATGGTCTCATTTTTAAGGATTGCCATTAGGTCCAAATCAGATTCCCAAAACTTCATTTAGCTTTACCACATCTTAACTGGAATCCATCATTTTTCTAGTTTTAGGCTAATGGTCTCATCTTTAAGGATTGCCATTAGGTCCAAATCAGATTCATAAAAGAAGATCTAGAAAATAAAAATAATTTTATCAAAAAAATTTTAAATAATTTAAATATTTTTTGGATATATGTTTCTAAAAATGTCATATGATTTATTTTTCTTTTTTTTTGATAGAAAAAAGGATAGGGAGGGAATAAACCTCGGTGTAGCTCCCCCATCGGCCCCCCAACCCGTTAGATGATTGTTCGATTCGGGCCACAAATTTTTCACGTACCCTCCCCATCAACTGGTGAGTATGTTAGCCTAACCCCACTACGATGCCGGAGTATCAGCCGCTCCGCTCCCCAGTCACGTGTACCCAGAAAATTTAAAATTTAATCGAGTCATCTAAGGGATCATGCCTCGAACCCGTGACCAAAGAGAGGCGGAGCCGCGCTTTTACCAACCGCGCTACCATCATAATGGTGATTTATTTTCTTTAAAAATTAAAGTTCTATTAAAATGATCACCAAAGTGATCGGGCCTGTAGTTTGTTAAAATCTTTATTTAATTTATTTATCTCTGAATCTTAAAAGTTTTGATTAATTTATTTGTATTATCTTTTAATTTAATTTGACATGCTACAATATAGGTTTGGGAGAATCTTCAATTAATTTTTTATACAAACAATTTATAACTAAACAAAACTAAAATAGTAATAAATAAATGAAATAAGTTTTATTTTAATTTTTAAAATTTTAAATAATACCTATAAATATAACTATATATACCGTCAATGTATATAAACAATCTATGTATAAATATGCTAAAATTGATATAAACAAATAATATATATATATATATATATATAATATATATATATATATATATGCTTGCACTACAAAACAATCCCAAATCTCTTTTAGATTGTTAATTACTTTTTAATATGAAATGATATATATTTATATATATTTTAAAAGAGTTTTGAAAATAACTTTTGTAAGGTGTGTGAAATGGAATGTTTGATGTATCAAATAATTTATAAATTAATATAAAATTATGAAGGATGAGTTTGGTTTGAAAGGAAAGCATATAGATCATCATTATTATCATATTTTTTATATAGTTTAAAAAGATGAACTTGATATGAAGTATGTATCTTCAAAAGAAATGACCCCAGATCCAATAACCAAAATAGTTGCTTCTAATATATTCAAAGGATATGTTCTAATAAAGGATGTTAAAGAGCAATAAGCTCGGCCTAATCAACCTAGTGGAAGATGTTGGATTGAGTGGCCAAATAGCCCTCGATTCAATGGTCAAAAAACCTTGTAAAGTGTATTTTTTTATTTGTAAAGTTTTCATTATTAAAGGTACTAAATAAAACTAGAAGTATTTGTTTAGTTACATCAATTGTTATGAGTTTTATTTGGTCAAACAAATTGTTAAGTTGTTATACTTTATGCATTCGTGATACACTTCTAATAAGAAAGTAGTATTTGCCAATAAGATATATTATGTGTGAAGTGGTTATGGTGAGTTATTTTAAATGTCCATCCAAGATTTTTGGAAACATTATTGAACCCATAAAAAAAA
Organism: Areca catechu; assembly: GCA_021397845.1. Classification (NCBI taxonomy): domain Eukaryota; kingdom Viridiplantae; phylum Streptophyta; class Magnoliopsida; order Arecales; family Arecaceae; genus Areca; species Areca catechu. The sequence goes on from CM038038.1 coordinate 119,394,364, forward strand.
AATCTCTATTGGAAAAAAATCAAAATAGTCCAACCACAAAAATCTTTGTTTTTTTCTTTTCAATTTTATTTTTGTTATATCTTTCATCTCTTAACCCCTTCCTAACCCTCTCCTCTTCAAAACATCCTTTATCTATCTCCCGATATTATCACATGTGTAAATATTAGAAATCACTAAATATATAATTTTTGATTTTTAATAATTTTAGCAATACATATCAGATGTATAGATTCAGGGTGCTAGCTGGTCAAAATGGGGAAAAAGAATGAGATGGATGGTATAGATTCAGGGTGCTAGCTGGTCAAAATGGGGAAAAAGAATGACTCTGACTTTACTCATCCAACCGTCATAGGCTTCAGAAGATAATCCTGAGGGAAAGAAGAAGGAGATGTTAAGGATCCTAACATCTCACTCATCTAACCGTCACTGATCTTAGGAGATAATTCCTACATTTAATGTAGTCTTTCGCAGAGTCACGTCTCGAACCTATGACCTGTTGGTTATGAGACAAGATCCTAACCAAAGGCAGTATGCCTCTCCTCTTTAAGGCAAGTGTAGTACATCTCTCGTTACATATGCTAGTATTCTGCATGCGCCTTAATTGAAGGATAGGATAGAAAGAAATTAGGATGAGAATATATGGCTTTAGAGGGACTAGAATGGACAAGATTCCATATTTTTTAAAGTGGTATTTTTCAATACAACAAGATACAAGATGAGAGCCCATGGCTTCTCGAAGGCTTAAAAAAGATAAGAGTGCTATTTTTGAGAGGCATCTTTCACATAATAGATGCGCTAAGAAAAGTAACGAAAAGTGTGGCATTGGGACTGGACTTGATATCAAAAATAATAAATGAGTAAATACAGTAATTAGAAAACATATATATATAATAAAACTATTTTTATTTAGACTTTATAAAAATATTATTATTTTAATTGGATGATAGGGATCCGAAACCAATGATTTGAGTTATGAATATGATATGCTACCCCAAATTGCACAGGCTTTTGCACATAAAAAAAAAAAAAAAACACATGATTTAAAAAGACCTAGCTTGTGCATGAATGATCAAAAATTAGATAGTTTAAGTAATTTAAATTAATACATGTTTTGACAATTTAATGTATATATTAGGAATCTTCAAATGATATTTTTCATTTTTGCATATAAGTAATTTGAAAAAATCATATCTAATTGCATGGATCAACAATATAGAACCTCTATCATCTTATCCAAAAAGATGTATGCATACCACCCCTATCTTTGATTCAAATTTATATTCTTTTTTATCCAAATAAATCTCATGCAGAAATTTTTTTTTTTTTTTTTATAAGTAAATTTATAACAAGCAAACAATCTAAAATTTTAAGCGCATTCACCAACTCGTTGGAGGGACAAACTACTATCCACACCCAACACCCCCCACCAACACACACACACACAAAAAAAAGAAAAAAAAAAAAGAAAAAAGTGTCAAACTTTCTTCTATGGAGCATAATTAATCAAGCACGCCGAAGTTGGTGCCTTATCATTTTGCATGAACGGATTACCTCACAAATTCCCATGTGCTGATTGTTGGTGATCATTAACATCGATGCCATGACGTTATCATTATTTATTATCACCACCACCCTTTCCCATCATCATTATTATAACAACAAACAAACGTGCGCAAATTGCCCAACGTATGATCGGAAATTAACACACTCTGCACTTGGCTTCCATAAAAATCTTATTCCCTTGTACTATTCTAGCTCAAGCCAACTTAACGGAATAAAATTATCTTTTAGAACCCATCTATCTATAAGCCTCATTATACAACGTGGTTTCTTTTTCTAGGATCATGACCACTTAAACTAGCAAACACCAATTCATACACCGGTCTCCACTCCAAGTGGAACAGGGGTTTGCGATGTCCACTAATTAAGCTACACATCGTGCAACAAACCCAGCCTCTACTCCACTTAGAAAACTTATGGTTACCCCACCGTGGTCCATAGAATTCCAGGCCCAGCCATCCATCTCCTGTCCCCTTCATTACTTAGCGCGCTACCGACCAAAGACGCCCAACCCCGCACCCAGCACCCATCACCGCACACTTTGCACGCCACCAAGAAGCGATCCATCGATATCCGGATTCTCTCCGTCTCATCGATCACGCACGGCGGGCGGCGATATTATAATCGTAATAATAACAAACACGTAGAAAGCGTCGCGGGCGCGGTCGGCTTTCCTTCGGCACGTGTCCTCAGCCGTGCCGGGTCGGGACGCACCAAACGCGAAGCGGAAGAGTCCTCGACCCCACGAGGCTTCGACGAAGCCTCTCCCCTTCCCAGAACCGACGCGTCCAAGCGGACCCTCCCTTCCTTTCCGCAGGTCGCGGACGTCACGTCCGGCGTTATGGAACCCTCCTTCGTGGAAGCTGTTAAAATAAATTATTTTTTAAAAAAATTCCAATAAATACGCGGCTATTAATCAGGAGCGACCACTTCTTATTTGGCTATCAACAAAGCAAGAAAAAAAAGAAAGGGCTCCTCTTCTTCTTCTTCTAAGAGAGTAGAGAGAGAGAGAGAGAGAGAGTGATGGCGGAGGAGGGGATCGGAAGGCTGTGGTGGCTACAGGGGAGATCGAGTACGAGGACTTGATGCCGATGATGGCAGAGAAGCTGGAGGCGGAGGAGTTCGTGAGGGAACTGTGCGGGGGGTTCCGGTTGCTGGCGGATCCGGGGAGGGGGCTGATCACGGCGGAGAGCCTGCGGAGGAACGCGGCTGCGCTGGGGATGGAGGGGATGACGGCGGAGGACGCGGCGGCGATGGTGAGGGAGGGGGATCTTGATGGAGACGGGGCGCTCAACCAGACGGAGTTTTGCATCCTGATGGTGCGGCTCAGCCCGGGGATGATGGAGACGCCGAGGCCTGGCTCGAGAAGGCCATCGCCAGGGAGCTCGCCAAACCCTCTTCGGTTTAATTTAATTAGTTTAATTTAATTATGGAAAGTGGACATGGAAATCGAGATGGTGAAGAAATTGACGTGGATAATCGTGTCCTTGCGTTGTGTTTTCAGATACCATTTCACTTTGTTTTTTTTTTTTTTTTTTTTAAATGTTATTTATCTATTATTTCAACAGATTTCGGATCGTAGCAATTGGTGTTGTAGTAGATAGGATGCGGATGGGCTCCATCTTGGATTGATCAAATTATTAATAACTTAACCGAGGATGATGGATATCTCTCACGGCACCTTAAACTTGAAGTTTTCCTTTTTCCTCTCTTTTTGTTCAACAAATCTATGTTATTTTATGTTGGGACCATATACATGTTCTCCAAATGTATGTTCTATTGTATATTGTACTAGATGGATTGAGGCTGACTTGGATCTATCATAACATCTCAATACGGCATTGAATTTATACTTTTGTTGTCTAATATACTTGTTCAGCAAGTTTAGCTGATAAAGTTGCTTGGAGTTGTTATCAATATTCTGTTCATACCTGGATGGAGGAAAAGAAAACGAAATAAAACACAAAAAGGATCTTCATCAACAACCTTGATAGAACAATCTGCACTCGATTTCGCAAAGGTCTTATTTCATCATATGTGGTTCAAAGCATGATGGTACGAGGATGTGTATGAGAAGCAATGCATGGCTTTGTTAAACATTTTTAAAGGCCAAAATAATGTATATTTTTAAATAAAGAGAGCTTATTCGGTGCCAAATATTTTTTACCTGAATAAAATAAAAATAAATAATCAAAAAAATGTGGACCGTCTAGATCAGGTTAGATGGGGATGATGTTTTACCAAATTACCGGGTCAGCGGGTAAGTTTACTTGGCATATCCGTAATTAAGTTGAATCTCCTGGTCTCTCCCATGCCATCTCTCGAGCTTCTTTCATGGCGGTCATCCTCACTTCATTCCTTGCAACCGTAGAAGCAGAAGTACACAAATCGAGCTTGATAGAACCCCCAAGATCCTTCCTCTCGGCTTCCCCGATTGAATCCGTATAGAAGCAAAAGCGGACACACCAAACAAAAAAAAAAAAAAACAGGAGATGATAAATGTCCAGGAAAGAAAAATGATATGTCACCATAATAAATGTCCAGGAAAGAAAAATGATAGGTCACCATGCTTTCTCGTGGGTTTTTTTTTTTTTTTGGGAATGCGTACCTCCTTCAAAGATTCCTGCCTACTTATGAAACGTACGTGGAGCCAACTTATGGTCATCACCAACCTAGGTGTACATTCTTCCCAACTAGAATAGGTGTACATTCTCCCCTACTAGAATTGTAGCTTAACTCCCGGGGTCTATCCACCCCCACCCCCCACCATTTTTTTTTTTTTTTTTTTTCCATCAAAAAAAGAATTGTAGCTTAACATGTTGGTTGGGAGAGAAGAGAAAAAAAATAGGAAAGAAAGTAATTTTTTCTTGATTAAAAATTTTTTTAATGAAAGAAACAGAAAAAAAAAAAAAAAAAACAGAGGAAATAATTTTTTTTTAAATTTATAATTTTTTTCTCCTCCAAATTAAATATATTTGGAGTAAAAGATATTGAGAATTTAATATTTTTTTGTAATTTCTATCTTGTCTCTAAGTTGTCTTAATTTTATCCTGAAAAAGTCCTTATTTCAATTTATTTTTCCAAATATCTACGAAAATTGAGGTGCATGGGCCATCCAAAATAAGCTATTCCGATCAATATTTGGTACTTTAGAATAGCTATTTTATTCTAGATTATTTGTTTCTATATGATAAGTCCCACTGCGATAATTATACTAGAATAAAATTGTTATTCTAGATTTCTAACCATGCATGCATCTGGAAAAACAAGGATGAATAGCTATTTTTCGAGAATTGATATTTCTATTTCAGGAATAATTTTTTGGTATCAAAATACTATTCTCAGATATTAAAAAAAATTATAATATTTTATTTCTTTTACTTTTTTTTTTTTTTTTGCTTCCTACTAAGAAAGAAAGAATTATTTACTTTTCTTTCTTTAAATTTCCAACCAAAAAAAAAAACATTTCCTTTCTTTTTTTTTTTTATTTTCCCTCTTTACTAATATTTTTTTCCCGATCCTAAACCAAACTGTATATATAAGACTAGACTTTGAAATCCCATTCAATGACTTAGAAGATTAATTGCTTGCTAGAAAGCAATGATTGTGCTCACCATATGGCAAAACTTTATTTTCACCACGGGAACATGATTAGATTTATGCCACTCTGAGATTCATGGATTATGATGCCAACAAGGCTATCAATTACTTCATAGGAAAATGATCAAGCTCTTAACATGGTTCTCAAAGCTTGCCATGTTGTGCATGAGAATATAGATGCTGGGATCCATATACAAATTTGTCGCCGCTCGGATTGTCGTGGCTTGTAGTTCCAGCGCGTCGTCATTGTGTCGGGCACCTCCTCCCACCGAGTGCACCTCCTCCTCTTCGAGGATCGCCTCCTCGATCCGATCGGCTTGCAAAAAAGAGAAGACCCGGGCCGGGGATTCTGGCAAAGATACTTCGATGATTAAGTCAGTGGGACAACCAAGAGGAACAGAATCTCTATGGCGAAGGATTCCAGGGAGCTCTCTGCGTAAAGGGTGAAAGAAAAATATAGGATTAAGATTGTGAGAGCAAGACAGAGATGGGATAGGTGAGCCTGGAAGGATCTTCCGGCTAGCTCCCTGCTCGGCAGCTCCCTCGTCCCCCTTTCTTCTTTATGTGCTTGCCTACCTCTCGCCTTCCTCTTTTCTGACCTTATACCTTGTGTGATGGCTCAGAGCGGATCCGGGGCTTCGTCTCGGTGTCCTTCTTAGTGTTCCATCTCCCAGAGTCTTCTTCGGAGGGGCTTGACATTGCTCGCAGCTTCTCCTTCTTCCCCTCTCTTGGACTGGTCCTTCCAGAGGAGGAGGAGATCTATCTCTGTTCCAGGGGGGCCCCTTCTATTGGGGATGTCGTTTTGCTTAAGAGGGGCAGGCACTGTGCCATCAAGCTCCATGCTATGGCGGGATGTTTTCATTGCTGGAGGGACCGTCCTAGCATCGCATGGCCCTGGAGCCTTGACAAAATACTCTTTTTAGGGAAGATTCATACCACGAGAGCTGCCACCCCTGGTTGCACGATTTTCAGGATGGCAGCTCGTTACGAGGCTCAAAGCCTGGCAGAGCACACTCCATGTAGAGTTTGCAGGTGGCGCATCGTAGAGTTTGAATTCATGGCTGGTGTGGTCAGGTTTCGTCCCGCCATGGTTTGAATTTATGTTGGCCTTTTTGATGTAGGGGTGAGTCCCACCCTGGGGAGAACTCTACCCCAGAACTTGCCTTGATAGCATGAGAACGACCCTGGCTGGAAGCTGATCTCAGCAGAAGGGCTCGTCTTGTGAGCAGGACCTTGGCCGGGTGCCTATCTCGGACGGAGGGCTCGCCTCATGAGCACGACCCTGGTTGGGAGCTGACCTCAGTAGGAGGGCTGTCTTGTCAGCACGACCCCGACTGGGAGCTGACCTCGGTAGGAGGGCTCACTTTGTGAGCACGACCCCGGCCGGGTGCCGACCTCGAACGGAGGGCTCATCTTGTAAGCATGATCCCGGCTGGGAGCTGATCTCGGCAGGAGGGCTCGCCTTGGTCTTCCCGCCGGGGGCCATGTCCAGGTGGCTGTCTCCATCACTATAGTGAAAAGGGTCATTGCCGACCCTTTTCTCCCGACGCTTCATTGAAGCGTTGGAAACCACCCAGAACCTGTCGATGCTTTTTGTAAGCGTCAGCAAGGTCCTGAATCCGCCGACGCTTTTAAGCGTCGACAAATACTGATGCTTAAAAGCGTCGGTATCCTCCGAACACACCGATGCTTTTTGTAAGCGTCGGCAAGCTCCTAAATCCGCCGACGCTTAAAAGTGTCGACAAAGCATCGCCGGAATTCTCCAAATCCCATTTCCTGCACCCCAGCCCTAATCGATCCCACCCGATATCATCTCCCCCCCCCCCGCTGCTCGAGCCCGCCCGACCTCCCCCCTGCCGCCCGAGCTCGCGCGAACCCCCCCGGCCGCCCGAGCCCGCCCGAGCCAAGACTCCTCCTCCTCCGCTGCGGACGCAACCTCCTCCTCCCCCCCACTCCCCGCCCGAGCTGATAAATCTCGTCGGAGCTCCCCCGCCCGAGCCGCGCGCGCCGATCCTCCTCCTCCTTCGCCTCCTCCTCCTCCTCTGCTGCGGATGTAGACCTCCTCCTCCCCCCGCCCGAGCCGATAGATCCCGCCGAATCCTCCCCCGCTCGAGCCGGTGTCATCTCCCTCGTCTCTTCATCCTCTGTTGCCTTGTTTACTTGTTGCTTGTCAGGTGAATGGATTAATCCTCCCTGGTGCCAGTTATTTTTTGTGAAAGCATTCTAGGTCTTTATAGGGCATAGGCTTGCTTTCAAAAGTCATGTTTTAGAATTTACTTTAAAGAAATCTAGAATAAATCATAGTAGATTTCGGGAAATGTTTGATTACAAGGTAGCTTCTTAATGCATGTACATGCATGCTTACATGACATATCTTTATTTCCTCTACATGTATGATCGTTGTTCATTGTTTTAATTATAAACCTATCTTTATTTCCTAGCCCAAAAATAATATGCATAGACGGTTACTGGATATGCACAACTAAGTGTAGCATTGCTTAACTATTTAACCCATTTAACTTATTTGAACATATTATACATCGAGCTAGATTACCTATTTAATGAAATTGTCAAGTTTGAAAATTGATTTTTGACTCATTTAACAAACATGTTAGATTTTGAGTCGATAAATTTCTGAGATATACCCTATTTAGTTTGACCCAACCCAATTGCCACCCCTATATACAATAGGATTAATTAAATTGAAGAGTACTAAAAAAAGTAAAAAAAAAGTATTTGTTATCTCATATTCATTACCATATTAGTGGCTTCAATCAAACATGCAGAACAACTAACAACCATCTCAATATTACAATATTTAATTTGATGTGTATTTCCTTTATATTTCTCCATTTATGAGACTAATCACTGTTCCGGGAAGTGCCGGGAAGACCCAAAACCCGTCGATGCTTTTGTTAAGCACCGGCATCATCTTAAAACCCGCCGACGCTTTTAAGCGTCGGTAATTACCAACACCTATAACTGTCGTTGGCATCACCGGACCTTTACCGATGCTTATAAGCATCGCCGGATACCCTATACCCCCAAACCCCCCGGCCAGATTCCCTACCGGAAAAACTTATAATCATATTAACAAGCTGGTCAAAAATGGAGAAGCTAATTGGTGATGCTTGGGCATATCTCTTTGGTTATAGTTGAGGCACATAAGGTTGGCTGGGTATTACAATTGTTTTTTCGTGAAAGTTGGGAGAAATCTTGGATGAATTGTTTTCTTATCATGTATTTGCTTGGAGAGCAAAGAAGCTCTGTAACCAATGTCAAAATTGGTTTAAGATTTGTAGGCAACCGATTGTAGTCGTTTTGATTTAGTTGCAGATTAAATAGTATATAACTGAGTTTCATAATTATTTTTATTATTTATTATTCTTTTTCTTAGTAGATGATTTCTGTTTCTTTATAAGTTTTTTAGTATATACATGCATCTTTTATTTCAATACCATCTGTAGCTTTGGTACTATCAATTATGATATTTGAGATATTTTTTAAAAAACTTACATTACATAGAAACATAGACCCGTCAATTGATTAAAGTACATATTCTACAACATCCGTACAATTATTTTATTTTTGTACAGATGGGAGAAATATGTACAGTGGTCAATTGAATATCTAGTTTGGACAGTTTAAGAATTGCAAATAATTTTATAGATGCTTACAGTAATCAAACGGTACGGATAGAGTTCCAGATATATTTAGGATAGCATTTCCTTTTAGTTCTCCTTATACATATTTATTTGTATGGGAAGAACTAAGGAAAAATACTGCCGAAATTTTTTTGGAACTTCTATTGCGTATCCTTTAGTTACTGTAAATGATCTATATAATTAATGCAATTCTTGAATGGGATAGGATCTCTTTACCTATTAGTTGGTGATATGGTACATTTAATAATACTGTAATTGATATATTGAATAAACTTATTTTAAATTTATTCTGTTGTTATAAAATGAGAGTAAGGGATTAGATGAATTGGATGCAACACAAATTAAACAAAAGCCGGCGAAGGTATTACGCTATATGGATGCCAAATAATAGAGCTCTAGTCAGACAATATGTAAGGCTTATCCCCATCCATAACCGAAATATGCTTTACATATTTTGTTGTCTTTTTGTTATCAAGTGCTTGATTGTTTCGAGGGTAAAGAAGGTTTCTACCCTATTTTGAAATTGGTTTAAGGTTTGTATATGGAGGCTATGATGATTTCGGATGTATATTTTCCTGATTCAATAATTTCTAATGGCTTTGAAGACCGTTGAAGTGGGTAGCTGACGAGCACCACATTAAAGGAGACCTCCACGGCGGGCGCCAAGGCGACGCCTCAGTTCGGGGCACTTCGCCGAGCTGAGTCGAGTTCTCCCAGGACAGCAAGTCGAGCTCAATCCTCCGCCAGGTCGAGCTCGTGAGCTCGACGCCTAGGTCAGTGCCTTCCTTCGCCCTCCAGAGCGAGACCCTCGGAGGTTAGTGCCCTGCGGTCGTGGTCGGGCCAAGAACTCGCCCGTCGATGTGGAGCCTCTCTGAGGACGCGCCCTCTGGACCGGGTCCATCCTCCGCCCTCCAGAGCGAGACCCTCGGAGGTTAGTGCCCTGCGGTCAAGGTCGGGCTAAGAGCTCGCCCATCGATGTGGAGCTTCTCCGAGCGCACGCCCTCTAGACCGGGTCCATCCTCCGCCCTCCAGACCGAGACCCTCGGAGGTTAGTGCCCTACGGTCGAGGTCGGGCCAAGAGCTCGCCCGTCGATATGGAGCCTCTCCGAGCACGCGCCGCCCTCTGGACCGGGTCCGTCCTCCACCCTTCAGAGCGAGATCCTCAGAGGTTAGTACCCTGCGGTTGAGGTCGGGCCAAGAGCTCGCCCGTCGATGTGGAGCCTCTCCGAGCGCGTGCCCTCTGGATTGGGCCCGTCCTCCGCCCTCCAGAGCGAGACCCTCGGAGGTTAGTGCCCTGTGGTCGAGGTCGGGCCAAGAGCTCGCCCGCCGATGTGGAGCCTCTCCGAGCGCGCGCCCTCTGGACCGGGCCCGCACTCTTCTCTTCTCCACCAAGGTGACCGCACGGGCTCGGAGCGTCCAGATCGGAGTAGACCCTGCTGTCCCAGGACACCGGCGAGCTGCCCGAGGACTACGGAACAACGACCCCATTTCGTCATAACTACCTGTCCGGTCGTACTTCCAGGAGATGGGCCAGCCAGAGAGCATGCACCCCTAGGACGGCGACCCCTGGATCGAGACTCTGTCAGACTTCCCGAAATAGGATAACCAAAGAGGATGTCAGAAGGAATGGAAGCTTCCCCTACCACCTGTCAGGAAAGGCATCCCGTCCACGACATGGAATCCTGCCCCATGCGCCTGCCAACCCAGCGAGGGTCTCGAGGCAGACTCCCAACGGCCAGTTTTCAACTACAAAGAATGATCGACACCCCCGGAAGGGGGAGGTAACAAACACAAAAAAATAACAAAAAATACAAGCGCAAGCTCAACCAAGAGAGCATAGCGCCACCACCAACACCACAGTAGAAGGAAAGTCGCTGGGAAACAGGGAGAAGCGGAGGAACAGGGAACCTTTCTGTCCCCGCTGTCACTCTTCCCCTGCTGCTTTTCTCCTTCACCGACAGATCAGTTCACTCCTCCTAGTGCGGAGTCCATCAAGAGGGGCCCAACTAGGAGGATCTATTCCCCTGGATCATTACTGACTTGACCGTCGAAGTGCCCCCGCTGGAAACCTCGGCCCGGGTCACTAACCCCTGTTTTACAGGTCCAGGAGCAGAGGACCGGCAGGCAGCGAGAGGAGCGCACTCCGGCGCGGTAGCTACGGGCCACGATGGTCTTGGCGGCAACAGATTGGCACACCAGGTAGGGGCGCATTGAGTAAGCCATCCATTTCTCTGCAAGCAAGCCAAGCGGAAGGATGGCAACGACAAGGGCAAGGGAGGCTTCCACCAGTCATGTGGGGGACTCCCCCTCTCGGGGAAACCCGCACCGCCAAGAAGTGGAGCCGCCCGCTTCGGTCTTGCCACCTCCACCAGAATCCCAGCTGGCCGCACTCACCCAGTAGATGCAAGTTCTTGCCACGGCAGTGCACCAGCTTCAACATCAGCACCAGTCCGTGGCTACCCACCAGCAGCCCGGGACCCCGACGGTCCATGTCGCAGCCCCCCGCAATAGCCTGCGCTCCTTTCAAGGAAGGCCGTCGCAGCCGCGGGCCACCATTGAAAATCAAGGCAGCCATCAAGCTCCGACGAAAAGACAACGGGCCGGCTCTGCCGACAGAGAGAGCCGCTCACCAAATCTCGGGCCGGAGGTTTCCAGACCCCACCGAGGCAAGAAAAGCAAGACCCTCCGCCACGGATGCCATGCATCCAAGTCACCTTCTCCGTCTCCTTCAATGGAGGGGTCCACTGATGAAGCCGCCAGGCACGCGATGGGCAGGCGTCTGGAGGAACATGACCGCAAGCTGGCGAAGATTGATCGCCGATTCGCCAGCATGCCGGGATTCGCTAGTGAGCCAGCAGGCTACGACGCCTGTCCCTCATTCTCTCAAGAAATCCAAGCGGAGCCGATCCCGCATCGATTCCGGATGCCACAGGTAGATCCTTATGACGAGACCACCGACCCCCTGGACCACCTGGAAAGCTACCGCACTCTTATGAGGGTCCAGGGGGCCACCGATGCTCTTCTCTGCATCACCTTTCCTGTTACTCTCTGGAAGGCAGCCCGGGTGTGGTTCACCCATCTGGAGCTGGAGAGCATCACCTTCTTTGCCCAGCTAGGGCAGAAGTTCGTGGCTCATTTCGATGTTTGCAGGAAGTTGCCATGCGAGGTAGACAACCTCTTCTCCATCCGGCAGCAGGATCGCGAGCCCCTACGGGACTGCGTGTCCCACTTCAAGGCCATCGCGTTGGAGATTTACAATCTTGAAGAGCCAGTGGCAATGCTGGCACTGAGGCGAGGGCTCAGGACCTCCCGCCTGACCTACTCGCTGGATAAGAAGCCCCCCAAGACCTACGCCGAGCTCCTTCTCCAGGCCCAAAAGTACATCCATGCCGAGGAGACGGACCGTACAAGGCGGGAGCTCAACGGAGGATCCCTGAAGAAGTCGGCCCCTGCTGAAGCGTCCGGGACCCGAAAGCCAGCACCCCAGAATCAGAGCTCCCGGAGGGACCGGCCAAGACTAAGAGGGACCCCTGTCCCTGAGGAAAACTACACCCCCCTCCTCGCCCCGAGGACAAAAATTCTTATGGAGATCGAGAGCAAGGACTACTTGAGGCATCTGCCTCCATTGAAGCCTTACGCTAGCCGTGACAAAATGAAGTACTGCCGCTTCCATCGCGACCACGGCCACGACACCGAAGAATGCCACAACCTCAATTAGGAGATTGAGGAACTCATCAAGAGAGGCTACCTCAAAAGATTCGTGGGGGGCAAACCTCAAGCGGAGTCCCAGGCACTCGTCGCTCTCCCGCCAGCTCCAGCCATCGACAACCGTCCCACCGAGAAGCCGGTGGGCATGATCTCCTGGGGAGCAGCGCGCGCGTCCAAGAAGGCCCGGGGGGCAGGGGACTTCGAAAATGTACTCCCCTTTATGAGGGAGGGGGAAGACGGGAAAAAAAATGTAAACAATGATGCCGTGGTCGTCGAAATGAAGATCGCGAAGAATCCTGTAAAGCGCATCATGGTTGATAGTGGAAGCTCCACAGACGTGCTTTTTATGATGCCTTCTCCAGAATGAATCTTCCGCCCGATCAGCTTAGGCCCGTGCATACACCCCTTGTCAATTTCACGGGCGATTCCGTGAGAGTAGAAGGAGAAATCACTCTCCCGGTCACTGTCGGAACCCCACCTTGGCAGAGCACCGTCATGATCACTTTCACCATTGTGAGGCTCCCTTCCGCCTACAACGTGATATTGGGTCGACCCAGGCTCAACTTGCTTGACGCCGTTGTCTCCACCAAGAGGCTACTTGTACAGTTCCCAACTCCCTACGGTGTCGGAGAGTTGAGAGGGGCATCCCAGCCGGTGCAGCATTGCTTCCAGACCCTCCCTGGGGCCAAGGTCCCTCAGGGTGACCCCAGTGTGGATGACCTCGACCAAAGGGTCCAAGTCCCTAGAGGGAGCCCAGTCGAGCCCCTACTTTCATACCCACTTGGAGATGACCCAGCAAAGACGGTGCAGATTGGAGCCCAGCTGCCCGAGTAGAAGAGGTCTCGATTGCTGGGATTCCTGCGGGTGAACACGGACATGTTCGCCTGGGCGGCGGCAGACATGCCGGGCATTCCCCCTGACGTCATTACCCATAGATTGAGCATCGACCCAAAGCACAGACCAGTTTGGCAGAAGAAAAGAAGTTTTGCCCCGGAGAGACATGTGGCCATCAAAGAAGAGGTAGATAAACTCCTGGCTGCCGGTTTCGTTTGAGAGGTCCGGTATCCGAGCTGGCTAGCGAATATGGTGTTGGTCAAGAAGAATAATGGCAAATGGAGGATCTGTGTAGACTACACCGACCTCAATAAAGCTTGCTCGAAGGACAGCTTTCCTTTCCCAAAGATCGACTAGCTGGTGGATGCCACCTCGGGCCACCGGCTGCTCTCCTTCATGGATGCGTTTTCAGGATACAATCAAATCCATATGCATCCGGAGGACGAGGAGGACACTGCCTTCATCACCGACTAGGGGACGTACTGCTACAGGATGATATCCTTTGGCTTGAAGAATGCGGGGGCCACTTATCAACGCTTGGTCAGCAAGGTCTTCAAGGACCAAATTGGCCGCAACATGCAAGTGTTTGTGGATGACATGCTCGTCATGAGCAGGCCAGACTCGAGCCATGTAGCCGACCTCACCGAGTCCTTCCATAACTTGCTGCAGCATCAGATGAAGCTGAACCAGACGAAGTGCGCCTTTGGGGTGGCTGCAGGAAAATTCCTTAGCTTCAGGTCACCCAAAGGGGCATTGAAGCAAATCTGGAGAAGGTGCAGGCCATCATCGACATGGATCATCCGACCTTCAAGAAGCAGGTCCAGCGCCTGACGGGATGCATCGCCGCCCTCAACAGATTCATCTCGAGGTCGGCCAACCGTTGCCAGCGGTTCTTCAAGGTGCTGCACAAGATGCATGACTTCGCTTGGATCGAAGAGTGTAGGACAGCCTTCGAGGAGCTGAAGAACTTCCTCGCCTCCCCCCAACTGCTCTCCAGGCCGGAAGAGGGGGAGGAACTCCTATTGTACATGGTGATGACGCCGGGAGCTGTCAGCTCAGTTCTCATCCCCATAGACGAGGACAAATTTTAGAAGCCGGTGTACTATACCAGCAAAATCCTTCGCGACGTAGAGATCAGGTATACTCGCTCTGAAAAACTCATTTTTGCACTAATAATGTCTGCTAAGCACCTCAGGCCCTATTTCCAAGCACACCCGATAGTGGTGGTGACGAACCAGTCGCTGAGGACCATCCTCACCTGACCCGAGACATCCGGGAGGTTGGCTAAGTGGTCCCTGCTACTCAGCAAATTCGATATAACGTACCGACCGAGGTCATCATAAAAGGCTCAAGTTCTGGCCGACTTCGTGGTCGAGTGCACCGGGTTCGCTGAGGAGCTAGAGCAGATAGCTACGGAGCCCGGGCCAGGAGAAGAGCCCTGGATTCTCCACGTAGATGGAGCGTCCGATTCCGGTGGGAGCGGAGCTGGCCTCATCCTGACCAATGGCGATGGGGTTGTGGTAGAATGCGCCCTCCGTTTCAAGTTCGCCGTAACTAATAACCAGGCAGAGTGATGCAGAACAAATAAAGGGATGCGATGCAGAAGTAAATTAAGATTAACTAATTTTTTTGTGGTTTTTATAGGTTTGTAGAAGTTGGCTTCAAATCAAAAAAAAGTTAACCTAATATTGAAAGATACTAATGTGATAATTGAAAGCACAACTTTAAGGAAACTAAATTATCAGAGTAATTCAGAAGCAACGGATCGCTGGGGGTTGAGAAACTCCCAGACCTAGGGTTTCACTCCGAGCTTTCAACATAACAGAAATAAAGAGAAGGGAAGGGTTATCTAACCAGACAATGATCTTCACAGATTTTGGTGGAAGAACTCTCCCGAGCAGATTGTTGGATCCTCGGAGTCGGATATCTTCGTAATGGATCCTCCAATACTGGTCCTTTGGCGGGTTGGCTTCTCCTGAACTCAAGATCTGGAAGAGAAGAAAGACAATTGATGGAATCAGAGAGTCAAGGAAAAGATTTACCAGGTTGATGAACTTGAAGATCGAAATTGCTGAAAACTGGATTCTCCTGGATGCTGATGTGATTTTCCTTGGAACTTGCTCTGGATCTGAAGTAGCCGGACTGGATCTGGATGAAGGTGGACGGCCTGGACTTGTAGAGAGAGAGAGGCCGTGGGAGATGGATGGATCTAGGGTTTGGTGGATGGAAAATAATGAAAGGTGGCTAGGGTTTTGGAATTTCAAGTGGCTAACCTAGGGTTTTGGATAAAGATGGAGATCTCTCACCTCCTCAAGGCTCCAATGGAACCCGGATTACCCCCTCACGGAGCTCAACACTTAGAATAGTGCGGAAGAAGAGAAACCTAGGTCACTCAACACAAGAGAATAGCAAAAATAATTTTTCTTCATTGATTTTCAAAGTTACAAAGAGAGGTCTATTATATAGACCTAAAATTTTCTCCTAGCTTGTACAAATTCCCATGTGGGACTAAACTCTTCCAACCCCTAGATTAGGTAGAAAATCCTCTCCCTTGGCCGACCAAGAGTCCAAAAAAAATTGGGACGGCCATAAAGGAATTGTTTTGGAACTTTTATGGCACCTCCTTTGGAGTTGGATTTGGATTTGGAGTCCTCTTCTTCTTAAGGTATTTCTTCTTTTCTTCCACTCCAAGTTAAGCTCTTTGATTTTGATTTGAACTTCAATTAGGAGTAGGTTGGATGTCCTTCTTTGATTTCTTCTCCAAGAGAAGTTTTCTTCCTTCTTTGCTTAGGTAAATTAGGCAGGTGTGGGCGCCTCCTTTAATTTAGCCTCCAATTTGATTTTTTTCTTCTTTGGATGTGGGGACCATGACACTGGGATGCCTCTATGGCGCCTCCTGGACTCTGGCGTGTGCTCGGAGTGTGGCTGGGCGTGTGGCTTGGAGTGTGGCCTCCACTTGCTTGAACCTTGAGTTGATTGGAAGAGAAATGTGGCACCATTTTGGACCAAATTGAAACCACATTGGGACTTGCACCGAGTCAACATGACTCAACAAAATTTAAATGGTGATTCAAGAAATAAATAAAATAAATAAACTGGTTGACCAGGTCAACCTTTATTACAAACCCTAATTTCTCGGGCAATGTCAATCAGAGATCCAAATGGAGCTCTGAAGTCTTCTTCTGTACAAACCCTAATTTCTCGGGCAATGTCAATCAGAGATCCAAATGGAGCTCTGAAGTCTTCTTCTGAGTCTGGTGCCCACACCAATTCTCCCAGGGTGGGAGGAACTCGACCCTGTCGAGTAAGGCTCAAGTTGGCTCTGGTATCTCTCCAAGAGGTCTGGGTCCAATTCTTGTAATTCTTCTCGGGAGATCCAAGAGTCATCAGAATCTGGCCTTCCTTGCCAGCGGACCAGGTACCTTTGGTATCCTCGATTACGAGTAGAGATAACCTGATCATCCAGGATCTTTTCAATCTGCTCTTTCCTCACAGGCCAGTTTGTTGGTGGACACACAGGGTCGGGATCACTCTCAATGATAGGGTTAGGCTCAAAAGGCTCACTAGGAATCACAGCTGGCTCCCTGTACTCTACTAAGTCTGTAATGTTGAAAGTAGAGCTAATGCCTAGTTCTGGAGGCAACTCGAGCACATAGGCATTGGATCCTACTCTCTTTACCACTCTAAATGGTCCAGCTCCCCTAGCATGTAACTTTCTAACGGTTCCAGGAGGAAACCGTTCAGGCCTTAACCTAATCATCACATAGTCTCCCTCAACAAAAGATTTGACTCGTCTTTGAGTATCAGCCAACTTCTTATAAGTTTCATTACTTAAATTTATTTTGGCATGAATTTCTTTATGCAAGTCTTTTATATGCTGTGCAAAATTCTCAGCAGATTCGGAGACTCGAGTGTGGACAGGTAAAGGGACTAGGTCAAGAGGTGTGTGAGGTTTGTACCCATGTACAATTTCAAATGGACTTTTACCCGTAGACCTATTGACCGAGTCATTGTACGCAAATTCTGCCCTTGGTAGGTATAAATCCCAATTTCTGGTGTTTTCACCAACAAGACATCTCAGCAGATTTCCTAGGCTACGGTTCACTACCTCAGTTTGGCCATCAGTTTGGGGATGATAGGCAGTTGAAAACTTAAGTTTTGTCCCTAACTTATGCCAAAGGGTCTTCCAAAAGTAACTGGTGAACCGGACATCCCTATCTGAAACGATTGTCTTAGGTAGGCCATGGAGTCTAACTATCTCATTGAAGAAAAGTGTGGCTACCTTAGACGCATCAAAAGTTTGGGAACAAGGCAAGAAGTGGGCCATTTTAGAGAATCGGTCGACTACGACACAGATAGAATCATGCCTTCTCTGGGTCTTAGGTAAACCTAACACAAAATCCATACTCACATCTTGCCAAGGACGATCTGGGACAGGGAGTGGGGTATAAAGGCCAGTGTTTTGTTTTCGCTGTTTGGCAACAGCGCAGGTTCGACATCTAGCTACAATATTAGCTACATCCCTTTTAAGCTAGGCCAGAAAAAGTGGTCTTCAATAGCTAGAATGGTCTTGTCTTTTCCAAAATGGCCAGCTAAACCTCCAGCATGGATTTCCCAAATCAAAAATTCTCTAAGAGAAGTTCTAGGGATGCAAAGCCTATTTTTGAAGAACAAAAAACCATCTACAAGGGTATAATCCTGGTGATTACTAGACGGTCCTTGAACTAGATCCTGATACACAGTTGTGAAATCCGGACAAGACTCATATTCCTCTTTGATTTGCTCAAACCCTATGACCTCAGTTCTAACAGAAGTTAATAACAGAGATCGGCGACTAAGGGCATCAGCTACCTTATTCTCAACTCCAGCCTTATGTTTCAGGACAAAAGTATAGGACTGGATATATTCTACCCACTTAGCATGCCTAGGGTTAAGCTTCTTTTGGGAGTTCAGAAATCTAAGAGCCTCATGGTCCGAGAATAGTACAAATTCCTGCGGTAGCAAATAATGTCTCCAGTAACGCAAAGCTTGCACCACCGCATAAAATTCCTTATCATAGGTAGAATACCTAAGCTTAGCATCATTAAGTTTTTCACTGAAGAATGCTATGGGATGATTCTCTTGGCTTAGGACTCCACCTATTCCTACACCTGAAGCATCACAGGCAACCTCAAATACTTTAGAAAAATCGGGTAATCTCAGAATGGGTGCCTGGGTCATTTTCTCCTTAAGATCTAGGAAGGCTTTATGGGCTGACTTAGTCCAATGAAATTCTCCCTTCCTAATACAATCAGTGATAGGAGCAGCTAAAGTACTAAACCCCTTGATGAATCGCCTATAGAAGGTAGCCAAGCCATGGAAACTTCTAACTTCATGCACATTGGTTGGCTCTGGCCAGTCTACTATGGACTTAATCTTCTCAGGATCGGCCGCCACGCCGTCAGGGGTTACTACAAAACCAAGAAAGATAACTCTACTATTCATGAATTCACACTTCTTAAGATTGCCGTAGAGTCTCTCATTCCTCAAAACTTGGCAGACTGCTCTAAGGTGGCCTAGGTGATCTGCTGGGGTCTTACTATAGATCAGGATGTCATCAAAATAGACCACCACAAATTTTCCTATGAAAGCTCTAAGTACCTGGGTCATAATTCTCATGAAGGTACTAGGGGCATTGGACAACCCAAAAGGCATAACAACCCATTCATAAAGACCATCCTTAGTTTTGAAAGCAGTTTTCCATTCATCCCCGGGTCTAATCCTAACCTGATGATAGCCGCTTTTGAGATCAATCTTAGAAAAAACCATTGCACCAGCCATCATATCAAGCATGTCATCTAGTCTAGGGATGGGAAACCTATACTTGATTGTAATTTTATTGATGGCACGACTGTCAACACACATCCTCCACGTGCCATCTTTCTTTGGGGTCAATAAGGCTGGGACTGCACAAGGGCTAAGACTTTCTCTAATAAACCCCTTCCTCAATAATTCTCCAACCTGCTTTTGCAGTTCTTCATGCTCAGATGGATTCATCCTGTAATGGGGCAAGTTGGGCAAAGTTGCTCCTGGGATTAGATCTATGGCATGCTGGATATCCCTAAGAGGTGGAAGGTGGTCTGGCAAATCCTCGGGAAAGACATCCTCAAATTCTTTTAACACAGGTTTAACTTCTTGAGGAGGCTCTAAGGGTTCCGAAGTTCTAAGCTCCTTAGCAGTCAACATCCAGATGGGTGAACCACTATGAATTTCTTGTTCTAGATCCTTAGCACTGATTAGGTTCACTCCAGTTTTCATCTCCTTAACCTTACCAGCTCCTTTAGTTACCTTGTCCTTAGGGGGAACGGAATGGATCGTAATCTTCTTCCCATTGAAACTAAAGACACAGGTATTGGATTTTCCTAAGAGGGTGGCATCATGATCATACAACCAAGGTCTTCCAAGAATTATACTGCTCACCCCCATGGGTAAGACATCGCACCAAATCTTATCGTGATAAGATTGCATTTGGATTTGGACTTGACATCTAGACTGGATGGGTATGGAGGTAGAATCTACCCAAGAAACCTTATAGGGGTTGGGATGGGGAACTGGGATTAAGCCTAACATCTTGACAGTGTTAGTAGAGATGGCATTTACACAGCTCCCGCTATCTATGATGATCTTACATACCTTATCCCCTAATTTAAGAAAAGTCTGTAGGATGTTAGTCCTACGCCAATCCTCTTGAACTAGATTCTGGGATAGGATGCATCTTACAACTCCTAATTGGTCAGATTCATTGGGTTCCTCCTCTCCTTCATACTCCTCAACCAAATTCATTCCGGCCTCATAAATTTCTTCTTCAAATTCCTCACTGGGCTCGGAATTATCATTCTCTCCCTCTTCTATGTAAAGGGATCTTCGTGGGCACTAGCTAGCAACATGACCTACCTTATGACACTTGAAACAGGCTATGGCAGTACACTGACTAGAAATGTGACCTGGTTTCTGACACTTAAAACAGGTGATATTTGAACTAGGGGTTCTCTGGGTGTCAGGTGCCTTACCTTTGTCCATGGGCCTAGGGGTAGAAGTACCCTGAAAAGGTTTACTAGGGATAACTTGGCTAGGTCCATTCCTTGGGATTGGGGCACTAACCCTAGAAGGTATAGGTCCTCTCTGAAATTTCTCAGTGTTCAGTGCAATCTGGTAGGCTTGGTCTAGATCAGTAACCTCTCTCAGAAATAGTTCTCTCTTGATATCTTCCCTCAGTCCAGCCCTAAATCTAGACAAAGTGACTTCGTGGGCTTCACTCACATCACATCTCATTAGGTATTCATCAAAAGTAGTTATGTAGTCTGAGACAGATCGGTTTCCTTGTTTCAGGTTTTGCCATTGGTCTAACAGGTTTTGCTGGTATGAAATGGGTAGGTATTTATCTCTCAGTTTTTCTTTCATACCCTGCCAAGTGGTTATGGGCTCAACATTCCGTCTCCTAGTGGTTAGCTCAATGTTCCCCCAGTATAACCTAGCTTGACGCACTAATTTCATCTTGGCAAACTTGTATTTCCTCTCCTCAGACATAGCATACCACTCAAAGTATTGATCCATCTCACCCTCCCAATCAGAATACACCTTAGGGTTCAGACTACCATCAAAAGTGGGTGCATCTAATTTGATGTTCCTGATGAACCTATCATCTCTATCTTCAGGCTCTGGGTCAGGCCTCCTATGATTAGGTTCAGGATCTCTATATAAAGGCCTTCTAGGCTCCAGATGTGGGTGAGGCTGAGGCACATTAAAATCGGGGTCAGGAGTCCAATTCCGATGTCTAGGTTCTTCAAGTACTTGGACTCGGTCCCTAAGTTGGGTAAGATCCTCATGAATTTGTGCGCTAAACTGGGCCACAGTGTTTGTCATATCCTGATTCATTTTAGCCATACTTTCAGTAAGAGTTCTGATCATGGCCTCTAAATCGGGTTGGGTTTGACCAGGTTGATATGGCACTCCGTTTCTGGTAGACATGATGATTCAAGCAAGCACACAAAATGAGACTAGACTAAATCGACTACTGGATCACTAGACCTAGAGTCCAAACTAGATGCCCAATCAGAGTGGCAAGCTAGCCTGTAGTAACTCAGGACTCAGCCAGGCAGGTGTAAGGGGAGTGTTAGGTTCCTGATTGCCAATCCTAGACACCAATCAGTGATTGGCCAGGTAGGCGGACCAGCACACAAGCCCTTCGGGACGTAGTCCCTGAACCACCGTTCTAGACACTGAGTGCTAAGCACACACAGAATAACTCAGCAAACTGACTCAACACTAGCCTAGACCCGACCAATTGGTGTCCCTAGCCCACTAGGGCAAATTAGGTCTAACTGATTTTAAATTAGGTCTAGGTTCGAATGATTGGATGGTGGTTTTGGGCTAAGGAGAGGTAATCAACTCCTCCCCTTATCTTAGATGCTCAATTGTCCTTAAGTAAATTATGAGATGATCACTCCAAAAAAAAAAAAAAAAAAAAGAATTGAATTGCAGAACACAAAAAAAAAAAACAGAGTTGCTGTATTTTAATTCTCAGAATTTTTACCGAAACCAATAAATCGCAGAAAACTTATGGAAAATAGGTTCAATTATACTGGTTTCAACGAAGCAAAAATCATGCAATTCAGAGTTTTATGCAGGGAGAAATAATTCAGACAACAGGGCAATTACGGGCTGCAACTAGATTGTCTTCCCCGTTTATAATCCCTGCTACGAAGTTATAACCCAATGGATCCCCTACACGCCCTAGGAACACCCCGTGGAATGGGAGGAGGAGGCTTGCGCCTCACTTAGTTCCTAGGACCGGACGTCCTGGGGAGTCTACTTCGAGCAGACAAAATAAAAAGAGAACAATCAAAGCAAGCAAGCAAATCAGAAACCCTAGACTGGGCTCTGATACCAAAAATGATGCAGAACAAATAAAGGGATGCGATGCAGAAGTAAATTAAGATTAACTAATTTTTTTGTGGTTTTTATAGGTTTGTAGAAGTTGGCTTCAAATCAAAAAAAAGTTAACCTAATATTGAAAGATACTAATGTGATAATTGAAAGCACAACTTTAAGGAAACTAAATTATCAGAGTAATTCAGAAGCAACAGATCGCTGGGGGTTGAGAAACTCCCAGACCTAGGGTTTCACTCCGAGCTTTCAACATAACAGAAATAAAGAGAAGGGAAGGGTTATCTAACCAGACAATGATCTTCACAGATTTTGGTGGAAGAACTCTCCCGAGCAGATTGTTGGATCCTCGGAGTCGGATATCTTCGTAATGGATCCTCCAATACTGGTCCTTTGGCGGGTTGGCTTCTCCTGAACTCAAGATCTGGAAGAGAAGAAAGACAATTGATGGAATCAGAGAGTCAAGGAAAAGATTTACCAGGTTGATGAACTTGAAGATCGAAATTGCTGAAAACTGGATTCTCCTGGATGCTGATGTGATTTTCCTTGGAACTTGCTCTGGATCTGAAGTAGCCGGACTGGATCTGGATGAAGGTGGACGGCCTGGACTTGTAGAGAGAGAGAGGCCGTGGGAGATGGATGGATCTAGGGTTTGGTGGATGGAAAATAATGAAAGGTGGCTAGGGTTTTGGAATTTCAAGTGGCTAACCTAGGGTTTTGGATAAAGATGGAGATCTCTCACCTCCTCAAGGCTCCAATGGAACCCGGATTACCCCCTCACGGAGCTCAACACTTAGAATAGTACGGAAGAAGAGAAACCTAGGTCACTCAACACAAGAGAATAGCAAAAATAATTTTTCTTCATTGATTTTCAAAGTTACAAAGAGAGGTCTATTATATAGACCTAAAATTTTCTCCTAGCTTGTACAAATTCCCATGTGGGACTAAACTCTTCCAACCCCTAGATTAGGTAGAAAATCCTCTCCCTTGGCCGACCAAGAGTCCAAAAAAAATTGGGACGGCCATAAAGGAATTGTTTTGGAACTTTTATGGCACCTCCTTTGGAGTTGGATTTGGATTTGGAGTCCTCTTCTTCTTAAGGTATTTCTTCTTTTCTTCCACTCCAAGTTAAGCTCTTTGATTTTGATTTGAACTTCAATTAGGAGTAGGTTGGATGTCCTTCTTTGATTTCTTCTCCAAGAGAAGTTTTCTTCCTTCTTTGCTTAGGTAAATTAGGCAGGTGTGGGCGCCTCCTTTAATTTAGCCTCCAATTTGATTTTTTTCTTCTTTGGATGTGGGGACCATGACACTGGGATGCCTCTATGGCGCCTCCTGGACTCTGGCGTGTGCTCGGAGTGTGGCTGGGCGTGTGGCTTGGAGTGTGGCCTCCACTTGCTTGAACCTTGAGTTGATTGGAAGAGAAATGTGGCACCATTTTGGACCAAATTGAAACCACATTGGGACTTGCACCGAGTCAACATGACTCAACAAAATTTAAATGGTGATTCAAGAAATAAATAAAATAAATAAACTGGTTGACCAGGTCAACCTTTATTACAAACCCTAATTTCTCGGGCAATGTCAATCAGAGATCCAAATGGAGCTCTGAAGTCTTCTTCTGTACAAACCCTAATTTCTCGGGCAATGTCAATCAGAGATCCAAATGGAGCTCTGAAGTCTTCTTCTGAGTCTGGTGCCCACACCACAGAGTACGAGGCACTCCTCGCAGGACTAAGAGTCTCCCGCGAGCTGGGTGTGCAAGACTTGAGAGTCCTCACCAACTCCTAACTGGTTGTTGGACAAGTATCCGGGGAATATGAGACAAGGGACCCCCAGATAATGAAGTATCTGGAGCAAGTCCAAGCGAGCACGGCAGGCCTCTGGCACTTCAGCATTTTCCACATCCCTCGAGGAGAGAATGCATGCGCGAATGCGCTATCTAGACTCGCGACCCTGCCGGACTCATCACTGGGACGTGCCTACATCGAGTACCTTGAAAGCCCCAGCTACGAGAGCCCGATGGAGGTATATCAAGTCGCCCCCGAGCCGAGCTGGATGGACAAGTACATCCGGTATGTCACTGACGGCACCCTCCCGGAAGACCGTGCGGAAGCCGCCCTCATCAGGAAGAAGGCCTCTCGGTTCGTCCTGATGGAGGGCCAACTCTATTGCCGATCTTACTCCTACCCACTCTTGAGATGCCTCAGGCCCGCCGAGTCAATCTTTGTGCTCCAAGAGATACATGAAGGCCTCTATGGGAATCACGTGGAAGGGAGGACACTGGCCTACAAAGCCCTCCGCCAGGGATACTTTTGGGAGACTATGAGGGAAGACGCAGCCGACTTTGTCAAGAGGTGCGACAAATGCCAGCGCCACGCCAACATCCAATGCCAGCCAGCGGCGCCGATCTCCCAGCTCTCAGCCCCTTGGCCCTTCGCCTAGTGGGGAATGGACATCTTAGGGTCATTCCCCCCAGCATCAGGGTAGTGAAAGTTCCTGCTAGTGACGATCGATTACTTCACCAAGTGGGTCGAGGCAGAGCCACTGGCTCGGATCGCGGAAGCCAATGTCCACCAGTTTTTTTGGAAGTCAATCATCTGTCACTTCGGGCTCCCCCATTGCGTCATCACCGACAATGGATGACAGTTCGACAATCACGAGTTCAAAGGGTTCTGTGCAGCCCACGACATCCAACACCGGTTCACCTCGGTAGCTCACCCCCAAACAAACGGGGAGGCCGAGGTGACCAACCGGACCATCCTGCAAGGGCTCCAACCAGGCTGGATCAAGCTAAGGGCCTGTGGGCAGAAGAGCTCCCTAGCATCCTGAGGGCCTACCACACGATGCCTAGGATGGTGACCAATGAAATACCCTTTAGCCTCGTCTTCGGTGCCGAAGTAGTCATCCCCGTCAAGCTCGGCGTGCCTACGTTGCGGGTGCAGCAGTATGATGAAGGACAGAACTCGGTGTACCTCCTGCTCAACCTGGATCTCCTTGAAGAAGCAAGGGACAAAGCCCACCTACGGATGGTAGCCTACCGACAAAGGGTGGCCCGGTACTACAACGCCCGTGTTCGGACAAAAGCCTTCAAGCTCGGAGACCTATTGCTGCGGCGGGCGGAAGCGTCCCAGCCTAGGGAGTGCGGCAAGCTTTCCCCGAACTGGGAGGGCCCCTATAAAGTGATTGAAGCCCTCTCGTAAGGGGCCTACTACCTCGAAGATCTCGACGGCATCAGGTTTCCCAGAACATGGAATGCCTGCAACTTGCGGAAATACTATCAATAATGTAGGGTTTCTCAACAATGAATAACAATGATTTTTTCCTGTACAAGTGTCTGTTTGTCTTGCAGGAGAATGCCAATGGCATCCTCGAGCCCAGCTCCAGGATGCCAAAGGGGTCAAGGAGCCACGCTGCTCTCGATCAACGATGCCCTCGGGCCTAGCTCTAGGACGTCGAAGAATCGTCGAACCACGTAGCTCTCAATTCAAGACATCCCCGGGTCCGGCTTCAGGACGTCGAAGAACCATCGAGCCAAGCAGCTCTCAGCAACCACTATCCCCGAGCCCAGCTCCAGGACACCTTCTCAAGACCGGAGCTCAGATCTCCGGCCAAGGAAACTTCGAGCCAAGCAGCTCTCAACAACCACTGTCCCCGAGCCCAGCTCCAGGACACCTTCTCAAGACCGGAGCTCAGATCTCCGGCCAAGAAAACTTCGAACCAAGCAGCTCTCAGCAACCACTGTCCCCGAGCCCAGCTCCAGGACACCTTCTCAAGACCGGAGCTCAGATCTTCGACCAAGGGAACTTCGAGCCAAGCAGCTCTCCATCTCAAATATCTACGAGCCTAGCTCCGAGATGCCAAGGGATCACGGGGCCACGCAGCTCCCGTCAATGCCTCGAGCCTAGCTCCAAGGCGCCAAAGTCTTGAGCCAAGATCTCAGGCAATCCCTGGGCCCGATCCTAGCTCCACGTCCAGGAAGGCCTCGAGCTTAGCTCCAAGGCAATCAAGATTGGTAACCCCCCTACCCTGATCTCCCCACTTGAAAAGAAGACGAGAGGGGAAGGAAAGAAAGGGAATAAGGGGGGGAAGCCCGGCAGCCTCTTCTCTGATCTCCCCACTAGAAAAGAAGACGAGGGGGGAAGGAAAGAAAGAGAACAAAATGGAGGTCCAGCCAGCATTCTCTCCTCTGACTCCCCACACTAAAAAAAAAAAAAGAGATAAAAATGAATGAAAAGAAAAATGAAAGATGAATGAAAAATGAATGAGAGAAGAATGGGGAAGGAAAGAGAGAGGGAGAACAAGAAAAAAACACAACATCATCGAAGCTACCTCTCTCAGCAACCACTGTCCCCGAGCCCAGCTCCAGGACACCTTCTTAAGACCGGAGCTCAGATCTTCGACCAAGGAAACTTCAAGCCAAGCAGCTCTCAGCAACCACTATCCCCGAGCCCAGCTCCAGGACACCTTCTCAAGACCGGAGCTCAGACCTCCGACCAAGGGAACTTCGAGCCAAGCAGCTCTCAGCAACCACTGTCCCCAAGCCCAACTTCAGGACACCTTCTCAAGACCGGAGCTCAGATCTCCGGCCAAGGAAACTTCGAGCCAAGAAGCTCTCAGCAACCACTGTCCCCGAGCCCAGCTCCAGGACACCTTCTCAAGACCGGAGCTCAGATCTTCGACCTAGAGACCATCGAGCTCAGCAGCTCTCAGGTACACCCTACCTGATCTCCCCATACATTAAAAAGAAAGACAAAAGTGGAAAGGGAGTGAAGGAGGGGAGGAGCCAAGCAAGAAAGATAATTGCAAGAAAATTCGCACTTCATTAATCAAGTATCAAGTACAAGTACCCTATGGGCCCCCGACATGCCGAGTGGCCCCGCTAAATACAAAGAAAGAAGCAAAAAGTGGCTATCCTCTAGATGGGTCGCCGAGCCGGGAGTCTCCATCAGCAGGGGCTTTCGACTGCGTGGCCTCAGACTCAGCTAGCGTGGCTTCCCCAATGCCCACCTCCTGATCTGAAGTACCGGGAGAGTCAAGGTAGCCGCGGCCCTCGGTCGAGACGAACCCCTCGACCAGGCGGCGCAGGTACATGAAGCCTTTGAAGGAGTCCGACGCCATCTGCTGGATTTCGGCGAGGAACCCCTTAGAGGCCCTGTACCTTTCCACCGCCTCCCTGGCTTCCTTCTTTGCTAAAGCCACCTTATGCCTGGCATCTGCGACCGACTTGGTCACCTCATCTGCTACCCTCTGAGCCGCAGTTGACTTCTCCTCTTCTGTCGTCAGTCAAGCTTGGAGAGATTGGGTGGTCCGTTTCTGCCAGGCCGCCTCGGCTATGACCACGTCCAACCTTTGCTCGGAGTCGACAAGCTCCTTAGCTTTCTTCCTCGACTTCCCCTGCTCGTGGTCCAGCTCCTCCGGAGCTTCTTTACTCACCCCTCAGAGTCGGCAAGCTACCTCTCGAGGTCCTTGACCCGCCGGTCAAGCGCTTCCTCGGAGTCGGCCTTCCCCTTCAAATCGATCTTCAACGATGCGATCTCGGCCATCTGCTGCCACGTAGACTGCTCCCAGTTTCGGTAGCAGCTCCTAATAAAAAGGGCCTCAACACCCATCTGCAGTACATGGGAGCTCAAAAAAAAAAGGGGGGGGGAGAAGAAAAGAAGGAAGGGAGAGAGGACGGAGCTGTTCACCGTGTACAGATAGGAAAAAATGCTGTCGATCAAGAGTCCAACCGGTAGCCCGTCCATGTTTTCCCGGTCGCACCGTTGGATGGAGAAGTCCATCATTTGGTAGGCCAGCACGCGGTTGTCGGCCAAGAAGCTCTCCGGCCCTAACTTGAATGGGAGGCGACGCCTCACCTCATCCCTCCTACTCTCCCGAGGGGCAGGTGCACCCCCACTCCAGTGGCAGGACTCCCAAAGACCGGCCGAGGACCCGGCACCATCATGACCGGAAAATCGTCAACTTCGGTCATTGCCGGACCTGGAGAGAGGAGCAGAACAACAGCAACAGCATCGGTCTGGATGACCACAGCGGGCTCCAGGACAGGGGGTTCCGCCTGTGGCTCTGTCCGTCGCACAGGGGCTCCCACAACCCCCTTTCCTTTCGAGGCGGCCGGCACAGCAGGGGCAGACACCGGCACGTCCTCAACCTGGGCCCGCCTCGAAGGGGGCTCGGCCACCACCCCGGTGGGCGGCCTCTTCTTGGAGATCGGTGACGGCTCGCCCTCCGGAAGATTCGACCCTGCACACAGGAACTGGGAAAGTCAACCCAAAATGAAGAAAAGAGAAGTTGCATGCAGTGGAAAGAGCTGAACTTACCTGGCCCCGATGACGAGTCGACCCTGGCATCGAGAAGATTCTGCTCTGATAGCAGGACCTCCAAGGAAGGGATCTGAGTAGTGCGAAGCTGATTGTAGTTGTCCTGGTCGGCAGCTTCAACCCCAGAGATCCAGTTTGGGGATCGGTCCGGCTTGCTCCAGGCCCAGTCGACCCCCTCGACACCTACAAAGAAGAACTTGCTCTTCCATCCCTTGATGGAAGAGGGAAGCTCGAACTTGATGCCCTTTGGGAGAGAAGACAAAGACCACCACCCATCCTCGATCGGGTGGCGTTTCAGGGTGAAGAATGCCCTGAACAGGGAGAACCGGACAACGAACCCGTGGATGTGGCAGAGCACAATGAAAGAAAAGATCACCCTGATGGCGTTTGGCACCAATTGGGTGGGGACCAGGCGATAATTGCTTAGAACAGACAAAAAGAAAGGATGGAAAGGGAATCGAAGACCCCCGGAGAAGGTCCCCTCATAGAAAGCGAGATGCTCGGGTCCGCTGGATGTGACCCCTTCCCCGAGGCGGGGGACCATGAGTCGAACGGAAGACGGGATCCCATAGGCATCCCGGATGGCCTCCA
This sequence comes from Areca catechu, assembly GCA_021397845.1. Classification (NCBI taxonomy): domain Eukaryota; kingdom Viridiplantae; phylum Streptophyta; class Magnoliopsida; order Arecales; family Arecaceae; genus Areca; species Areca catechu. The sequence continues at coordinate 119,423,564 of CM038038.1, forward strand.
GTTCCATGACAGAGATCGTCAAAGCAACCCCTTCCGGACCTGTTGACCGGACCAACTCGGAGGCTGGTTCAAGCAAAAGAGGAGGACTGACAGGAAGAGAAGGAACAACCTCCAGCTCCCCAACGGACACCGGAGAGGCAGGAAGGGCTGGTCTCACACTAATCCTAAACTGCTCCCCCTCTGACTCCTCATCGAAGAAGGAGAGCACCACCCTGCGGGCAGAAGACTCAGAACGAGACATGCTGAATCGAGAGGGAAGGAGCCTATCCCAGAAGGAGAGAAAGAAGGAAGATGAAGCTGGTCTAGACCCCCAGAGAAGGAGAGAATAGATGCAGATCGTGGAGGAAGAAAGGCCCGGACGCAGCAATGAGCGCGAAGGATTTGAAAGGAAATGACTTTTTGATCTGCGCCACGTGCTGCCCGTCGATGAAAAAGGAATCCTAGCCGCTCAGAATTCTGCGCCAGCATTAATTGCTCCTCGGACATGGCCACGCATCTTCCCCATACTGGCTTACTGGGCCATCCCTCGAAGCGCCAGCGACCGTGCCATCATTGCACCGGATTTTCGTCCCTCCACATCAGCACTACAGTTACTCCCTTCGTCCCGAGCGCCGCGCACTGACGAGCCTCGAAAGTGGGGGGCAAATGAAATGGCAAGATTGCTGACATGGGTAGCTGACGAAAACCACGTTAAAGGAGACCGCCACGGCGGGCGCCAAGGCGACGCCTCAGTTCGGGGCACTTCGCCGAGTTGAGTCGAGTTCCCCCAGGACAGCAAGTCAAGCTCAGTCCTCTGCCAGGTCGAGCTCGTGAGCTTGACGCCTAGGTCGGAGCCGTCCTCTGCCCTCCAGAGCGAGACCCTCGAAGGTTAGTGCCCTGCGGTTGAGGTCGGGCCAAGAGCTCACCCACCGATGTGGAGCCTCTTCGAGCATGCGCCCTCTGGATCGGGTCCGTCCTCCGCCCTCCAGAGCAAGACCCTCGGAGGTTAATGCCCTACGGTCAAGGTCAGGCCAAGAGCTCGCTCGTCGATGTGGAGCCTCTCTGAGCGCGCGCCCTCTGGATCGGGTCCATCCTCCGCCCTCCAGAGCGAGACCCTCGGAGGTTAGTGCCCTGCGGTCGAGGTCAGGCCAAGAGCTCGCCCACCGATGTGGAGCCTCTTCGAGCACGCGCCCTCTGGACCGGGTCCGTCCTCCGCCCTCCAGAGCGAGACCCTCGGAGGTTAGTGCCCTGCGGTCGAGGTCGGGCCAAGAGCTCGCCCGCCGATATAGAGCCTCTCCAAGCACGCGCCCTCTGGACCGGGTCTGTCCTCTGCCCTCCAGAGCGAGACCCTCGGAGGTTAGTGCCCTGCGGTCGAGGTCGGGCCAAGAGCTCGCCCGTCGATGTGGAGCCTCTTCGAGCGCGCGCCCTCTGGACCGGGCCCGTACTCTTCTCTTCTCCACCAAGGTGACTACATGAGCTCCGAGCGTCCAGACCGGAGTAGACCCTGCTGTCTCAGGACACCGGCGAGCCGCCCGAGGACTATGGAACGGTGCCCCCATGCCATCATAACTACCTGTCTGGCCATACTTCTAGGGGATGGGCCAGCCAGAGAGCATGCACCCCTAGGGTGGCGGCCCCCGGATCGAGACTCTGCCAGACTTCCTGAAATGGGGCAACCAGAGAAGATGTCAGAAGGAATGGAAGCTTCCCCTACCTCCTGTCAGGAAAGGCGTCCCGTCTACGACACGGAATCCTGTCCCATGTGCCTGCCAACCTAGTGAGGGTCCCGAGGCAGACTTCCAACGACCATTTTTCAACTACAAAGAATGATCGGCACCCTCGGAAGGGGGGAGGTAACAAACACAAAAAAACAACAAAAAATACAAGCACAAGCTCAACCGAGAGAGCAAAGCACCACCACCAACACCACAGTAGAAGGAAAGTCACTGGAAAACAGGGAGAAGCGAATGAACAGGGAACCCCTCTGTTCCCGCTGTCACTCTCCCCCTGCTGCTTTTCTCCTTCACCGACACATCAGTTCACTCCTCCTAATGCGGAGTCCATCAAGAGGGGCCCGACTAGGAGGATCTGTTCCCCTGGATCGTCACTGACTTGACCGTCGGAGTGCCCCCGCTGGAAACCCTGGCCCGGGTCACTAACCCCTGTTTCGCAGGTCCAGGAGCAGAGGATCGGCAGGCAGCGAGAGGAGCGCACTCCAGCGCGGTAGCTACGGGCCACGACGGTCTTAGCGGCAACAGCTGCAATCTTGGATGGCCTTCTTTTGTTGGCAACTGATTGTAGTCGTTTTGATTTAGTTGATTGAGGTATGTTTTGCTGATTCAATAATTTCTAATGCCTATTGTTACAGCCGTGACAGTGACATGGCCCGGCTCAGGTATCGCCGAATGCGAGCGAGCCATGTGTGAGTTTTCCTGCCGGAATCAGCGCCACGTCCTCAAGGCTGGGGTCGGCAAGACCGCACCGCCCGATACTGTCTGAAGCAAACAGCTCCCGCCGAGGTCGAGTTCGGCGCGAAGTTCCCCCACCGACTCATCTGCGCCTGGGCTCGGAGGAGTCCGCCCCGGGTGAGGTCGGCCGAGGTCGGCTGACCCTCCGCCTTGCGCCAGGTGGCCACCCGGAGACGGGTCCACCTCGGCCGAAGCCAGGCGATCTTCTGCCACCTCGCCAGGTGTCCACCCAGGAGTGGTCCACCTAGGCCGAGGTCGGCTGACCCCCCGCCTTTCGCCAGGTGTCCACCCAGGAGGGGTCCACCTCGGCCGAAGCCAGGCAATCCTCTGCCACCTCGCCAGGTGTCCACCCAGGAGGGGTCCACCTAGGCCGAGGTCGGCTGACCCCCCGCCTTGCGCCAGGTGGCCACCCGGAGACGGGTCCACCTCGGCCGAAGCCAGGCGATCTTCTGCCACCTCGCCAGGTGTCCGCCCCGGAGGGGTCCACCTAAGCCGAGGTCGGCCGATCTCTCGCCTCTCGCCAGTCGGCCCCCGGAGACAGGTCCAACTCAGCCGAAGTCAGATCGCTCGTACGGAGAGGCCCCCGGGGAAAGCGACGGGTCCCGAGGCCATCCCTCGGGCCGTACCGACCCCAGACGGCGTCCCGTACGGAGGGCGGCGGCACGCGGAACGTGACTTACACTGGCCCGACAGGTCCCGCAGTCGAGAGATCCGATCCTGACGGAACAGGCCCCGTAAACGGATGGCGCCCACGCTCGGGGAAAAGAGCACTCTCACGAAGCCCGAGGCCTGACGACTGGCCGCTCTGCCAGCGCCGCCCTCCCTCCTTTTCTCTTCTGTCATTGCCTTCTCCCTGCTGGGCCCGGCGGACGAGGTCGGAAAGCCGCCTGGCCTCCTTCACCAAAAAGGGAAAAGAAAGGAAGACAGGGGGGAGGAGTTTTCGAGGAGGAAAAGGACAAGCACGCGACGGAGGGAAATAAAGAGGGAAGAATCCGGAGACTGCAAGGTAAGCCAACTAGCCTGGGGACAAGGAGGAAGCACCGGCACAAGGCCTCGCTCCGAGAAAGAAACCAGAGATCCCGAGAGGGGAATACTGGATGCGAGCTCGGCAGGCAGGCCCAGCCGAGATTCCGGTCCCCGGCGCTTTCCCTTCACTAGTTAACTCTCCAAATCTGGGACCCTTTAGAGGGCCTGGGAGGGAGAGTCTGTTCCTCCTCGTCGTCTACTGACTTGACCGTCGGAGCCCCCTCGCCGGAATCCCCGGCCAGGGTCCTCTAACCCCTTTGTTGCAGGTTTCTCGCAGGAAAGGGGGGGCTCCCTTGCCAGGCGGTCAGGGAGGATCGGCTGATCCTCGGCACGGGCGCGGTGACAAGGACGGCAACAGATTGGCGCGCCAGGTAGGGGGGCAGGACACTAACCCCCAGAGGGAACTAGCTTTTTGCAGGTGTCACCCTCTCCGGCAATGGTGGTCACTCGTGGTCGCGAGGCGTCCACCAACCGTGTGGGAGAAGCCCACTCCCCTCCGGGGGGCCACACCCCCGAACGGGAGCTTCCGACCCCCCCTCCTCTTCTGCAGCAGCCTACCCCGGCGGACGGATCCCTTGCGGCCATCGTCCAGCAGCTGCAGACCTTGACCTCAGCGGTCCGACAGCTTCAGCATCAGCAACGGTCCCTGGCCAATCAGCCGCAGCCAGAGACCCCCGCGGCCCGAGTCGCGGGACAGCACGGGAGCCTGCGCTCAATCCAGGGCAGGCCGTCCCATCCGCAAGCCATCTCCAACCCCCGAGGGAGCCGCCAAGCTCCCCCGAAGAGAAACTATTCCGGCTCGGAGGATCACGAGAGTCGATCCCCGGCCGATGGGGCCGAAACGACGCATCGCAGCAAGCGACGCCGGGGCCAGACCTCGCGCCGAGACCGATCGGTGCCCCCCTCACCTGCGGTCTCGATGGAAGACTCCACCGACGAAGCCATCAGGCGCCAGGCCGAGAGGCGCCTAGAGGAGCACGAGCGCAAGTTGGCGGAGTTCGCCCGACGGTTCGCCGACCTGCAGAACTCGTCGGCTGACCCGGCGGGCTACGACTCCCGCCCTCCTTTCTCCGAAGAAATCCAGGCGGAACCGATCCCGAAACGGTTCCGCATGCCGCAGGTGGACCCTTACGACGGGACCACCGACCCCCTGGACCATTTGGAGAGTTATAAAGCTCTCATGAGGGTCCAGGGCGCCACCGACGCCCTTCTGTGCATCGCCTTCCCTGCAACCCTTCGGAAGGCCGCTCGAGTCTGGTTCGCCCGTCTCGAGCCCGGATCCATTTGCTCCTTCCAGCAATTGGAAGGAAAGTTTGTGGCGCATTTCGACGCTTGTCGAAAGGTGCCAAGGGAGGTGGACAGTCTCTTCTCCATCCGCCAGCAGGACCAGGAGCTGCTCCGAGACTACATCGCCCGGTTTAAGACCGCAGCCCTGGAAATCTACAGCTTGGACGAGCCCGTCGCTATGCTGGCTTTAAAGCGCGGGCTCAAGACGTCCCGCCTGACCTATTCCCTGGACAAGAAGCCGTCCAGGACGTATTCCGAGCTCCTCCTCCGCGCCCACAAGTAGATCCGGGCGGAGGAGGCTGACCGCACCCGTCGAGAGCTGGACAGGAAGATTCTGAAGAAGTCAACCCCGAAGGATGCCCCGGGAGCTTGGAGGCCCGGGCCATCAACCGACCCTCGTCCGAACCCAAGGCCGAGGGCCGAGTCTGCCCCCGAGCGAAGGTACACCCCTCTCCTCGCACCTCGAGCCAAAATCCTCATGGAAATCGAGGGCGAGCGCTACCTCCGCCGACCTCCACCTCAGAACCCGAGGGCCGCCCGAGACAAATCAAAGTACTGCCAATTCCACCGCGAGCACGGGCATGACACGGAGGAGTGCCGCCATTTGAAGCGGGAGATCGAGGAGCTGATCGGGAGGGGATACCTCAGGAAGTTCGTCAAGAACGAGGCCCCCTCCGAGAAGCAGCCGCTCGCGGCCCTACCACCTGTCCCTGCGATCGACAACCGGCCAACAGAGAAGCCCGTGGGCATGATCTCGCGCGAGTCCGGCCGAGCAGAGAAGAGAGCCCGGGAAGTCCCGGAGAATGTAATCCCTCCCAAGGGAGGGGAGTCTAATGACAATGTAAACAATGATGCCGTGGTGGTCGAGATGACCATCGCAAAGCATCCTGTACATCGAATCATGGTGGATAGTGGAAGCTCGGCCGACGTACTCTTTTACGATGCTTTCTCTCGGATGAATTTGTCTCCCGACCAGCTAAAGCCAGTGCACATCCCACTGGTAGGTTTTACAGGGGACTCCGTGGGGGTCGAAGGGGAAATCACTCTCCCAGTTACCGTCGGATCCCCACCTCGGCAGGCGACCATCATGGTAACTTTCACGGTCGTCAAGCTCCCTTCGCCTTACAATGCCATTCTTGGGCGTCCCGGGCTCAACCAACTAGATGCCACCGTCTCCACAAGGAGACTGCTGGTGCAGTTCCCCACGCCTTTCGGGTTCGGGGAAGTGAAGGGGACGATTCAGCCAGTCCCGCTCTGCCTACAGACAATCCCAGGCACCAGGGGCGCAGAGCTCGCCCACGATGTCGAGGACCTCGACCTGAGGGAAAAGGAACCCAGGGGAGGGCCCGTAGAGCGCCTGCTCTTCTTTCCCCTTGGTTCGGACCCCCTGAAGACGGTGCAAGTCGGGGCCCAGCTCCCCGAAGAGGAGCGAACCCGCCTGCTAGAGTTCCTCCGTGCCAACGCCGATGTGTTCGCCTGGTCGACGGCCGACATGCAGGGTATTCCGCCCGAGATTATCATGCACAGCCTGAACGTGGACCCAGGCAGCCGCCCGGTCCGCCAGAAGAAGAGAAGCTTTGCCATGGAGAGGCAGAAGGCGATCGACGAGGAGGTAGAAAAACTTCTCGCCGCCGGTTTCGTCCGAGAAGTCCAATATCCCAGCTGGTTAGCAAACGTGGTCATGGTAAAGAAGAGCAGCGGTAAGTGGAGGATCTGCGTGGACTACATCGACCTCAATCGAGCTTGCCCGAAGGATAGCTTCCCTCTGCCGAAGATCGACCAGCTGGTCGACACCACCTCGGGGCACCGTCTCCTGTCATTCATGGATGCTTTTTCCGGATACAACCAGATCCGGATGAATCCGGAGGACGAAGAGCGCACTGCCTTCATAACTGACCGCGGGACTTTCTGTTACAGGATGATGCCCTTCGGCCTCAAGAACGCGGGGGCGACGTACCAACGTCTGGTCAATAAAGTCTTCAAATACCAGATAGGCCGCAACATGCAGGTGTACGTGGACGACATGCTGGTAATGAGCAAGCTTGACTCGGACCATGTAGCCGACCTGGCGGAGACGTTCGGCAACCTCCGGCGCCACCAGATGAAGCTGAATCCGGCGAAGTGCGCCTTCGGGGTCTCCGCCGGAAAGTTCCTAGGGTTCATGGTGACCCAGAGAGGAATCGAGGCCAACCCGGAGAAGGTCCAGGCCATCCTGGACATGGAGCAGCCAGCCTCCAAGAAACAAGTGCAGCAGCTAACCGGCCGGGTTGCAGCCCTTAGCCGTTTTATTTCCAGGTCGGCGGACCGCTGCTGTCCCTTCTTCAAGGTGCTGAGGAAGATGAATGGTTTCGCCTGGACCGAGGAATGCCAGCAGGCCTTCGAGGAGTTGAAGAAGACGCTCGCATCACCACCTCTGCTGTCCAGGCCCGAGGAAGGGGAGGAGCTTACCCTCTATTTGGCCGTTACCCCGGAGGCCGTCAGCTCTGTCCTGGTCCGAACCGACGACCACGGGATCCAGCGACCGGTGTACTATACCAGCAAACTCCTCCGAGATGCGGAGCTCAGGTATTCCCGGCCCGAGAAACTCGTTTTTGTGCTAATAGTGTCTGCCCAGCGTCTCAGGCCCTATTTCCAAGCGCATCCCATCGCCGTCTTGACGGATCAACCGCTGAAAGCGGTGCTCAGCCGACCCGACACCTCGGGGCGATTGGCCAAATGGGCACTGAAACTCAGCGAGTTCGACATTACATACCGACCGAGGTCGGCAATGAAGGCACAGGTGCTGGCCGACTTCTTGGTCGAATGCGCAGGTTTGGGCAAGGAGCCCGAGGAGGACTCCTCGGCCCAGCCGATGGAGGTCGGCACCAACGAGCCCGGAGAGGACGCCTGGATCCTCCATGTAGACGGAGCCTCAAACTCCGGCGGGAGCGGAGCTGGGCTCATCCTTGCCAACGGCGACGGAGTCGTCGCCGAGTGCGCGCTCCGTTTCCAGTTCCCCGCGACAAATAACCAAGCAGAGTACGAGGCACTTCTCGCCGGACTGAGGGTCTCCCGCGAGCTGGGCGTGACCAAACTCAGAGCTTTCACTGATTCCCAGCTCGTGGTGGGGCAGGTGTCCGGGGAGTACGTCGCTCACGACCCCCAGATGGCAAGGTATTTGGAGCTCGTCAGGGCGGGCGCGTCCAAGTTCCGGCCTTCAACATCTTCCATATCCCCCACAGGGAGAACGCCCGCGCAGATGCCCTCTCTCGGCTGGCGACCCTGCCGGACACGATGCTGGGACGCGCTCATGTGGAGCGACTCGAAGTCCCAAGCCTCGAAGTACCGGCGGAGGTCCATCAGGTCAGCCAGGAGCCCGGCTGGATGGACAAGTACGCTGCGTACATCACCAGCGGCATTCTGCCGGAAGACCGAAATGCGGCTCGCATCATCAGGAAGAAGGCCGTACGGTTTGTCCTGATGGACGGGCAGCTGTATCGAAGGTCCTACTCTTATCCCCTCCTCAAGTGCATTGGACCCACAGAAGCCCAGCTTGTGCTCCAGGAGATTCACGAAGGCATCTGTGGGAACCACGTGGGGGGCAGGGCATTGGCATACAAGGCCCTTCGTCAAGGCTACTTCTGGGAGACGATGAAGGAGGACGCCGCCGACTTCGTGAAGAAGTGCGACCGGTGCCAGCGTCACGCCACGGTACAACGGCAACCCTCCAACCCGATCTCTCAGCTCTCAGCCCCCTGGCCGTTCGCCCAGTGGGGGATGGACCTCCTGGGCCCATTCCCGCCGGCATCTGGCCAGCGGAAGTTCCTGATAGTGGCTATCGACTACTTCACAAAGTGGGTCGAAGCCGAACCCTTGGCAAGAATCACCGAAGCAAACGTCGCCAAGTTCTTCTGGAAGTCCATCGTCTGCCGCTTCGGCCTCCCCCACACCATGGTCACCGACAACGGATGCCAGTTCGACTGTCGAGAGTTCGAAGATTTCTGCAACGACCTCGGCATCAAGCATCGCTTCACTTCGGTGGCGCACCCCCAGACCAACGGGGAGGCTGAGGTCACGAACAGGACCATTCTTCAGGGCCTCCGCACGCGGCTGGACCAAGCCAAGGGCAGGTGGGCCGACGAGCTTCCCAGCGTTCTTTGGGCATACCACACCACCCCAAGGACGGCTACTGACGAAACCCCATTCAACCTCGTCTTCGGGGCCGAGGCAGTCATCCTGATTGAGCTCAGCATACCCACGCTGCGCGTGGAACAATACGACGAGACAAAAAACCCGGCCAGGATGATGCTCAACCTAGACCTCCTCGAAGAAACAAGGGACAAGGCCCGAATTCGAATGGCGGCATACCGGCAACGTATAGCCAGATATTATAACTCCCGAGTACGGTCGAAGGTTTTTCGTCCCGGGGACTTGGTCCTCCGGCGTGCAGAAGCCTCCCAGCCACGAGAGTGCGGCAAGCTTTCACCCAACTGGGAAGGCCCTTATCGGGTAGCAGAAGCCCTCCCTCACGGAGCATGTTACTTGGAAGAATTGGGAGGTGCCAGGTTCCCCCGGACATGGAACCCCTCGAACCTGAGAATGTACTACCAGTAATGTAAGGCTCCCAGTTTCTCTAACAAAGCTTCTTCACTTCAAACATTCTTCTCTAACTTGAACAAGAAGGCCTGCGGCATCGAGCTCAGTCCGGAAGATCCTGGGCTTCGGCCTGGAAGGTGGCGTCGAACCCAGTTCGTCCACGCAAGCCCGGAGCACAGCTCAGCAAGCCGCGCAAGGTTTGAGAAAGCCTGCGGCATCGAGCTCAGTCCGGAAGATCCTGGGCTTCGGCCTGGAAGGTGGCGTCGAACCCAGTTCGTCCACGCAAGCCCGGAGCACAGCTCAGCAAGCCGCGCAAGGTTTGAGAAAGCCTGCGGCATCGAGCTTAGTCCGGAAGATCCTGGGCTTCGGCCTGGAAGGTGGCGTCGAACCCAGTTCGCCCATGCAAGCCCGGAGCACAGCTCAGCAGGCCGCGCAAGGTTTGAGAAAGCCTGCGGCATCGAGCTCAGTCCGGAAGATCCTGGGCTTCGGCCTGGAAGGTGGCGTCGAACCCAGTTCGCCCACGCAAGCCCGGAGCACAGCTCAGCAAGCCGCGCAAGGTTTGAGAAAGCCTGCGGCATCGAGCTCAGTCCGGAAGATCCTGGGCTTCGGCCTGGAAGGTGGCGCCGAACCTAGTTCGCCCACGCAAGCCCGGAGCATAGCTCAGCAAGCCGCGCAAGGTTTGAGAAAGCCTGCGGCATCGAGCTCAGTCCGGAAGATCCTGGGCTTCGGCCTGGAAGGTGGCGCCGAATCCGCTTCGCCCGTGCAAGCCCGGAGCTTAGCTCAGTGAGCCGCGCAAGGTTTGAGAAAGCCTGCGGCATCGAGCTCAGTCCGGAAGATCCCGAGTTTCGGCCCGGAAGATGGTGCAGGAACTGTGTTGTCCGCGCAGGCACGGAGGCAGCCCAAAGTCGGACCTGCTCAAGATTCTTACCTTGCCGCGACACGGCTCTGCTAACCCCGTCCTTCGGTTTAGTGTGGAAGGACCGGGCCCGCAGTTGTCTCAGGTATCCCAGACCGACATCTCAGAAACAAACAAAGAAGAAGAAAAAGAAGAACCAAAGATGATAGACAAGTTGTTGTAGAAAGTAAGTCTTCATTAAAACAGGTACTCAGTACAAACTGGGAGCCCCGACAGGCCGGGACTCCCCAAAAAGAAGGACAAAGAAAGCAAAAGTACAAGGTGACGGTCACTGGAGCGCAGGATCGGCGCCGTCCGCCGGAGGTGCGGGCGCCACCTCTTCAACCTCCACGACAACCGGCTCCTGGGACTGTGTCTGGGCCACAGCGTCATCGGTCGGGGGTGCTGCAGGTGTCGCCTGAGATGCCACCTGGGTCGTGCCGGAGACCCTGCCCTCGCTCCCCGGCTTCCTGCCGCCGACGACGACCCCACTCAGGTCCAGCTGGGGGAAGAAGGCCCCCACCTTTTCCCGGCACATCCGGAACCCCTTCAGGAAGGAGTCCACGGCGGCCTCCCGGACTTCCGACGTGAACTCGTCAGAGGCCCGGAACTTGGGGACGGCCTCCAGCGCTTCTCGCTTCGCCGCCTCCAGGAGCCCGTTGATGTAAGAGCTCCGGTCCTTCGCCACGGCCGCCTCTCGCCGGGCCTCGTCCAGCTGACGCTCCAAGAACAGAGAGTGGGCCTGCAGGCGGGCCTTCTCCGCCGCGTCCCCCTCAGTACGGCGCTGGTTGGAGGTCCGCTCCTCCACCAAGGAGGCCTCCAGCTCTTTGTTCCGCTCCTCGGAACGCGCCAGGTCGGACTGGAGGGCCTGCTTCTCAGCTCGCAGCTCGGTCCCCTTGTCCATCAAGTCCTTCACGTCGGCCGCAAGCTTTCCAAGCTTCTGCTCCCGATCGGAGTCCCGCTTGGCGTTCCCTACGAGGTAGTTCCTCAGTAGGAGGACGTCGTTCCCGATCTGCAAGGGCAAAAATAACACATGTCAGTACCGAGGCAGAAGGCCTCGGATTGGAAGAGAAAAGAAGAGTCAAAGTTCAGACTTACCGCGAAGAGTTGGGGAAGGATGCCGAGCAGCGCATCCGCATAATCTCGGCCGCCCCGAGCTCGGCGGTCCCGGGCGGTGGAAGTGTACTCCATCACCCTCTCTGCTAGTCCTCGGTCGAGGATGACCGAGTCCCGGTGCGAGATCACCGGCGCTGGGCCCTTCGGGCCGATCCCCGTGACAGCTGCCCCCTCTGCTGGAGCTGCAGCCGACGGACCGGCGGTCGCCACTGGCGGTGCCGTTGGGCTGCTGACAGGAATGGGCCCGGCGGTGGGCAGAGCGGCGGGCGCCGGAGCTCTCTCGGCAGCACCGCCAGGCCGTGGGGCCGAGATGCCAGGGGCGCCGCCCTGAGGAGGTCTGGGCGGAGAAGCAGCAGCAGCTAGGCCGGGCACGGTCGCCGCTGCGACCTCCTGGCTCGTCTCTGTGCGAGCCCTCTTCGCCACGGGCTCGTCCACGTCGACGACCTCCCTCTGGGCCGCTCCCTCCAGAAGGTTCTCCAAGGAAAACTTCATCCCTGCAAAGTGAAGAAATCAAAAGGTTAGATGGTTCAATCTTAAAAAGAGAGGGGGGGGGCAGAAGTTAATGCGGGGCCAAATCTCACCGGTCTCCCGGATGGGACTGATGCCGGCTTCAAAAAGATTCTGCTCAGAGAGCAGAACCTCGAGCGCCGGGACCACGTCACTCAGGAGCTGGGTGTAAGACTCCTGGTCCGCAGGCTCAACTCGGGAATTCCGGTTCGGCGACCGGTCCGGTTCGCTCCAGGCCCAGTCGACGTCGTCGACCGAGGCAAAGAAAAACCGGCTCTTCGATCCCTTGACCGAAGAAGGGAGGTCGAACCGGAGACACCTAGGCCGGGGCGAAATGTACCACCAGCCATCATCGGTGGAGCACTTCTTCAGGGTGAACCGGGCCCTGAAGAGAGAAAAACGGGCAACAAACCCGTGAAAATGGCAGAAGACGATGAAAGAGAAGATGACCCGGATGGCGTTAGGAGCCAGCTGGGCCGGGACGAGCCGAAAATGGCTGAGGAAGGAAAGGAAGAAAGGATGCAGAGGAAAACGAAGACCCCCGAGGAGGAAATCTTCGTAGAAGGCAATGCGGCCGGGGCCACTCATGGTGACACGCTCCCCGGACCGCGGAGCAAACAGACGGACAGATCCCGGGATGCCATAGGCATCCCGGAGCAGAGAAAGATCACCTTCGGTCATGGTAGAGGCATGACCGGAGGGACCGGCGGGAGGAAGTGGCGGAGCCGGAAGAGAAGCCAAGGCGGGGAGTGAGCGGAGGGGCACGGCAGGCGCAACCGGAGGGGACCGGACCCCCCTGGGGATGCCAATAGTGATACCCCCGGGTTGCAAGCGCCGGCGGACCTCCTCCGGAATTACCTCCTCATCCGAGGAGGAAGAAGATGGAGTCCTCGGCCGGGATGGACCGGCCTCGTCCGGGTTAGAAGAAACATGGCGACGGCGTGCCATGGAGAAGGAAAGGAGAAGGGGGCTGAATAAGAAACGAGAGAGAAGGAGAAGAAGACACTTACCCAAAAATGCACAGACGGGCGCGAGCAGCAGAAGTTGTTAGCCTGCAGCGAACCGCCCACGAAGCAACGGAAAAGGCCTCGTTCTGGAAAGTCCCCTCCCTTTCAAATTCAGCCGACAGCAGCCGTACCCAACTTTCCGCCTCAGGCCACTGGATGGTCGCCACGTGGGCACACGCCCGACATCGACGCCTCGTTAGCAGAGTAACGGCCTCTGCCCCGAAGCAACGCATTGATTACGGGCAAGTGGACGACGTGTGGCGACTCCCCATAGGTCTTCAGCCGCATCGAGCCACGACGAATGGAGATCGCGCCAATTATGATGCAAGATCTTCGCCTCTCCATGTCATGTCAGCAATTAATCCCGACGTTCCGTTCTACGATGCCCCGACGGAACGGCGGGCTGGGGGGCAACTGTTACAGCCGTGACAGTGACGTGGCCCGGCTCAGGTATCGCCGAATGCGAGCGAGCCACGTGTGAGTTTTCCTGCCGGAATCAGCGCCACGTCCTCAAGGCTGGGGTCGGCAAGACCGCACCGCCCGATACTGTCTGAAGCAAACAGCTCCCGCCGAGGTCGAGTTCGGCGCGAAGTTCCCCCACCGACTCATCTGCGCCCGGGCTCGGAGGAGTCCGCCCCGGGTGAGGTCGGCCGAGGTCGGCTGACCCTCCGCCTTGCGCCAGGTGGCCACCCGGAGACGGGTCCACCTCGGCCGAAGCCAGGCGATCTTCTGCCACCTCGCCAGGTGTCCACCCAGGAGGGGTCCACCTAGGCCGAGGTCGGCTGACCCCCCGCCTTTCGCCAGGTGTCCACCCAGGAGGGGTCCACCTCGGCCGAAGCCAGGCGATCCTCTGCCACCTCGCCAGGTGTCCACCCAGGAGGGGTCCACCTAGGCCGAGGTCGGCTGACCCCCCGCCTTGCACCAGGTGGCCACCCGGAGACGGGTCCACCTCGATCGAAGCCAGGCGATCTTCTGCCACCTCGCCAGGTGTCCGCCCCGGAGGGGTCCACCTAAGCCGAGGTCGGCCGATCTCTCGCCTCTCGCCAGTCGGCCCCCGGAGACAGGTCCAACTCAGTCGAAGTCAGACCGCTCGTACGGAGAGGCCCCCGGGGAAAGCGACGGGTCCCGAGGCCATCCCTCGGGCCGTACCGACCCCAGACGGCGTCCCGTACGGAGGGTGGCGGCACGCGGAACGTGACTTACACTGGCCCGATAGGTCCCGCAGTCGAGAGATCCGATCCTGACGGAACAGGCCCCGTAAACGGATGGCGCCCACGCTCGGGGAAAAGAGCACTCTCACGAAGCCCGAGGCCTGACGACTGGCCGCTCTGCCAGCGCCGCCCTCCCTCCTTTTCTCTTCTGTCATTGCCTTCTCCCTGCTGGGCCCGGCGGACGAGGTCGGAAAGCCGCCTGGCCTCCTTCACCAAAAAGGGAAAAGAAAGGAAGACAGGGGGGAGGAGTTTTCGAGGAGGAAAAGAACAAGCACGCGACGGAGGGAAATAAAGAGGGAAGAATCCGGAGACTGCAAGGTAAGCCAACTAGCCTGGGGACAAGGAGGAAGCACCGGCACAAGGCCTCGCTCCGAGAAAGAAACCAGAGATCCCGAGAGGGAAATACTGGACGCGAGCTCGGCAGGCAGGCCCAGCCGAGATTCCGGTCCCCGGCGCTTTCCCTTCACTAGTTAACTCTCCAAATCTGGGACCCTTTAGAGGGCCTGGGAGGGAGAGTCTGTTCCTCCTCGTCGTCTACTGACTTGACCGTCGGAGCCCCCTCGCCGGAATCCCCGGCCAGGGTCCTCTAACCCCTTTGTTGCAGGTTTCTCGCAGGAAGGGGGGCTCCCTTGCCAGGCGGTCAGGGAGGATCGGCTGATCCTCGGCACGGGCGCGGCGACAAGGACGGCAACACCTATAATCTTGGATGGCCTTCTTTTGTAGGCAACCGATTGTAGTCGTTTTGATTTAGTTACGGATTAAATAGTAGATCTGAGCCTCCTAGTTATCTTTCTTTATTTATTTTTTTTTCTTAGTAGATTATTTATGTTTCTTTATAAATTTCTTGGTATATACCTGTATATTACTGAATATATTATACTTTAAGATTTGTTTGGTATTGCATAGCTTTTATTTTAAAACCATCAATTCTAGATTTGTTTAGTATTGCATATTACTGAATATGTTATGTATAGATTTGTTTGGTATATACCTGTATAATTAATGCAATTCTTGAATGGGATAAGATCTCTTTACCTATTAGTTGGTGATAGGGTACATTTATTAGTTAATCTATGTTATTTTTCATATATTTTAAATAAAAAATTACTTAGTGCATTGTTATTAACTAAAACTTTTTTTGGTATTTAGATAACTTGAAAGTTGGATCATTTTATCCTAAAATAGATAAAAGCTGGATAAATAAACAAAGAAATACCAACGAATATTTAAATGGAGTTCGTGATTTCATTAAATTCGGTATGGAAAAAAGTAGTTTGAATGAAAAGATTTATTATCCATGTCGACGATGTGTTAACAGTCACTATCTAGATCCACAAATAGTAGAAGAACATTTGATATGGAATTGTTTTGCAAGAGGTTATACTCAGTGGATTTTTCATGGAGAACTTATGTTGCCAGAATCAACTAATCAACCATCATCTGATCCTGGATCCAGTAATATGCAAGAGAATCTAGTAGGAGATGATGATATATCGGGTTTGATCACAGATGCTTTTCGACATGGTGTTCAAAACTTTGTAGGTTCAAGTGATACATATGAAACAACGGGAGCTCAGCAACCATCAACTTCTGAGTCAGCTCGATATCATAATTTAATGAAAGAAGCAGATGAACAATTATATCCGGGCTGTTTGAAATTTTCTAAGATCTCTTTTCTTATACATTTATTCCATATAAAATGTATGAATGGATGGTCGGGTAAGAGTTTTACTATGCTTATGAGGTTATTAAAGGATGCATTTTCAGAAGGTAATGGTTTACCATCCTCTTATTATGAAGCAAAGAAAGTTTTCAACAATCTGGATCTTGGATATCAAAATATTCATAGTTGTCTGAAAGACTGCATATTATATCATGGTGAAAATGTTGATCGAGAGTCATGCAATGTATGTGGATCTTCACGATGGACAAGTCATGAAGGAGATGAGGATGATGTAGTGAATGCAACAGATACAATGCGGCGTACAAAGAAACCGGCAAAGGTATTGTGTTACTTTCCACTTATTCCTCGGTTGAGAAGGCTATATTCATCATCAAAAACAGCTTCATTGATGAGATGGCATCATGAAGGGCATACGAAGGATGGAATGTTGAGACATCCAGCTAATAGTTTAGTATGGAAGGATTTTAATGCTAGGCATTCCGATTTTGCCTCTAATATTCATAATGTTCGGTTGGGTTTAGCTTCAGATGGCTTCAATCCTTTCTGTACTCTAAATTCTACATACAGTACTTGGCCAGTTGTTCTGATACCATACAATTTACCACCATGGTTGTGCATGAAACAATCCTCACTTATCTTATCAATGGTTATTCCGGGTGATAAGGGTCCCAGAAATAATATTGATATTTTTTTACAACCTTTAATAAAGGAATTAAAATAGTTGTGAAAAGGTGTCGATGTAGTTGATGCTTCCAATGGTGAAACATTCAAACTACGGGCTGCTTTGTTATGGACTATTAATGATTTTCCAGCATATGCCAATTTATCTGGCTGGAGTACAAAAGGACGGGTTGCATGTCCTTGTGCAGATTCGACACATTCGATTTGGTTAAAACATGGAGGAAAATTCTGTTATATGATGCATCGTCGATGGTTAGAACCAAATCATCCATTTCATTTTCAGCAAAATTTATTTGATGGTACCATAGAAATGGGATGTGCACCTATTCCACCTTCTGTGTCTAATATTCTTAGACAAATGGATTCCATCAGTTACACATATGGTAAATCTTCAAAGTCTAATAAAAAAAGAGGAAGGGATGATCAAGAAGGTTTGCCAGAAGAAATGACTAGTGCTACGGTGGATACACAGGTATTTGAAGATTATGATAATTTTTTTGAAAATGAAAATGAGAAAGATGTACAGATAGCATCTACAACTCAACCCAGTAAACATTTATGGAAGAAAAGAAGTATCTTTTTTGACTTACCTTATTGGAAACATAATCTGATTCGGCATAATCTTGTTGTCATGCACATAAAGAAGAATGTATGTGATAATCTGCTTGGAACATTGTTGAATCTTGATGGAAAGACCAAAGATAACATGAAGGCCCGAATGTATTTACAAGAATTGGGTATCCGACATGATCTTCATTCCAAAATGCTTGCTAATGATAGAATTTATTTGCCTCCTGCATCTTATACCATGTCTGCTCAAGAAAAAGATAATTTTTTGACATTATTGAAAAATATTAAAGTACCTGATGGATATGCATCTAACATTTCAAGGTGCGTGCATCTTAAAGATAGAAAAATTTTCAATCTAAAAAGTCATGATGGTCACATATTTATGCAAGATATCTTTCCAATAGCTTCAAGATCATCGGTGTCTAAACCAGTTCTTACAGTTATAATCAGGTTATCATCATTCTTTAAGTCATTATGTTCAAATGTTATTGATCCTGGAGAGCTTGATCGGTTGGAGTCGGAAATTGCGGTTATACTTTGTCAGATGGAGAAGATCTTTCCACCTGGATTTTTTACTATTATGATACATCTACTCATTCACTTAGCTTCGGAAGTCAAGCTTGGTGGACCGGTACACTACCGATGGATGTATCTAATTGAAAGGTATTAATGTTAATGTTTAATGTTTAGATAATTTTTAATAAAAGTAGCGTCATGATGATGTATAAGTAAAATTTTTAAATGTTGTAGGTATCTTGGATGATTGAAAGATTATGTACGAAACAGAGCCTATCCAGAGGGCTCTATAGCGAAAGGATATATTGCTGAAGAGTGTCTGACATTTTGTTCAAAATATCTTCAAGGTGTAGATACTGTGTTTAACAGACCTCAACGGCATAGTGATTTCGTAGCCAATGCAGTGTTGTATAAGTTCTTAACTGCAGGAAGATTAATTTGAAAAGGTGAAAGTATTGTATTGGACCATAAATCAATTACACAAGCACACCGTTATGTATTACTTCATAGTGAAATAATATTTAACTATCGAAGGTTAGCATATTTAATGTATTTCAATGTTTTAAATATCATATATTATTTTTGAAACTATTTTAATAATTATAATTTTTATGCAGCAAATTTTTAATGTCTTAGTGACAAGCTAGTCATAGCACTCGACCTAATCCAAGGATTGAGCAGCGATGGTTAGTCGAGTTATTTCCTACATGGCTTTCAAAATAGGTTTGACATATATTTAAAGAATATATGTATAGATTTCATATCGAATAACATGTTAACAATGTTTATGATTCTTTAGGTATCAACAATGATGGAGAAGAATTGTTCAGATGAATTAATTGCCCTGGCTCGAGGACCGAACAAAATTGTCATCAGATATAATGGTTTCATAATCAATGGATTTAAATTTCACACTAAAGATTGTGAGAAATTTAGAAAAACACGGAATAGCGGTGTTATGGTAGAAGCTGATGGAAAGACTTATTATGGTGCACTTAAAGATATATACGAGTTAGATTACTACGGAATTTTTAAAGTCATGTTATTTAGATGTGATTGGGTAGATATAAATTCATCAAGGGATTTGAAAAAAGATGCAAATGGATTTACACTTGTAAACTTTACAAGGTTGATACATACTGGTGTCTTATTGAAGGATGATCTATTTATCTTTTCTTCTCAAGCTCGTCAAGTATTTTTCGTACAAGAAGCAAAGGACAAAGATTGGGCTATTGTTATTAAGACAAAACCTCGGGACTTATATGATATGGGAAGACAACTGGAAGATGATAAAGATGATGATACTTATACGCATTCCATGCTATTCAATTTTGTACCAGTTGATGATGTACATGCTACAATACCCTTGGTTAGGACAGAAGTTGAAGAAAATGCTAATAATTGATTCTTATTGGTGTTAAATTTTATAATGTTTACAATTTATAGTAATTATTATGTTAAATTACTATTTATCTTCACTAATTCTGTCTCTGATGTAAATGATAGGTCATACGATGCCTCGCGGGTGACACTTTCTTGGGGTGCAGTTCCAACACTCCCGGATAGAGGCCGACAGTTCTTCTGGACAGCATGCTGAGGCTAGTACTTCGGAGGATGTTTTTGCCGGTCCTTCCTCTCCTTCCACACAGCATACTACTGCAGCTCCATCATCCTCGGGGCATCATGACCCTCCCGTCGATCCAGCAGATGATGGGATACATATTCAGGGTAATTTATTCCAATATCCTTGGTAACTTTAAATTTGATTACACTTTTTATTATAGCTTACTTTTATCTATTTTTGTGCAGATGGATCGGGGAGTGTCAGACGTTGGCGCGGGCCTACAGTAGTACGTGATGTTTGGTAGATGCCCGAGGGTGAGAGGATATTGGTTGAGTGCAATGAGCTGGGGCAGCCAATTAAGAAAGCCGCCAGCTTATTGAGCTCTTTTTTGGGGACGGTTGCATGGAGGCATCAGCTTTGTCCACTTAGCTATGCTAAGTGGAATGATATGCTTCTAATGTATAAAGTAGAGATTCTTCGAGTTATACAGGTAAAAAATTTGTATTAAATTATTTGTTATCTTGTATAGTTCAAATATTACTATGTTTTATATTATTATTAATTATTTTGTTTTGTAGGGTAAGTTTGTACTTCCTCCATCCTCCCATGACTTTGTACTGAAATTTCTCAACCGGAAATGGAAAGAATATAAAGTCCAGTTGAAGACGAAGTACAAGTCGCCGGGTATGACAGAGGAGCAGGTAGTTGGTACCTGTCCTCCTGATGTACCCTCGCATCAGTGGGTGGAGTTGGTTCAAAACTGGTTTTCTGACAGGGAACATGTATCTTCTAATTTATTTGAAGCAAGTTTATTAAAGAATATGGTATATTATATATATATACATTACTTTCTTGATATGAGTTCTCTTTTTGATTTTGCAGACATATTTTGATATTGGTAGAGCTGTCCGAGCATCTATGTCTGTTCCCCACACATCAGGATCGAAGAGTTACGTGCGAGTCAGGCAGGAGTTCGTAAGTTTCTTAAACTATTCCCTTAGTTTTTTGTGATATAGATTAAGTAGTTCTTGTTAAGTCCTTACAGGATATTTCAAAATTGTGTCCTAGTCTTGCAACAGATCACTTGATGACAACATCAAGTTACCTAAATACTAGGATTTAGAGGTGCTAGGATAAATTATTTCTTATAACGGTACATTTATGTATCGCGGTACATGTATATGTGTCGCGGGACATATATATATATCGCGGATGATGTATTACGATACATATATGTGTCACGGACAATGTATCGAAGACTGTATCGTGATACATATATGTATCGCGGACGATGTATCGCGATACATATATGTTCGCGGACGATGTATCGCGATACATATATGTATCGCGGACGATGTATCGCGATACATATATGTATCGCGGACGATGTATCGCGATACATATATGTATCGCGGACGATGTATCGCGATACATATATGTATCGCGGACGATGTATCGCGATACATATATCTATCGCGGACGATATATCATGGACGATGTATCGCGGACGATGTATCGCGATACATATATGTATCGCGGACGATGTATCGCGATACATATATGTATCGCGGACGATGTATCGCGATACATATATGTATCGCGGACGATGTATCGCGATACATATATGTATCGCGGACGATGTATCGCGATACATATATGTATCGCGGACGATGTATCGCGATACATATATATCTTGATACTTAAATAAATTTTAAAATAGTTTGAGTTATTTGCTTAAAATTATGATATTTTTTGTAGGCCGATGAGCATGGGAGGGATCCTGGTCAGGTAGAGTTTTATTAGATGACTCATATTCATCGTGACGGCACTTTTGCCAGAGATGAGTCGAGGGATATATATGTAAGTTATTAATATTTAATTAATCTAACAATTTAAATTGTAATTTGTTAATTTTTAAAACCCTACTAATTTGTCTAAATTTATACAGGAAAGAGCTACAGCTCTTATTGCTAAGCGTGTTGATGATTTTACAGCATCTACGCAGAGTAGTCGCATCGAGGCCGAGGTATTTACAGAGTTGATGGGCCCGGAACGCTACGGTCGAGTGAGGGGATATGGTGTTGGAGTCACCCCCACTAAGTTATCTGCGGTCAGTACACATGCACGTCGGGCTGTAGATAGTGCTCAGGATGCACGAGTTCGCAGACTCGAGGAGATAGAGGATATGCGACGGAGCCGTGCTGAGGAGATTCGACAGAGCCGTGCCGAGGTAGAGGAGATACGACAGAGAGCTGATGCCGATAGAGCAGCGATGGATAGCATGAGACAGTACATTGAGCGGCTTACATCTGTCATACAGATGTTTGTTCCACATCAGGTACATATATATATATATATGATTTTAAATATATATTTTTATGTTAAATCAATAATTTATATAATCCCCGTGTCATTAGTAGTTTCGTAAGTTAAATATTTTAAATATTTTTTTATAGACTTCTGGAGCATCAGATCCATATGGACCGGATGACGATCTACCTCCTGCAGATCATTGACCTCGACTTTTTTATTATTTCACTCTATATATTTTCATGTATTTTTTAGTTTTGTTAAACAGACATGTGTAACAAACTAATATTAAATTATAATGTATTATATTTCTGGATTTATATTTTGATTTATGTTTGGATGTATGATGAATGCCTGGAATAAAATTGAAATATGTCTTATTTATGTACAGGTTAAAAAAATTGTATAGATTTCAATTTTTAAAATAATTATTTTTTTTTTCGAAAAATGAAATTTCTAATGCTTTAAAGCATTGGGAATATGTTTATTCCGTCGATAATTACCGACACTTTAAAGCATCGGGAATAAATTATTGTCGATGCTTTTAAAAAGCATCGGTAATTATCGTTATTACCGGCGTTTTAAAGCGTCAGCAATTACATTTTTAACGACGCTTTAAAATATTGAAAATAATATATTTCCGATGCTTTTTAAAAGCAATGGCAATAATTTTATATCCGACGCTTTAAAGCGTCGGTAATAACAGTAATTACCAACGCTTTAAAGCATCGAGAAATGCCAGACACTTTTGCAACGCTTTTGCAAAGCGTCGGAAAAAACCGTCTCCATTCTTCGTTTTGCAACGCTTTTGCAAGCGTCGAAGATATTTTTGCAGACGCTTTAAAGATCAATTTAAGCGTCGTTAAAAGTCCTGTTCACTGTAGTGCATCCATGTGGCTGCCGACTGTGTAGGCTCCACGTCAATGAATATTGCTACATCAAAATCTATATTATATTTTATGTTGGGATCCATGTACGTACATGGTCTCCGAATGTATGTTCCATTGTATATATATATAGATGGATTGATGCTGCCTTGGATCTATCATACATCCCAAGACGGAATTCAAGATCAAGGAGAATTTATACTTTTGTTGTCCAATAAACTTGTTGAACAAGTTTAGTTAAAAAAGTTGCTCGGAGTTTTTATCAATACTGGTCATACCTGGATAGGGAAAAAGAAAACAAAATTAAACACAAAGTCTTGATCAACAACAGTGATAGAAAAAGTTTGCTTGGTATATCCATAATTAAGTTGAAATCCTCCTGATCCCTCCCATGCCATCTCTAGCTCGAGCGGTCATCTCACTTCCTTGAAACCGTGGAAGCAGAAGTACACAAATTAAGCTTGAAGAACCCCAGGATCCTTCCTCTCTCCTTCCTCACTTGAAACCGCAGAAGCAAAAGCAGACAAAAAAAAAAAAAAAAAAAGGGAAGCACGAGATAATAAATGTCCAGGAAAGAAAAATGATAGGTCATCATGCTTTCTTGTGGATTTTTTTTTTTTAATGCATATCTCCTTTAAAAATTCCTACCTACATATGAACCGTATGTGGAGCCTACTTATTGTCATCAAATAGGTGCAATGTGACCAAGGATACATGAGTCATCGATATTTAGAGAAAATATGTTAAATATTCTTCCCCCGCTAGAGTTGTAGCTTAAATATAAGGCTAGATTTTGAGATCTCATTCAATGACTGTAAGGATTAATTGCTCCCTGGTTAGAACAAAAATCATATAGGCGGGCATTCTAGAATATTATACGGGATGGACTTCATTATTTATCACATTTTTTTTTTCATCAATCTTAAAGAGTAAGCATAAAAATTAAATAATTTTTTTGTTAACAGAGTTATAGTTATGTAATTATGACATTCTTGTCCTTCTTTATTTTTAGTATATACCTTTTACTGTTACATAATATATATCAATAAGCCTTCTAGTATATATCATTTGATCATGTATTGTACATTGGTAAACACCATATTCTACAAACTAGGTATCGATTTATCTAAAAATGTATATCAAGATATTAGATGAATATTTTGCTAGGTATATATTAACTAACCATATATTATGTATTGGTGAATACTATATTCAAAAAACTATGTATTAATTTATCTGTAGGTATGTATTAGATTGCGATTATATGTATATCCAAAAAGCTTGCAGTATGTATCAATAACCCGTTAAATATGTATTATTTGATCATGTATATACATATTACAAGCTTTTTAGATACACACATAGTCACAATCTAATAAATATCATGTGCATACATATTGCAAGCTTTTTGGATATATGCATAGTTATAATTCAATACATACTTATAGATATATTAATACATAGTTTTTCAAATATAGTATTTATCAATACATGGTATATGGCCAATTGATATATACTTGATAGCTCACCGATATATACTATAAGCTTTTTTGATACATACCTAGTAATGATCTAATACATACCTATAGATAAATTAATATATAGTTTTCCGAATATAGTATTCATCAATATGTAGTATATGATGAATTAATACATACTTGATGGCTTATCGATATATACTATATATATCTAGTTGATACATATCTGGTTATAAAATATTCATTTGATATTCTAATATATATCTTTAGATAAATTGGTACATAGTTTGCAGAACATAACGTTCACCAACATATAATACATGATCAACTGATATATATTAGATGGCTTACTGATACATATATACTCTATATCGATAAAAAATATTATTTAAAAATAAGGAAGAAATATAATGTCATAATTACAGAATTATAACTCTATTAGCTAAAAGTATATTTAACTTTAATGTTTACACTTTAAAATTGATAAAAAGTAAAACATGGTGTTGCCGATCTCGTCGCCGCGGCCTATAACTTCAGAGCTGGTAGCGGGATCAGACCGTCACGCCTCGAGGTCTCCGGGCTCCCGATCCTGCAAGACAAGGTCAGAAACCCTGGCCGGGGATCCCGGCGAGGGAGCTCCGACGGTCAAGTTAGAAAACGGCCAGATGGAACAGAGTCTCCAAGGTGGGCCCCCGAAGGAGTCCCAGGTTTAGAGACTATCTTAGCAAAAAAGGTCTCAGGAAGAGTGGAAATTGGGCCAAGTTCCTTCACCGAGCTTACGTCAAGGGACCCCTCTCGGGATCTTGGATCCTGCTCTCGGTGCCTTTTCTTTTCCCAGCCTTTTTTTCCCTTACCTGGTCGTCCGCTCTTCCCATCCTTTTATCCCATCACGCTGCCTCCGACCTCCCGCCCTTGGGAGGCCCCTTCTTCGCTTTCACCTCCTTCTCTCCCTCTCTTTCCCCTTTCCCCTTTGGGTCCAAGAACCTGGCGGCCTCCTTGTCTTGCTTGCCGAGCCCAGCGAGGAAAGGGTAGAGGGAGGACACCGGCCAGACCCTGGGCCGAGCGTGAGCGCTCTCCTTCCCAGGCACCGACAACGTCCGTTACCGGGTCCTGTCTTGTCAGGACTTCGCATCTCGGCTGCTGAACCTGTCGGGCCGATGTAAACGAGGTTTCGCGCGTTGCTGCCGACCGTACCGGCGATCCTCTCGGGGTGCAGCGCGCGCTGCTCGAGGGGCGGTCTCGGAACTCGTGCTCCTGCTTCTCAGCGGCCTCACCATGTAGGGTAGCCGGCCTCGGCCAAGGTGGGCCCCTCCTGGGCGGACACCTGGCGGAGCGGCAGAGGAGTGCTCGACTTCGACCAAGGTGGACCCGTGCCCGGGCGCCACCCGGCGAAGAAGCAAAGAGGCCCGGCTCGACCTCGACCGAGGTGGAACCGTCTCAGG
Source organism: Areca catechu (assembly GCA_021397845.1). Classification (NCBI taxonomy): domain Eukaryota; kingdom Viridiplantae; phylum Streptophyta; class Magnoliopsida; order Arecales; family Arecaceae; genus Areca; species Areca catechu. The sequence continues at coordinate 119,448,767 of CM038038.1, forward strand.
GCGCCACTCGGCGAGGGAGCAAGGGGCCGTCGGCTTCGGCCGAGGTGGACCCCTCCTGGGCGGACACCTGGCGAAGGAGCAGGAAGACCCGGCTCGACCTCGACCGAGGTGGAACCATCTCAGGGCACCACCCGGCGAGGGAGCAGGGGGCCGCCAGCTTCGGCCAAGGTGGACCCCTCTTGGGCGGACACCTGGCGGAGCGGCAGAGGGGCGCTCGACTTCGGCCGAGGTGGACCCATGTGCGGGCGCCACCTGGCAAAGGAGCAGGAAGACCCGGCTCGACCTCGGCCGAGGTGAAACCGTCTCAGGGCGCCACCCGGCGAGGGAGCAGGGGGCCGCCAGCTTCGGCCGAGGTGGACCCCTCCTGGACGGACACCTGGCGGAGCGGCAGAGGGGCACTCGACTTCAGCCGAGGTGGACCCGTGTCCGGGCGCCACCTGGCGAAGGAGCAGGAAGACCCGGCTCGACCTCGGTCGAGATGGAACCGTCTCAGGGCGCCACCCGGCGAGGGAGCAAGGGGCTGCCGGCTTCGGCCGAGGTGGACCCCTCCTGGGCGGACACCTGGCGGAGCGGCAGAGGGGCGCTCGACTTCGGCCAAGGTGGACCCGTGTCCGGGCGCCACCTGGCGAAGGAGCAGGAAGACCCGGCTCGATCCCGGCCGAGGTGGAACCGTCTCAGGACGCCACCCGGCGAGGAAGCAAGGGGTCGCCGGCTTCGGCCAAGGTGGACCCTTCCTAGGCGGACACCTGGCGGAGCGGCAGAGGGGCGCTCGACTTCGACCGAGGTGGACCCCTCCTCGGCAGACACCTGGCGAAGGAGCAGCAGAGGGGCGCTCGACTTCGACCGAGGTGGACCCGTGTCCAAGCGCCACCTAGCAAAGGAGCAAGAAGGCCAAGCTCGACCTCGACCGAGGTGGAACCGTCTATGGGTGCCACTCGGCGAGGGAGCAAGGGGCCGCCGGCTTCGGCCAAGGTGGGCCCCTCCTGGACGGACACCTGACGGAGCGGCAGAGGGGCGCTCGACTTCGGCAGAGGTGTACCCCTCCTGGGCGGACACCTGGCGAAGGAGCAGCAGAGGGACGCTCGACTTCGACCGTGGTGGAGCCATATCTGACCTTGCTGGACCGTTCCAGTTCTGCCGAAAAAATCTACATGGTTCGGATCACGCCAGATGGAATCTGAGACACGCCACGTCATCGTAACGGCTATAACACATGGTAAATAATGAAACCTGCCCCATATATTATTTTCTATTACCCATCTCATATGATTTTTGTTCTCCTAGAAAGTATAGATTATTCTCAATATGTGGCAAAAACTTTATTTTGATTACGAGGACATGATTAGACTCGGGCCACTCCGAGATTCATGGATTGTGATGCCAACAAGGCTATTAATTAATGCATGCATTCACAAATGATCAAGCTCTTAACATAGTTCTCAAAGCTTGCCACATTGCGCATGAGAAATGATAGCAGGAGAGAAAGGTTCCAAATGCGCGCTCAGATAAACTAATTAAATGCACCAACGGATATACTTCAAACGTGGTCATCTTTCTTAGATATGTGAGAGGTGCACATATTTTCTTATATTTAGCATTAATTCTATTTTTTTAATGCACCAACAAGTGACCCGTTCTTCTACTTGAAGTATGACCTTTAAAATTCCCCTTCAAAAATCAAATGCGTGACTGAATTAGAAAGGAAAAAAAAAAAAACTTGAAAGATCTTGAAAGGCTTGACCTGTTTTTAATTAACTGAGCAGTAAAATAAGAGCTTGTTTATAACCCAGACGAAGAGCACAAGCTGCTTTTGTACAGAAAGCTCTTTTTATTTACCGGACTAGGGTTTTCTGGCTCACAGGCGAAAAAGTAACCTCGAAGAACGTACACCATACATGTACTCCAACTCAAACTCAAAGACTGGTAAACCTATATCAAACGGACTCTGTTGACAATAACTCATCAATAATTTGAAGCCAAGACATACATAGATATGGAAGCAAGATCTCCCTTCTTATTCGATCACCAAGTACTAGTCCCCATCAAAGAGGTGGGTGTCCTTCCAACCCCAGAAACAGTCCTGATCCTATCCAATAACTCATCAATATTTTGAAGCCAAGACATACGTAGATATGGAGGCAAGATCTCCCTTCTTATTCGACCACCAGTTAAGTACTAGTCCATCAAGAGGTGGGTGTCCTTCCAACCCCAGAAACACTCCTCATCCTATCCCTCGCGCGTTTGATATATTCCTCCACTTTCTCGTTAATATTCTTCTTCGGCCTTTCTGGTGCCGCTGTCCCCCGTGGCGGTGCTGGCTGCGGCACTGGTTGCGGAGTCGCCGCTGCCTTTGGTGGTGCTGAGGTCAATACCATCTTGTCAGGGACCTTCTGAACTGGCACTGATGTAGGTATTGGTGGTGGTGGTGGTGGATTCGTTGGCTTTGGTTCAGCCTTGGGTGCAATGGCCTCAGGTGGTTTCTTGATCTGATCAGGTGGAGGTGGAGTGGAAAGTGGTTTTTGGGGACTGGGTTCTTTTAAGCCGTAATCCAAAGAGTGGTTTGGTTGAGTTGGGGAAGGATTGGTGGTGGCCTCAGGTTTTTGATGGAGAGTGAGGCGGCGATGCGATCGGGAAGCAGGGTTGAAGACATTGAAGAGCTTCTCGCACACGCCTTCAGGCCTGGGAGTGGTTGCTTCCTTCTCCATCTGGTGTAGAAGAGAGGGAGAGATTGGATTATTAGTTCTGAAGATGGCGAGGTGAGGAGGGAGGGGTATTTAACAAGGGACGGGGATAGCGAGGAGTGATGGGGTCCGATCTTGCATGATGGCTGGTGAGAACGCTGGAATAGAGTTAGCATGGAAGTCAAGTTAGGTGGGAATGCATTGCTTTGTTGCTTTGCAAGATGCCAAAGGCCACCACTAAAGAGTAGTCCTTTACAAGATCGATCGTTTCGTGCAGGATCATATTCTTCACTGCTTTTCCTCAATGGAGAACACCCGTCACCCGTCGTTTTGTAGTTAAATCAATTATAAGGAATAGCAGATGGATTGTTACCGGTGAACATTGGTGAATGACTACTGAAAGGTGCCGAGCACCAGGGACATTGGTTTCGGAGTAAACTGGTAAATTTAGAATAGCGAAAAACAGCTGTTATACAGATTGCATAATGGAGATTTCTGATGAGAATCTTCATCTTTAATACCGAGTCTCTAAAAGAATTAAATTAATTGAAGGTGGGAATTATTCTCTCCTTTTTCTGATATGATAGGAGCGCGCGCAGGTGGCGACTTGAAAGAGGAGATAGCGAAGCAGGTGAATTTGAGCAATGGAAGCAAAATTACACCGCCATCAGATAGCCATCCCAGAAGGGAGATCGTCTAGGTCCAGTCCACATCAGTCCCCCTTGAAAATGTCCAATGTGTTTACGAACAATATCAGCACGAAGAGTTTCATATAGCTTTGACTATTCAATAAAAGCGATGGTGTTAAGCTCATATGAAGGAGAAGTCCATTACGCGAGGAGTTTCGAGAAACTTAGATGCATGTAGAAGTTTGTGTTTTATTAAATTTTGATTTCTTTGTAAATTAGAATTCAAATAGCATTATGTTTTATGAGTCTTAGGGTTCTCCGTGATATTTTGTTTTCCAAAAAGAAAAGCCTGACATGCATGAGTATATATATACCAAAAAATTCAGAAAAGCTCTATTAGAAAGATAATAAAAAATAATATTGAATGCCCTGTATCGTAAAAAAGAGTTTTCTTGTATTTTCTTCTCCATTTTTGTAGCTCTTATGCTCTAGATTGAATAAAGAAACGACAAGAAGTCTTGCCCATGGACGTTGGCTAAAGGATTGATAAATCGAACAACATATATTCGGTGTGCTTTCTTTTCTTCTATTTTTTATATTACTAAATTATCTCTCTTTTGTGTTCTACGATTTGTTCAAATTTATTTTCTTTACAAAACAATCATATTTTTTATGTATTTGTATGCCGTATGGGTTGAGGTGTGCTTGGTTACCCCTCGACCGGTCCTTTCAATTGGGTATCAGAGCAGGGAGATCTTTTTGAAGATGTTTTGATTTGAAATAATGACGGTAAGGTGATGACAACAAAATATGAGATATCGAGATTTGACGGATCAAACTTTATACTTTGGAAGATGAAAATGCAGGTAGTATTGATTAAAGATGATTGTGAAATTGCTTTGCAAGAAAAGAACACAAATCACATGATATGTCGGATGTGCAATATAAGGAGAAAGATAAGCTCGTAATAGCAAACTTCTATTTGGTATTGGATACTTCGGTATTATTTAATATCGAGGCTAAGACTACTGTAATAGGGATATGGAAAAAATTAAAGAACCTCTATGAAAGAAAGTTTTTGGTAAATAAAATTTATTTGAGACGATAATTATACAATCTTAAAGATGAAGGACGGGGCATCAGTTCAAGAGTACTTCGACATATTCAATTTCATTCTAAGCAAGTTTGCAATCCTAGATATGAGAATCGAAGAAGAAGAAAAGGCTAACATTCTACTTTGTTTTATGCCAGAACTTTGGATAATTTCATTATGAATTTGAGTCACGTTGAAATTCTCAAGATGGAGTCAGTTGTTATATCATTATTAACAGAGGAGATGAGGCAGAAATCTAACCAAGGAAGCTCTTCGGGGAGGTCATGATAACACGAGGAAAACCTATTGAGAGGGAATGTAGTGATCGAGGAAAGGTGAGATTTAAATCCAAGGATAAAAAGAAGGTGAAATATTAGAATTATGAAAAATTAGGGCATGTGAAGAAAAATTGCCGATTTAAAGGAATGATACAAAAATTGAATTGGAAAACTTTCAAAGCAATGTAACAGAAGGTGAAGCTGGTTTGATCACTTCAGAAGATGATGATGCATTGACATCATTGGAGAGATCGAAACTTGCACATCATTAATTTTGGATTCGAAGGCATCTTTTCACATGACTCCTTTTAGGGAGTGGTTTTACACATACAAACCATGGAATGGTAAAGTTGTTTATTTGGACAATAATACAACATGTCCTGTGGTTAAAGTGGGTGATGTTTGGATCAAGATATTTGATAGCATAGTTCGAACGATTTTTGATGTCCGACATGTTTCTACACTTCACAAGAGTTTACTATCACTTAGAAAATTTTGTAAGTAAGACTTGAAGTTTGTCAAAGAGAAAGATCAACTGAAAGTGTGTCAAGAATGTTTAGTTATAATGAAGGGACAGCCTATAAGTGGTTTTTATAAATTGGTAGGTGATACTCAAGTGGAAAAAGCGACAGTAGCAAGTGCGAAGATTGTGTCTCCAATGGTTTAGTATCATCATTTGGAATACATGAGCGAGAGTGGGCTACAGGTATTATCAAATAAAAGGCTTCTTCTAGGATACAAGTGAGCACCATTGAAATTTTGTGAAGATTGCATCTATGGTAAGCAAAGAAGGCTTTCTTTCTCTTTATCGCAGCAACGAAGTAAAGGATTTCTTGAGCTAATTCATTCAGATACTTAGGAGTCACCTGATATATCTTTGGATGGGTGTTATTATTTCATCTCCTTCGTTGATGACTATTTACAGAAAGCTTGGATATACATTTTAAAGCGAAAATCAGACATTTTTGAGACCTTCAAGAAACTCAAGGCTTTGATGGAAAATAAAAAGGGTTTGAAAATCAAATACCTACGTTCTGATAATGGAGAAAAATATTACTTCAAGAAATTTGAGAAGTTTTGTGACGAGCATGGAATTCGGTGATACCTCACGGTTCCCAGTACACCATAACAAAATGGTGTAGTTGAGAGGTTAAATAGACCGCTTATGGAGAGGGTCCAAAGAATGCTAAATTCTGCAAAACTTGACAAGCGATTTTGGATGGAAGCTGCGATCATGGCCGTTGATCAATCGAGCACTAACAAAATCGCTTGGATTGAAAATTTTAGAGAAAATTTGGAATAGCAAGCTAGTAAACTATTCCTATCTCCATGTCTTTAGATGTGATGCATATGCATGGATCCCAAAAGAAAATAAGATAAAATTGGATAAGAACTTTTGAAGGTGTATCTTTCTCGGCTATGCTAAAGGAGTAAAGGGGTATAGATTGTGGGATCCTACTATCCATATGATTATTGTTAGCCGAGATGTTATTTTCAATGAAGAATCCGTTCAGGGCACCAAGGAAAATCAAGATGATGGAGCCGTTGTTCCTATCGAGTTCTTTGATGCATATGATAAGGTGCAAGCAGATTAAGCACAAGTTGATGACCAAATAGTTGATGACAAATCGATCGTAGAGTTTTTGCAATGATATGAAGATTTTATCTCATCGAAAGATCTACCAACAGAGTCCGAGAGGTCTAGGAGGGTCATTAGACCTCCCTTGAGGTATGATGATTATGTTACTTGTTTCACTCCTACTAACCATGTTTATGCTTATATTGCTTTAGTAGAAAAAGATGAGCGCACTTCATATAGAGAGGCTTGTGAGTCCACCATGCTAGAATGTGGTATTATGCTATGGAGGAGAAGATGCAGTCACTTCGGAAGAACAAGATCTAAAATCTTGTAGTTCTAGCAAAGGAAAGGAGTTCGATCGGATGTCAATGGATCTATAAGGTGAAAAAGGATACTAATAGAAATATAGAGAGGTTCAAAGCACGTTTAGTGATGAAGGGTTATGCTTAGAAGTCAGGAATTGACTTTGATGAGATCTTTTCACCAGTAGTTCGATTAACTATTATTCGAGCTGTCTTGACGATCGTGGCAGTCATGGATTTGAAATTCAAGTAAATGGATGTAAAGAAAACATTCTTGCATGATGACCTAGAGGAGGAGATTTATATGGGACAACCTGAAGGTTTTATCAAAAAAGGTAAGGAGCAGTTGGTTTGTCGGCCGGACAAATCTTTGTAGGGTCTCAAATAGGTACCGAGGTATTGGTATAAGCAATTTTGATTCCTTTATTATGAGTTTGGGATTTGATCGATTGGAGATAGATCATTGTATATATTTCTACAGTTATGATGATGGAAGCTTTTGTATCTTGCTATTGTATGTCGATGATATAATGGTCGCGAAGAATAGCAAGGGTCGGATATCAAATCTAAAAACTCAATTAGCTAGGAAGCTTGAGATAAAGGACTTAGGAGCCGTAAACCAAATACTCGGGATAAAGATGCTACGACAGAGGAAGAATGGAAATGTATGACTTTTACAAAAGGGATATGTAGAGAAGGTTTTGCGATGCTTCATTATATAGAATGCAAAGCCAGTTTCTATCCCATTTTCTATTCATTTAAAACTATCAGCTGAGCAATCACCCAGCATGGAAGTGAAAAAAGCTGACATGACCCGAGTACCATATTTATTAGTAGTAGGAAGCCTTATGTTTGTCATGGTATGCACAAGACTAGATATTGTACAAGTAATGGAAGTCGTGAGTCAGTATATGACAAATTCAGGTAGCGACCATTAGAAAATAGTAAAGTGGATCCCCCGATATCTAAGGAGGATGTCTGATTATTCACTCTGTTATGGTTCTGCAAGTTTGGAATGCATTGGATATGTGGATTCTGATTTTTAAGTAGATTGAGATAAGAGGAGATCTATAACAGGTTATGTGTTCTCCATGGGTAACGGTGCTATTAGCTAAAAATCTAAGCTTCAACCAGTGGTGGCACTATTAACGGCAGAGACATAGTACATTGCAGTGGCACGCGCATGTAAGGAAGCTATCGTGCTCAAGAAGCTTCTTAGAGAATTCAAGGTAAAGCAGGATGTGATGATGATGAATTGTGATAGTCAAAGTGCATTACATTTTGTAAAAGTCTGGCATTTCACTCTCGAACGAAGCATATTGACATTCGTTATCACTTTGTGAGAGATGTAATGGATGATGGTCTAGTCATGCTGTTGAAGATTCATACCGATGCAAACCTAGCAGATGTATTAGCGAAATTGATGGCTCGAGAGAAGTTAAATTAGAATAAAGCTTTTCTCAGTCTTGGAGCTATGTGAGGAGTGAAGGTTGGCAAGACTTTCAGGGATGACATTCTTTGGAGTTTGGCACACGTCTTCGAGTGGGAGAATTGATGGTGTTGAAGATCATGTGGAGGAAGAATTGATGGTGTTGAAGATCATGGGGAGGAGAAGCCTAGCACGCGAGGAGTTTCCAGAAACCTGATGCATGTGGAAATTTATGTTTTATTGGGTTTTAGTTTCTTTGTAAACTAGAGTCCAAACAGGACTCTGTTTTGTGAGTCCTGTTGAGAGTCCTCCATGGTATTTTGTTTTTAAAAAAGAAAAGTTGAGATGCATAAATGGTGCACCAAAGAATTCAGAAAGGCTTTGTGAGAGAGATATAACAAAAAATAATATTGAAAGCCCTTTATAATAAAAAAGAGTTTTCTTGTGTTTTTTCTTCTATTTTTGTACCTCTTGTACCGTAGATTGGATAAAAGAATGTCGAGGAGGTTTTGCTCGTGGACGTAGGCCAAAGGATTGATAGGCTGAACCACGTATATTCGGTGTGCTTTGTTTTCTTCTATTTTTTATATTACTAGATTATCGCTCTTTTGTGCTCTATGATTTGTTCAAATTTATTTTATCTACAAAACAATCCTATTTCTACTATTGTTGTATGCCGTGTGGGTTGAGGTGTGCTTAGTTACCCCTCGATGGGTCCGTTCAATTTGGTATCAAAGCAAAAATATCTTTTTGATGCTATTTTGATTTGAAACAATGGCGAGCATAGTAATGACAACAAAATATGAGATACTGAGATTTGACAGATCAAACTTTGTACTTTGGAAGATGAAGATGCATGTGGTATTGATTAAGGATGGTTGTAAAATGCTTTATAAGAAAAAGAACATAAATCACAAGATATGTCGGATGCACAATATGAGAAGAAAGATAAGCTAGCAATGATGAACCTCTATTTGGCATTGGATGATTCGATATTATTTAATATCGAGGCCGAGATTACTGCAATAAGGATCTTGGAAAAATTGAAGAATCTTTATGAAGAGAAGCCTTTGGTAAATAAAATCTATTTAAGATGGCAATTATACAATCTAAAGATGAAGGATGGGGTATTACTTCAAAAGCACTTGGATGTATTCAATTCCATTGTAAGCAAGCTTGCATCCCTATATGTAAGAATCGAAGAAGAAAATGCTAACATTCTACTTTGTTCTATGTTAGAATCTTGGAATAATCTTATTATAAATTTGAGTCATGTTAAAATTCTCAAAATGGAGTTAGTTGTTGCATCATTGCTAACAGAGGAGATGATACATAAATCTAGCCAAGGAAGCTTTCAAAAGGCCTTTGGTCAAAAAATCTGCCATATTATTTTTTTGATCTTATAAATTATAGTGATATCATTTCTTTTATTTTATTTCTTACAATTTTATATATAATCAGGATAGATTATTCATCTTTTTATTAGTTGTCTATTGATTTAACAGATCAATTAGAGCTCTATAATCATAATTTAAAGAGATTTTTAAATTTTTTAGTGAAAGAATCTCTATATTATTTATTAAATCTTTTAGCCATTATGCTTCAGTACATGCAGTGTCGGAGCTATTAATTCAAATTTTAATATGCTTCTAGTGATTATTATTTATTTACAAGAGCTCCAAGATACTGTAGCTTCCCCAAACAAGAAGAGATATCTATTGGTGGATTTAAAATCTGAGTTATCTATTATCCAATTGGCATTACTATAACTCTCAAATATTTTTGGATAACCAGAGTACACAAGAGAGTAATCTAAGATTTCCTTAAGATATCTAAAGATTCTTTCTAGAGTTTTTCAATATTCTTTACGAGGATTGCTAGTATGCCTACTTAGTCTGCCTACTGCATAAGTTATATTTGGACGAGTTCTATTTGAAATATATAATAGGGATCCTATTCTTTGAGAGTATCCTAATTGATTAACAGGTTCTCTTAAATTTTTAATTAAGTACAAGCTAACTTCATAGAGGGTAGATATAGAATTTAAATCAAAATATTCAAACTTTTTAAGCATTTTCTCTACCGAGTGTGTTAGGCTTATTGCTATTCCACTATCTACTCTTTTAAGCTTCATCCCTAAGGTTATATTTGATAAATAACTTTTAGTTTCTTGAATTATTTTTATTGATGTTCCAAATAATAGTATATCATCTACATATAAGCATAGTATTATAAAATCAGTATCCTATCTTTTATAATATACATATTTATCATATTCATTTATTTTAAAGTTATTTTTTAAGATGATTTCATCAAATTTAATATGCCATTGTCTAGGAGCTTGTTTTAAATCATAAAGAGATTTGATTGGTCTACATACTTTATGTTCTTGTCCTTTTACTTCAAATCCTTGATATTAGTTTATGTAGATTTTTTATTTAAATTCTTTATTTAAAAATATAGGTTTTACATCGATTTGATAGATTATTAATTTCTGAATTGAGACTAAAGCTATTAAAATTCTTAGGATAGTTATTCTCACTATAGGAGCATAGATGTCAAAGTAATCTATATCTTTCCTTTGATTAAACCCTTTTACTACTAACATAATTTATATCTTTCTATTATTCCATCTGAACTTAATTTTTTTTTAAAAAACATATTTTGTTCCTGTTGTCGCCAAGATCGTCGTGGCCCGTAGCTACCGCGTCGAAGCGCGCTCCTTTCGCTGCCTGCCAGTCCTCTGCTCCTGGACCTGCGAAACAGGGGTTAGTGATCCGGGCCAGGATTTCCGGTGGGGGCACTCTGACGATCAAGTCAGTGACGATCCAGGAGAACAGATCCTCCTGGTCGGGCCCCTCTTGATGGACTCCGCACTAGGAGGAGTGAGAAATGTGTCGGTGAAGGAAAAACGCAGTAAGGGGAGAGTGATAGCGGGGACAGAGGGGTTCTCCGTTATCCGCTTCTCCTTGTTTCCCGGTGGTTTCTCCTCGATCGTGGTGTTGGTGGTGGCGCTTTGCTCTCTTAGTCGAGCTTGCGCTTGTGTTGGTGGTGAACCGTAGTTCTTTTCTACTGGTGTGTTTTTCTATTGTTACCTCCCCCTTCTGGGGGTGTCGATCATTCTTTGTAGTTGAAAACTGGCCGTTGGGAGTCTGCCTCGGGATCCTCGCTGGGTTGGCAGGCGCATGGATCAGGATTCCGTGCCGGGACGCCTTTCCTGACAGGTGGTAGGGGAAGCTTCCATTCCTTCTGACATCCTTTCTGGTTGCTCTATTTCGAAAAGTCTGGTAGAGCCTCGATCCGGGCGAGCTCTTGGCTCGACCTCGATCGCAGGGCACTAACCTCCGAGGGTCTCGCTTTGGAGGGTGGAGGATGGATCCGTTCCAGAGGGCGCGCGCTTGGAGAGGCTCCATATCGGTGGGCGAGCTCTTGGCTCGGCCTCGACCGCAGGGCACTAACCTCCGAGGGTCTCGCTCTGGAGGGTGGAGGACGGACCCAGTCTAGAGGGCGCGCGCTCGGAGAGGCTCCACATCGACGGGCGAGCTCTTGGCTCGGCCTCGACCGCAGGGTACTAACCTCCAAGGGTCTCGCTCTGGAGGGCGGAGGATGGACCCGTCCAGAGGGCGCACGTTCGGAGAGGCTCCACATTGGCGGGCAAGCTCTTGGCTCGACCTCGACCGTAGGGCACTAACCTCCGAGGGTCTCGCTCTGGAGGGCGAAGGACGGACCCGGTCCAGAGGGCGAGCGCTCGAAGAGGATCCACATCGATGAGCGAGCTCTTGGCTCGGCCTCGACAGCAGGGCACTAACCTCCGAGGGTCTTGCTCTGAAGGGTGGAAAACAACTCCGGCCTAGGCGTCGAGCTCACGAGCTCGACCTGGTAGAGGACTGAGCTCGACTTGCTATCCTGGAAGAGCTCAACTTAGCTCGACAAAGTGCTCCAAATTGAGGTGTCACCTTGGCATCCGCCATGGTGATCTCCCTTAATGTGGCTCCTGTCAGCTACCCACGTCAGCGGTCTCGCCATATCATTTGCCCCCCCACTCTCGAGGCTCGTTAATGCGCGGCGCTCGGGGCGAAGGGAGTAACTGCAATGCTGACATGGAGAGACGAAAGTCCGGTGCAATGATGGCCGCAGTTGCTGGCGCTTCGAGGCACGGCCCCGCAGGCCAGTGCGGGGGTGCCGTGCGGCCATGTCCGAGGAGCAGTTAATACTGGTGCAGAATTCTGAGCGGCAAGGACTCCTTTTCCATCGATGAGCAGTACATGGTGCAGATCCGTTGGCGAGGGGGTCACAACAGTGCGGATTTAACGGGGCCTTTTCGAAGTGAAAAGAAAAATTTCTCACTCAAAATTCCCTTTCTTTCAAATCATTCATGCTCATTACAACGTCCAGACCTTTCTTCCCCCGCGATCTGCATCCATTCTTCTCTTCTCTAGGGGTCTAGACCGGCTTCGTCTTTTTTCTTTCTCTCCTTCTGGGGTAGGTTCCTTCCTTCTCAGTCCGGTATGTCTCGTCCTGAGTCTTTTGCCCGAAGGGTAGTGCTCTCCTCCTCCGACTTAGGATTAGCATGAGACCAGCCCTTCCTACCCCCCCAGTGTCCGTTGGGGAGGTAGAGGTCGTTCCTTCCCTTCCTGCCTGTCCTCCTCTTCTGCTTGAACCAGCCCTTGAGTCGATCCGATCAACAGGTCCGGGCGGGGTCGCTTCAACGATTTCCGTCGCGGAGCTGGAGGCCATCCGGGATGCCTATGGGATCCCGTCTTCCGTTCAGCTCATGGTTCCCCGCCCCGGGGAGCTGGTCACTTCCAGTGACTCGGGGCGTCTCGCCTTCTATGAGGGGACCTTCTCCGGGGGTCTCCGATTCCCTTTCCACCCTTTCTTCTTATCTGTCCTGAACAATTATCGTCTGGTTCCTGTCCAGTTGGTGCCGAACGCCATCAGGGTGATCTTCTCCTTCATTGTGCTCTACCACGTCCACGGGTTCGTTGCCCGGTTCTCCCTGTTCAGGGTATTCTTCATCCTGAAACGCCACCCGACCGAAGACGGGTGGTGGTCTTTGTCTTCTTGCCCGAAGGGCATCAAGTTCGAGCTTCCCTCTTCCATCAAGGGATGGAAGAGCAAGTTCTTCTTTGCGAACGTCAAGGGGGTCGACTGGGCATGGATCGAGCCAGATCGTTCCCCAAACTGGATCTCCGCGATCGAAGCAGCCGATCGGGATGACTACGACCAGCTTCGTACCGCCCAGATCCCCTCTCTGGAGGTTCTTCTATTGGAGCAGAACCTTCTCGATGTCAGGGTTGACTCGTCGACGGGACCGGGTAGGTTCAGCTTCTTCATTCACATGCATCTTCCCTTTTCTTCATTTTGGGCTGACTTTCCAAGTTCCCGTGTGTAGGGTTGATCCTTCTGGAGGGCGAGCCATCGCCGGTCTCCAGGAAGAGGCCGCCCACTAGGGTGGTCACCGAGCCCCCTTCGAGGCGGGCCCGGGTTGAGGGAGTGTCGATGTCTGCTCCTGCCATGCCGACCGCCTCGAAAGGAGAGGAGGTTGTGAGAGCCCCTGTGCGACGGGCAGAGCCACAGGCGGAACCCCCTGCCTTGGAGCCCGCGGCGGTCATCTAGGCCGATGCTGTTGCTGCCGCTTCTCCACCCTGTCCCCCGGGTTCGATGATGGCCGAAGTTGAGGGAGGAGAGTTCCGCCCTAGAGATCCTCTGGCGACGGGGATTCCGGTCACGACGGTGCCGGGTCCTCGACCGATCCCGGGAGGTCCTGTCACCGGAGTAGCAGGTGCACCTGCCCCTCGAGAAAGCAGGAGGGACGAGGCAAGACGCTGCCTCCCGTTCAAGCTAGGGCTAGAGAGCTCCTTAGCCGACAACCGCGCCTTGGCCTACTGCATGATGGACTTCTCCATCCAGCAATGCAACCGGAAGGAAATGGATGGGTTGCCGGTTGGAGCCTTGATCGACAGCATTTTTTTCCATCTCTACACGGTAAGCAACTTCGTCCCATCTCTCTTCTTTTCTTTTTTTTTTTTTTTTGACCTCCCATGTAATGCAAATGGGTGTCGAGGCCCTCTTCATCAGGAGCTGCTACCAAAACTAGGAGCAGTCTTCGCAGCAGGTGGTCGAGATCGCGTCGTTGAAGACCGATTTGGAGAGGAAGGCCAACTCCAAAGGGATGCTTGGCCAACGGGTCAAGGACCTCGAGAAGTAGCTCGCCGATTCTGAGGGACGAGCAAAGGAGCTCCAGGAGAAACTCGACCACGAGCAGGGGGAGTCGAGGAAGAAGACTAAGAAGCTTGCCGACTCCAAGCAAAGATTGGACATGGTCATCATCGAGACGGTTCGGCAGAAAAAGATCGCCTAGTCTCTCCAAGCTCGACTGACGGCATAAGAGGAGAGTCAGTCACGGCTCAGAGGGATAGCAAAGCAAAATTAAAATTTAAAATTATGAATTATCCATAATTCCAAGGGCCATTTTAATAATGACTTGACCACCTTAAATTATGAATTGAACTTTTGAAATCATGAATTCAATCTCCAATTTCACGGGCCACTTTAGCAATAACCTGACCACCTGAAATTGTAAATTTAATCCAGAATTTCAGGCCATACCAGCACAAGTCACAAATGAAACGGCTCACCCCTTGATGAATCATCTTTTACTTTTTGAAATCGAAAAGGTTTGTTATCACTCGAATCACTGCATACAAAAGACTTGGAACCGCACGATTCCATAACTGATGTCACGGACGTACGACCGGCAGACCGGTAGCTGATGGAAAAGACCCTCTTACCTAATCGAAATAGAAATAGGATCTTCTGTAAAATAAACCGAGCCGGAGGAGAATTTGACAAGCAGGAAAAATTAAAAAGCATCCGAAAACCGACAGCCATTCAAGCTTCAGGGGGAAAACCCCCAAAAAAACCAAAAAGGAAACATCGAAAAACCGACAGCCACCCAGGCTTTCTGATAAGCTCACCCTGAAGACCACTAATCCAAGTGGAGGAAGTCATCCAAATTAATGGATTACAATCAACCGGCCCAGAAAGACAGGCTTGCTAATAGCGAGAACTAAAATTATCAGTAGCGAATGCCTGCCTAGTAATCTGATTGGCGTCCAGAAGGAAACATACATGATACGACCTAAAACGGGCACGCAGCCAATAGCAAGAACTAAAATTACTTGGATAGAAGAACAAGATAACAAAATCAGTAGGCAATTATCTAATAAAATCCTAAACCAAACTTCGACAATAAAGCAACTAACTAGGAAGAAACCAATGTCCAGTCAAGGCAGTAAAGTTTTTACCAGAAAAGGGGGCAAGAATCTAACAACTATAAAACTACACTGGTGCACTTGCTGGGAGCTAGCTAACAAGGAGCAGATGCAGAAAAGTCCTAATAAATATTGACGATTTGTTCAAAATGCAGAACTTCTCACAGAATCCAGATGCTTCAAGTCCTAGACCTTCGAACAGGAGACCGGCTGGAAACAAAAACACCAAAAGATAGGTTGATCAAACAAACCGTCAAAAGTTATCTGAATTCTAAAAACTACCATCACCATCAAAAAGAAATTTAACTTGAACGTGCATAACAAAATAATATAAATATAATTCTCAAATTCTGCCACCATCGTGAATCTAACTATTCCATATATTGGCCAAAGTTCAAATCAATATAATGAAATAAAACTCGAAAGTTTTCAATCGACTTCTGCACTACTTCATGCATGTGGTGGTTGAACATCAAAAAGCCTAAAAGCACGCATGTAATCAACACCCAATAAGGTAAAAACAAATCTGCACAGGTACAGATAACAGCAAAAATATGTAACATATTAACAAAGTTTTGCTGTCTTCACCTTGGATAACGACCATAATCAGGACTTCTGCTCCTGTTATGTGATGGTCCATCATATCGATCATACATAGGACTACGAGCACGACCATAGTCAGGACTTGGGCGCCCCCTGTGGTACACCGGACTAACAGAGCGACCATAAGGGCTGTCATGCCTTCCATAACCACCTCTTCTAGGGCTGTCCCGCCTGTCACCAAGCTCACCATCATCCCTAAAGGCATATTCAACTGATACCACACGATCCAATATCTTGCTGCAAAGTGGAAAAGAGAAAAAGATGATGATAACTTTCCCACCATCATGTACTTAAGCTTTCATGCAATATACCATGGTAAAAAATACAGACAAAGTAACAGAGCAAATATGAAATTATGTACTTCAAAAAAATGGAAAAAATAAAAACATTACAAACAAGAAAGCAAACATACAAAATTATCAAATCTGATACACAACACTGCCATAACTTGTTTCAATGGCATAAAACGTGCATAACCAGCTTCACAGTCAATTTCATGATTGGTAGAAATATACTATGTAGCAAATGGTACACTGGGAAACTAATCTAGGTACAAAATCATCTAAATCCGACACCCATACCAAAGCATTTTATTGGCAAGCATGAGATGAGTTCACCCTAGAACGAGAACATTCATAATTACCCAAAAAGGGAAAACGGGGGAAGAAGGGGGAGGGGTGCGGAAAGAGGCCTCAGGTATCACGACTAGAAAGCAAATAACCTCTTACAGAAAAGATCATAACAGTAATTTTGCAAGGTGACCAACTGGAAGAGCTCAAAAGATCAAAAAAATCTGATGAATAAAGACACCCAAGGTAGCGTACATTGAAAAAAAGTATGGACTCCAAGTCAACCAAAAAGAGAGATTAGACAAAAAATAAGAAAAAAGTTTGGATATTGAGGTAACACTAAGAATTAAGATTAAATAATTAAAAATGTTTGAGTAAATTGAAAAAATCAACAAATTTCATATAACATTCTGCATAATATGTTAAACATTCAAAAGAGTAGCCATCAGTTCAAAAGAAACAAGCTATTGTCAGTAAAATGGAGAAAAAAATCTTCATAATAGAATTCAAGAATAGTTTATAAAGAACTTCGTACATCAAGCAAAAATACAAGCAGGCACCCAAGGACTACTAAAAGGATTGCAAAGCAAATCATAAATAGACATGATTTGGTTTATGATTCTTGCTACCCACCCAGAATCTTATTAGTAATGTGTATCCATGAGCATAAAAAGGACATCAATCTATAATTATTTCCAAATATTTCTGGTCACTAAACCAGTCAGTTTTGACATTAAGAATGCAGAGATACCTGCTCATCCTCATCATGAATTATGCATGTGCTTCCTACTGTATGTGCAAGCGAGTCACACACACACATGCACACACGCACACGGAGGGCATGCAGAAAACCTCTATCAGAAGCAGGACACAAGAACCACCCAGTGATTATCAATGGGCAAGACGCAGAACTACCAAATATTCAACAGATAATTACAAAGAAATTCAACAAATATGCTACCCCAAAAACCAAAATACCAGCTGACCAATAAGCATCACCATAAGTAACATGATCAAGCTTCTGTCATAACAACGACATGCAAGTCAAAGTAAATGTAAAACAAGCACAGATGCACATCAGCAGCATGCTTTTTATATTGTTCAACAAGAAAATAAACACCAAAGTTTTCCAAACGATTGGACTAACCATTTCAGCTTGAAAATTGTTGATGAAGCAAAAGGAGAGTAAGGATGCTAACCTCATATTTGTACAGTCGAGGGCCTTTGAAGCTTCCTCCTGGGTTTCAAACTGCACAAATGCAAAATTCCTCCTAATCCGAACATTTAAAATCTTCCCATAAGGTTCAAAATGCCTTTCAATGTCCCTGACTCTTGTACGGATTGGATCAAAGTTGATAACAAAAAGTGTTTTAGTAGGCCTGATGTTTGCCATTGACCTAGAGCCATCACGATGTCGTGGACCACGTTCTCCTTGCTGGAAGAAAATACTCAGATTAGGGATCATCAGATGACATAGCAAAGCTATTGTCAAATCCAAGACAAAAATCCCAAAGAACAACATCATTAATTGAACCATACAAAGTTATAAGTGAGATAAATATAAGTTTAAAGCAAGGAAGATTTTCTTTTCAGAAAGGGAAATTACCCTTGACCACTCAACCGACAGCCTGCGCCTACTATACCCAAAAGGAATATTGTCTAGGCCCCGTATGGCATCTTCAGCATCACGTTCATCTTCAAAGTAAACAAAAGCATACCCTGCAGCAAACAAGTATTATAAGATAGAGAACAGCATCAAAGTAATTCACATCATTGCCATTGCCCATGTATCAGTATGATAACCAAATCAGGTTATATTTCTCATGAAAACAGAAATACTACACCTGCATATATCTGTAGGCCTGAACATAAGTATGTGAATAATGGAATCCATCTAAGGTAGGAACTAAAACATAATGTCATATGAGTTAATTCCAAGGTAAGTAGTCACTGCCGAGCATGCTTCACCAGAAACAGTGCAGGCATTCAGCTGGCATGGCATGATGATATTGGTTGGCATGGCATGATGATAACGGTAGGCATAGCATGATGATAACGGGAGGCATGGCATGATGATGATGAGTCCTCAACAATCATGCTCGGGCAATGGCCACGTTGGACAATGCAGAGGTGAGAAACGGATGTTCATGTGAAAGAAATGAAGAATGCCGGTAGTGAATGGAAGGAGCTGATGTGCTGGCAGGAAGGTTTCCTTCAACACGGAAGGTTTTTTGCATAGTAGTGCTGAGCCCAGAAAGAGCTCAATTTCCATTAGTAGCTCCTGCGTCAAAGCAAACATTTAAATATAGATGTCCTTCAAACAGAAATTGCAGCACTGATCTTATCCACTGTCTGAAATTGACACAGTGGATGTATATAACATTATGTCAGTCATGTTGAGAATTTCAATACTCTGGTGGTGAAATAATCCAGTTTTGTCATTACACACTAAAGGAAATAGCACTAAAATTGCAATGACTTGTAATATATCTTGCTGTGTCTGAAGAATAACAGAACAAGGAAAAAGTTACATGTGCATATGCATAAAGGTGATGTGTGAACCACAAGCTGGCCAGCTGAATCCTTGGCCCCATATATGAATCAGCAGGACAATGTCAAGAGAGCTTTTATGACTCAGTTCATGTACGCAGCCAAAGCCAATACATGCAAGTAAACCTAGCAGTCACCACTTAAAAAACACTTCATAAAATTTAATCACAACAGAAACCAGCCACCACACAAGAGTAACAGCATAAATACGAATGGCTCTAAATGTTCAAGTCACATAATCAACCTAGTTATGGCTTGTCCACAAACTACATGTAAAGGCAGCCAATTTGATATACACTCTTCATCATGACATACAAAAGACAGAGTGCATTCAAACATTTTCAATTGTTTTTTCAGTATTTATTACATGCTCATTAAGTAAACACTTAATGGTTTTTTCTCAATAATAGAACCAAAGATTTAGTTTGATCTGAGATCAGGGAGTATTGAATTGCATGCCTTTTGCTCTACATCTGTTTCAAGATTTTGCAGGATACAAATAATATGTAGGTCATCCACTTGGATGATCCACCAAAAAATTTTGTCACACGATACCATGAGATGAAATTATCCTCGCATATGACAATGGAATAGACTAAAACATACTACAACCACAAAAAAAAATTGATATGGATTGGAAGGTAATGTTTGAAAATTCTTGTAGTGACGAAGGGTGTGCTCTTAGGAAGAAGGTTCTGACAAAGTAGATTAAATAGGCTAACACTAATTGACAGAAGAGGGGCTCTTGTTTGTGTTTTTATAGTTGGGGTTTTTTATTAGACACTATGCTTTAAAAATTATTTCAAATTTTATCCATCAACCAAACTTACGTAATAAAAATGCCAATAATCCCATAACCCACATTGCAAAACCACTATAATGGTCACATGGCCACTTTGTCAACCAAAAAATCTAACCATTCCTAAACAAAATTACCTAGAACAACCACATTACAACTTTAAAATAAATCATATAGTGCACATACTGCTTGTGTTCCGACTCATGATCCAAATTTCCTCATAATATATCTTAATCATCCAATAACATCGCACTCCTTTTCTCTTTCAATAAAGAAGGAACAAATATTAAGGAGAAGAAGAAGAAGAATATCTGAACAACAAGAATTAACCTAGAAAAATAAGAAAAATGAATCAACTACTTGATCCCATAAACATGTGCATAAATAACAATAGTACGTGACTTTTACAAAGTTGCCTAGCCATTCTTTTCTTCTACAAGGAGAAGGTGGGCAGAGGAGAGAGGAGGTAGTTGAGGTGAGAGAAACATTTGGATGGTTACAAACAGAGTCACTGGTAAGCTATAGTTGCTCCAATAATGCAAGGCCAACTTCTCCTGTTACCATGTTTCTCCATGTTAGGTCTTCTCTGTAAGTCTGTCAACACAGTTGACAGTCAGCTGAAACAACGAAGGCTTCATTGATCATAAACAGTCAGCTGAAACAACGAAGGCTTCATTGATCATAAACTAAAACAACAAAGAGTCCCAATTTTATTAAAGTTTAATGAGTGCAAAGGTATATGCTGGAAAAGAGGCCAACTAATTTAAAAAAACCTTGAATAACATTCAACCCATGGTTATTTTTCGAGTTATTTAATTTATTTGCAGAAGCAAAGAATTCAAAGGAATTAAACATTCAAGCAAACTTTCTTTAAAAGTACTCCTTAAGTTGCTCAAAACACAATAGTTTCACCCAATAGTGAAAGAAACAAAGCAAAACGGGTCTCCATCCTAATGTCTACATCAGCATAAAAAGTATAACAGGAAGCATTACCAACAGAAATAAGATCATCTGTCCAAGTGGTCAACCAACAAGTTTGCTTTTATCTAAAATCAACATATGTATCTAAGTCTACATTTAGCCATTGCAGAGATAAGTTAAATTTGAAAAATAGCAAATACATTCTGATCACAAAAAATCTACCCAAAAAATACCTTACAAAACCAAAAAGGGCATGCCAATGGAAAAGATAACGACCTGGATGCAAAATTTGTTTCTATCTACATTGCACATATATAGCTTGGTGCAAAATCATGACCAAAATAAGCATGAAGGTGATCATTAAAAGGAAACAGGAAAAAGATAGACAGAACTGATACATACAGTTTTTTGTCCTCTACAACATTATCAAACAAAAATCAATTCTCAGATAGTCTTACAATGACCTGACATAACTGAACTCATGCAACATTTTATACTCCTTTGAGTCAATAAACAACCCAACTTAGGCAGCAAAGAAAAACACTTCACTAGAAAGATGTTCAGAACTCATCATTGCAGTAATCAAGCAAACAAATGAAACACAAAGTCGAAAGGTCACACTTCATCATATAACCAGGGCAATATACAGTGATTTGGGACTACTCACAGGGGCTAAATTTCATGACTAGGAAAAGTTTTTAGATTCAATAAAATATCAGAGATGAGATAACCACAGGAACAACAAAAGAACTTCTAAAGCACTCGGATGTAAACAAAATTCAGAACGTTTCCAATATCATTTTGTGAAATACATGTGAAGATCAATATTAGTCACAAAAAGCGCCAGGAACATTACAAGCATTCTCCTTTCACTGACTCAACAGAAAATCAGAAAAAGTGTCTTGGCATAAGATGCAGAAAAAACAAAAGAATTTTTTGTATACCATCACATATTTCTATTACTGAACATATTAAAAATTTGATAGCTACAGCATTATACCACATAAACGACAATTTGCTAAGACTTGTAACACCTAAACAGCTTTCATAACTTGCTTTAATAGAGTCAACTGATGAAATTTACACAGATTCTCAAGATATAGTATTTATGGTTTCACCATGAGATTTGTTGTGTCCAGGTTGCTGTGATGCTCAAGCTTGAATCAGATTCGTTAGAGATGATTTAGTCAATTGATCTAGCTCATCTTCATTGTCTGATGAATGTCTTTGATCACTGAATCGTTCCTCCAATCCTGCAAGCAAGTCCTCTCACCGGGAAAGTTCCGGTAGGGGAACACTACGACGCTCAAGTCAGTCACAATACCCAGAGTAATAGATTAGATCTGAGAAAAAAATTGAACTATGGGTGTGTGCGAGAGTTCCTCTGTTTTTT
Organism: Areca catechu; assembly: GCA_021397845.1. Classification (NCBI taxonomy): domain Eukaryota; kingdom Viridiplantae; phylum Streptophyta; class Magnoliopsida; order Arecales; family Arecaceae; genus Areca; species Areca catechu. Next base: position 119,470,870 of record CM038038.1, read on the forward strand.
GAACTTACCCCCGAAAGCCCCTTACTCACCGGTATTTATAGGCTACGATCCTAACCGAATCCAGCTAAGAAAACTATAAACGGTTAGTTCGTTAGTGGACTAGCACGTGCATTGATTGTTATCCGTTATAGTCCTCATTGTTTACCTTATTTGACCAATTTATCAAATTGGTCAACATAACACCAAGATTATCGATCGGCCTTGTGCCTCTTGGGCATTGATCGGTCTTGTGCCTCTTGGACATTTATCGGCCTTGTGCCTCTTGGGCATTGATCAGCTTTGCGCTTCTTTGGCATTGATCAGCCTTGTGCCGCTTGAGCATTGATCGGCCTTGCGCTTTTTTGGCATTGATCGGCCTTGTGCCTCTTGGGCATTGATCAGTTTTGCGCTTCTTTGGCATTGATCTTCCTTGTGCCTCTTGGACATTAATCAGCTTTGTGCCTCTTGAGCATAGATCTGTTACTTGATCAACCAAGTTCATTTCTAATCGATCTAACACAAATAGGTTAAATCTATCATATCCCAACACTAGTCCCCTAGTTGTCAGAAAAAAGTCATCAGAAATTTCTTTTCACTTTCTCTCTTTTTTTTTGAACCAACGCCCATATTCTTGAGCAGAGCACCATAATGACGTGTCGATATCTGATAGGAGCGGTTATATAAAACTGACAGCCGTGACCTGTAGCCATCATTACGATTCTTGAAATTTACAAAGGCCAAAAGATCATCATCGTCGAATAAATACAAGCGTCCCGTCATTGATACATCTGCCGTCGGATCATGAATGGTCACTTCGGTTTTCCAAAGAGTCGTATCTTTTCATCGGATATCAAGGACAGGTGGCACAATCAGAATTAATCATGCCATTCGAGGAAAAAATTTTAACCGTCGAATGCCATTATATAAGCACCATCTCCTCCAGGAAAATAGGTTTTCCACCATTTCAGTTTCTTCACCTTAGGAGCAAAAGAATTCCCTCCAGGTCGGCCTTTTCTCTTCCTTGTCTTCTTTTTTAGGTTAATCTTTCTTTTTCGTCCTCCTTTTTTCATGGCTAGAATCTTAGAGACCAATCGTACCAACGAACCCGAGGGTTCTACTTCTCAGAAGAAGAAGAAGAAGAAGAACCAAGCCGAATCAGTTAGAATAGATGCTATTAGGACCTATTTAACAAAACATAGAGTTCTTACACTGAAAAAATATTATAATATCTCAGATGACTTCGCATTAGTCACCCCGAACTCTGAAGAACAAATAGATCGGCCACCCCCAGGTAGTTTGGCGGTTTATGAAGAACATTTAAAAGCAGGACTTAGATTTCCGCTCCACCCTTTATTTATCCAGATTTTTAGGTTATACCATGTACTTCCTGCTCAATTGACCCCCATCAGCATCCGAATAATCTACGCCTTCTTAATCCTTTGCAAGGATGCAAACATAATCCCCCGAACTTCTCTTTTTACTACCTTGTTCGTATTGAAACGGGATTTCCATGGCCAAGGGTGATGGGTGATCAACCCACGCCATGGTCGAAGATTCATTGTTGGGCTTCCTTCGACCATTCATGGCTGGAAGCCCTGCTTCTTTTACATAGTTTCTAGGATCCCTTGGAACTTCAACATTAGTCATAAGGAACCCTGATTAACTCCAAACGACGGCAAAAAGATATTGACAACAGATAAAAAAAATTATGACAAGCTTACGGGAATGGAGATTCCCCCAATAAAAGAACTTCTCACGAGAGAGGATTATTTTCGGCTAAAATCAGCCCCAATCCTTCTCTAGGTATCTTACTGCCAATGCTATTTCCTCATTTATCTCCTGATGATTAATTCTAATATTCAATTTATCGGATTGTGCAGATACAACCATCATGGTGGACGTTCAAAGGCTTCGACAGATGTCGAAGAAAAGAAAGGCTGTGGCCGCTTCGACCAATCAAAGGGGAGGAGAGAGGAGAGACCAAGAAATCCAGGAAGGCAAAACCGGCCGCTTCATCGGCACTAGAGTCTCCGATATTGATTGCGAGTGTATTGGATGAAGACGACGTACCCATTTCTGCTTCCTTTCAACCTCCCTCGCAGGAAAAGCGATCAGTCAAAATTCGTAGCTGGTCCATCATCATCCCCAACTGGCCAAGCTGATAAAGGAAAAGCTCCGATGATGGAAGAAGAAGAGAGACTCTCAACTGAAGACACCACCATCGACTTTAATGTCTATACAGATGAATCGGGTCTGAATGACCCAGCACTGGCCCGTCGTCTTTTGAGGGCCACTATTCTTCCAAAAGACTGGGAAACTACCAAGTCCCAGCAAACAGACGAGACAATCTCGTCACTTCATCCTACGATGCTCAAGGTATAATACTAAACTTTGTCTAAAACGATTAAGTAAATAAATTTTTTTTTGAAATCTGATCAAATCAACTATGAATATATACAGCTTATCCACGGAGTCATTATAATGGAGGAAAGCTTGAAGAGTTTCGACCAACTCCGTCTGATGATGCGTAATGAGATAGACGCGGCCAAGGTGGAGAAAGAGATTGCCGAAGAATTAAAGTCAGCCATGGAAAAGAAATTAGAGGAAAGTGCAACACAAGCATCAGCTCTGGAAATCGAACTTAAGGCGGCTCAGTCAAAGTTAGCTGATATGGAGTCGAAGCTAAAGAAGAAGAAGAAGCTTCGATCGGCTACAGCTAAACTTGAGAAAGCCGAAGAGAGGGCCGCAGCAGCAGAAAAGAAAACAGAACAAGCTGCTAAGGAGGCCGTTGAAAACAATGAAAGATCATCGGTTAAGATCATCGGTTTCCCAAGATAAGCTTCACGAGGCCGTTGAAAACTATGAAAGATCATCGGCTTTCCAAGATAAGCTTCACGAGGCCGTTGCAAACTATGAAAGATCATCGGCTTTCCAAGATAAGCTTCACGAGGCTGGTGTTGAGAGCTACGACTTTGGCTATGAAGATTGCCTAATCAAGGTAAAAAGATGTTATCCTGATCTGGATGTTTCCAAAATCGAGGAAATATCCGATGAAGAAGGTCAGGTTGAAGAGCAAGCTGAACATCAACTTGAAGAGCCGACAATGAACACCTCGACTCAAGAAGAAGCAATATCAGTCTCCGTTCCAGAGCAAATCGAAGAAGTTAATGTAATTGAACAGAATATAGAAAGTTAATTTATATAACCGATGTATGAATTTGCCCTACTTTTGATATGAAATGAAAAACTTTTCTTTTATTCTTATCTTCTAAACCGTATAACCATGCAATGAATGCAAACCAAAATAACAATCCATTTATCCGATCCTTTTTTAAAATAATGACGATTGAACTTCAAATAAGGCAAACATTATTTTGAAAGAATCCTAGCTAAATACCAAATATGGTAAATTGCTCGATAAGTAATAATTTTATAAGTAAAAGTCCCAACATTCACAAGTAAAATTTTTCTAAGTATGGAATAATCGGACCATACAAAGAAATATTTTTAAAAAAGATTAGTTCAAGTATGAAGTTATTCGAACAATACGAACGGTTATCTGACATTGTCGGATTATAAACAACGTCAAAGCATTTGGAAAGATCTGACCAAATCAATTTCGAATAAATCCGATAAACCAAAATCATTGATGAGAAAGGTTTATTGAAAAATATAATTACCCAACTCATCTAAAGAAGAGATTATCAATCATTGCACCCTTAAGAAAGTTGATCTTTAAATCAGTCAACCCTCGGGTTAATCATAGCAACATATCATTTAACTTTCCAGGCTTATCAGAGCCTATGATAGTCCGATATTTTAGTCGGATTTGTCAAATGTTTTTCTTTTCTTCCTCTATTTTTCGAGAAGAAGAATCTTTATGAGATATTTTCAATATTAATTTTGATATGCCATAATAAAATGGGCATATCATTTTCACCAAATGTCACCTTCTTATTGAAAGGGTAGTTATTCTGCAAATCGCGAAACCGTGCCGGTCAGTATTCCAGAAACCGTACATCATTCAAATTCAAACTAAATACTATCTTTTCTCCTTCCATAACTGATTTTCTGAGAATCAGTAACGTCATATGAATACCCACCAAATTGAGGTTATAGACGTGTTGTAATCTCAAGACCCCTCAAAATTTAGATCATGAATCCTAATCATCGACGCTCTCTATATAAAGAGATTTCGGGTCTGCCTCTCAGGCCAATTTTACTTCAAGTATTTTGAGCATTTTCTTCTTTGAACATCCCTGTTTCGAAAAACCTTGAAGAAACCTTCATCATATCTTGAAGATGAAACCAGATAGCAAGAGACTTCGTCAGGCACTCAAAAAGAGAGCAAAATCCACACAATTTAGAGAACAAAGATCAAGCATAAAAAGAGCTTACTTATCAAGAAGCATTTTCGCCAAGCAAGAATCACACGAATTTGTCGCATCTTCGTCTGATGAAGAGAAATTACAGTTACCTGATCCTTCATTGAGAGAACCAGAAAGCAGTCCATCTATCAGACCAACTTCGATGGAGAGAGATAAAGCCTCGATCGCCAAAGCATCATCCGATCCGGATGACGGCAAGGGCATCCAAATACTCGTTGCAGATGCAAATTTTGATAACCCAAAACCAGCGAAGACTGTGTTGCAATCCGCCATTCTTCGGAAGGATTGGGAAGCGACACATAGGCATGGAGTGGGAAATATTTTCTCCTTCATTTATCCAGGAATATTGAAGGTAAATATCAGTTCTTTCTTCAAAGGATTTTCTATTTCTGTTCTAATAGCATCCTCATCCTTTTTGTCAGTTCATCAATATGATATTTCTATGATCGAGAAAGACTACCTCCGATCAACCAATTCTCAGATAGATCTCCAAAATCAGTTGATATCGATCAAAGAAGAAAAAGACAAGGCCGATGCATGTTGAACAGCCTTAGAATTGAAGTTAGTCCAAGCAACCCGAGCGAACTTGTCGTTGAAAAGACAATTAAAAATGGTTGAAGATCAGACCACGAAGCTTCTAGCCGACCACAGAAAAGGAGGAAGAAACTCTAACAGGCAGATGCAGCAATAGAGAAAAAAAAACTCGAGCTTATGATGAGGTGATGAGCCAAAAGTCCAGTATGAAAGAGAAAATTGCTTTCCTCGAGCAAAAATTGGAACAAGCAGAACAAAAGGCTGCTTCGACAATTCAAGAGAGCCTTCACGGAATTGAAAAATTTAAAAATTCCGAAGCTTTTAATGATGAAATAGACGAAGCAGGAGTGGAGGGTTACAAGATCGGCTTGGAAGACTGCATCGAAAAGATCAAAAAGTTATATCCTGGTCTCGATATTTTCTCCGTTTCCATAGATGGGATTATGGAAGAAGATGAAACGAAAAAGTCGATCAATGATCCAATAGCTCCCCAAGCCGAAGAAGTACCCGTTCAAGAAAAAGCCGAATAGTACTTGTAATCACAAATTCTTGATGAACTAATGTTCTCTTTTAATTAATTATCAATGAAATCCTTTCTTTCTGGTATTTCGTAGTTAGCACATTAAGCTAGCTATATATTAGACCATCCTTCCAATGTATTGGACATATCAATGTAGTGAACTGTGGTCAATGCATTAGGTCAACCTTACAGTCGATCGGTTATTCCGATATTAGTATACCGATGAGATGGTAGGTCAGACCAACTCTATTTATCGGATTGTGGTCAGCATATCAGGCCAACCTTTTAATTGATCGGTTACTCCGATATTAATATACCGATGAGATGGTGGGTCACACCAACTCTATTTGTAGGATTGTGGTTAGCGTATCAAGCCAACCTTTTAATTTGTAAGATGTATCAACTCAATATTTTTTCTCAGATAGGAAAATGGAAAAGATGAAATCTCTTTATTGATGATACTTATAACGATTTTCTACTTTCCAAGGTCGAGTCATTTGATAGCCATCTAGGCTTTCAATTCGATAAGTCCCAGGTCGCACAACTTCAGCAACACGATAGAGACCTTCCCAATTTGGGACAAGTTTGCCCTGATCAGTCGGTCGGGATATCGCCGTTTTACGCAGGACAAGATCTCTTGGCCGAAAAACTCGAGCCTTGACTCTTGAATTGTAATATCGAGCAATCCTTTGTTGATATACTGTCGTTCTTAATTATGCTTGTAACCTGGAGCTTTCGAGCATATCCAAATCAACTCTTCTTTGGTCGGCATTACTCGACCCCTCTAGGCAGTCTGTTCTCCTAGGAGGGAGAACTATTTCTACGAGCAACATGGCTTCGCTTCCATAAGTGAGGTTGAACGAAGATTCCCCCGTAGTGGATCGGGGCGATGTGCGATAAGTCCAAAGGACGGAATTGAGTTCATCGGCCCAAAGTCCTTTAACTTCATTCAATCAAATCTTCAATCCATGAAGGATGGTCCGATTGGTTACCTCCGCCTCTCCATTAGCTTGTGGGTGTCCGACGGAAGTTAATTTGTGAAGAATGTGGAATCGAACGCAGAAATCACTAAATTTCTGATTGTCGAACTACCCTCCATTATCACTAATAATGGTATGGAGAATCCCAAATCTATATATGATGGCATTTCTAACGAATGCCTCAACTTTAGTTTCAATAATTTGGGCTAAATGCTCGGCTTCTATCCACTTGGTAAAATAGTCAATAGCTACGATCAAAAATTTTCGTTGTCCAGAGGCTGGGAGAAACGGACCAAGAATATCCATCACCCACTGAGCAAATGACCATGGGACAGTTAATTGTGTCAACTGATTGGCGGGACGCCTTTGTATATTTTTATACCTTTGACAGGGATCACATTTTCCTACAAAAACCGCTGTGTCCTTCTGTATAGTCGGCCAATAATATCCTTGTCTTATGATTTTATAGGCCAGTGATCTGCCTCCCACATGGTCACCATATATACCTTCATAAACTTTCTTTAGAGCATACTCAGCATCTGAAGGAGACAAGCATTTCAGTAATGGCTGAGAGAATGACTTTTTGTATAATGAACCATCCAAGATGACGTATTAAAAAGCAGCCCTGCGAAGTAACTTAGTTTCCATATTATTTTCTGATAGAACTCCTTCGGTTAAATACCCGATTATAGAGCTCATCCAGTTTAGTTCTGGTTCAATCTGAAGAACCTTTTCTTGATTATCCTCAGAGATACTGGGAACTTCCAAATGTTCCACGAAAATCCGACCCATTGAATCAGATGTCGAAGTGGCTAATCGAGATAACGAATCAGCTCGAGAATTTTCAGCTCTAGGAACATGGCTGATACCCCAATAATCAAACAAGGCTCCAAGCACTTGAACTTTTTCCAAATATAGGACCAAGGTTGCACTACGAACTTCGAAGTCTCTTTTTACCTGATTGACAACTAACTGAGAATCAGATAGTACTTTCAATTTCCGAACATTTAGTTCTTTTGCAATTCTCAATCCAGCCAGAAGAGCCTCATATTCAACTTGGTTATTAGAAGTTCTAAAGGAGAATCGGAGAGCATATTCTGTGACATCTCCACTTGGACTAGACAAAATCAATCCAGCTCCACAACCTGAAGAATTTGAAACTCCATCCACATGGAGAATCCACGGAAGATCAGTCTTCTCTGCTTCAACGGATGCTTGAGCTTCGTCTTCATTGTTATTCCAAGTACACTCGGCTATGAAGTCAGCTAATACCTGGACTTTCATTGCAAAGCGAAGTTGATAAGTAATATCGTATTCGCTCAGCTTTATTGCCCACTTTGCCATTCGGCCAGAAGTATCAAGATACTGCAAAATAGTCCTTAAAGGCTGATCAGTTAATACGATGATCGAATGAGACTGGAAGTATGGTCTGAGGCGCTTTGCTAATATCACCAAAGTATAAACAATTTTTTAGGAGTTTTGGATATCTTGCCTCAGCATCATGAAGAACCTTGCTGATGTAATAGATGGGTTTGTGCGACCTATCGGATTCTTTCCTTACCAATATTGAACTAACTGCTTCATTGGATGCAGCCAAGTAGAGATATAGACTTTCCCCTTCTTCTGGCTTAGATAACAAGATCGGACTCATCAGATACTTTTTAAGCTCCTCAAATGCTTGCTGACAGTTATCCGACCAATCAAATTCTTTAAAGTGGTGCAAGGCTTTAAAGAATGGCAAACACCTTTCGGTCGAATGGAAAATAAATCGACTTAACGAAGCAATCCGTCCGGTCAACTGTTGAATCTCCTTCCTGCTACTAGGATGTCTCATGTCTAATATGGCTCGAATCTTTTCCAGATTAGCTTCAATCCCTCGCTTTGTAACCATGAAACCCAAGAACTTTCCGGAGGTCACACCAAAAACACGATTAGTGGGATTTAATTTCATGCGATGTCTTCGTAAAGTATCGAAGGCTCTCTGTAGATCTTTAATATGATCATCGGCCTAATTACTTTTGACGATCATGTCACTACAAACACTTCCATGGTCATACCAATCTGATCTTCAAAGATCTTGTTTACCAATCTGATCTTCAAAGATCTTGTTTACCAATCTCTGACACGTGGCTTCGGCATTTTTAAGACCAAAAGGCATTACCTTATAACAATATATCCCTCGGTCCGTAACAAAGGATATCTTTTCCTCATCTTCTATACTCATTCGTATCTAATCATACCCAGAAAATATATCCATAAAACTCAAGAACTTATGTCCTGCTATAGCATCAACAAGTTGATCGATTTTGGGCAAGGAAAAACTGTCTTTAGGACATGCTTTATTAAGATCTGTGTAATCTATGCATATCCTCCACTTTTCGTTGGCTTTTCTTACCATCACTACGTTAACAAGCCAATCGGGATAATGAACTTCTCTGATGAACCCGGCGTCAACTTGGCTACTTCCTCATTGATGACTTTTTGCCTCTCTGGGACAAAATTCCTCTTCTTTTGACGGACTGGCCGACTAAGTGGATCCACTTTAAGTTCATGCGTGATCACTTATGGGGGAATCCCCAACATATCAACGACCGTCCATGCAAATATATCGGCATTCTTTTGCAAGAAGTCGATCAATTCTTTTCTTTGATCTTCATTAAATGAGCTTCCAATTTGAACAGTCTTGGTCGGATCATCTCTTACCAAAGGTGCAGAGATGGTTCTTTCTACTGGAGCACCCGCTCCTTCAGTCTGATCACGTAGATCTATTTGCTCCAAAGTTAATCTGCTAACAGGTTGGTTTTGAATCATTAAACATTGACGAGCCTTCTGTTGATCTCCTCTTACTTCTCCGATCCCATTTTGGATCGGAAATCTCACCAACAGGTGATAAGTAGATACGATGGCTTGAAATTTGTTCAGGACGGGCTGCCTTAAGATGGCATTATACACAGAAGACATCCGAACAACCATAAAGGTGAGATGAAGAGTTTTCTGTTTTGGCACTGTTCCGGGAGTCACAAGAAGTACTATTTCTTCTTCTACTCCTACGGAATTTCTACCAAATCTAGTTAACAGCATACGAGTTCTTCGTAACTTATCAAAAGATAAGTTTATCTTGGCAAAAGCATCATAAAACAAAATCTCAGTGGAACTTCTATTATCAATCAAGATTCAGCTTACATCATAATTTGTAATTATTGCAGAAATCACTACAGGATCATCATGTGGCATTTGAATTCCTTGCAGATCATCATCAGAGAAGCTAATGCTTCTTCGGAATCTTTTCGAAGTTCTGTCATCTTCATAACATGATTGGTGGTGGATCATTCCGACCATTCCGTCGATTGGTTGTTGATTGGGCAGCTCCATGCCATCGGTAATCATTCTTGGGGCTATCGGCCTGGATGCCGTTACTTCAATCGATCGATTCTGATTTTGATTATGAACATACTCATCCAAGTAACCGCATTTGATAAGATTTTCAATCTCATCCTTTAATTGGATACACTCTTCTGTAGTGTGTCCATGATCGCGGTGGAATCGACAATATTTAGCTCTGTTGCGCATAGCGGCCGGAGCTCGCATTGGCCTTGGCCTTTGAAAGAAATTTTCTTTCTATTTCTATTAGTATTTTTTCTCTTGGAAAGAGTCAAGGGAGTGTAGACATCAAACTTGTTGGCATAGCTTCTACCGATCGAGTTTTTGGGCTTGAGCTTGCCGTTGAATCGGTCAGACTCCAGGGGATCGAAGCCCATCATCCTCGATATGCTTCTTGGTCGGCGCCGATTTTCTTTCTACTTTGTGCCGGCTCAAGACTTGTTCTTCGGCCTAAGCATATTTTTGGACACGGGCCAACAATTCAAAATAGCTAACTAGAAATTTTTTATCTAAAGAGAATGTGAACCTGGAGGCTCACAGTCCCTTTTTTATGGCAGACATTGCCACATGCTCGTTGAGATCTGGGATCTCCAACGTAGCAGAATTGAATCTTGCCACAATCTCTTAAAGTCTCTCCTACTTGTTGCTGAATAAAGAAAAGACTGTCAGAGTTCCTTGGCATCCTTCTACTTGTTCTAAAATGAAAAATGAATAATCTTTCCAACTGCCCAATGAAATGAACGGTGCCTGGTTGGATGCTAGAGTACCGCATTCTCGCTACCTTTTTAAGAGTCACTGGGAAAGCAAGGCAATGAAGTGCATCCGAAGCTCCTTGGATTAGTATTGGGGCTTTAAAACTGCCCAGATGGTCGAGATAATCAGCCGATCCATCGTACGGCTATATTTGAGAAATTTTAAAGTGATGAGAAATATTTTCCTCCATTATCTTCTTGAAGAAAGGAGGCAAGATGTCACAGGTAGAATCACATCTTCCGTCTTCCTTTGTTCGCCAAGCCTAGTGATTTGCAGTTCCAACTTTCTAAATTTTTTTGCAAAATGATCAGTTCTTCCAGCATCTGGAGTTCGTTGAGCATTTTCAGGGGTTGATTCGCTAGAAGACCTTGAGTAAGATCGATGGCGCTTCCCCTTGTCCCATCTTTCCGCATGATTGTGAGATTGATGATGTCGTTTCAGGGAAAAGTGTCGTCTTAAAGAATGTTGACAAGGTGAACGTCGACTTGGACTGGACGTCTGCTCACATGAAGAGAAGATCGATGGTTGCTCCTTGAAGCAGCGGGTCGTGGCAGTTAACTTGCAGCTATTTCTTGGACATTCTGGACTGCCGTAGTGAGTACCTCCATTTTATTCAAGAGAATACCCAGTTGCTCTTGATCCAAATTACCAGCAAGAGCAACATCAACTCCATCCAAGATAGGATCATTCTCTCTCGAAGAATGATGAACCTCTTCAACAGAAAAATTTCGCATCTACCTTTCACCATCTTTCCTTTCAGATTTCTGAAAACTCTTATGTCGAGCCCCTTCCTGGCACGCCAATATGTTATGTCCAGGTTGGTGTGATGCCCAAACTTGAATCAGATTCGTTGGAGATGATTTCAGCCAATTGATCTAGCTCCTCTTCATTGTCTGATGAATGCCTTTGATCACTGAATTGTTCCTCCTTCAATCCTGCAAGCAAGTCCTCTCACCAGAAAAGTTCCGGTGGGGGACACTCCGACGCTCAAGTCAGTCACAGTACCCAGAATAAACAGATTAGATCTGAGAAAAAATTTGAGCTATGGATGTGTGCGGAGTTCCTCTATTTTTTGAATTTACCCCCGCAAGCCCCTTACTCGCCGGTATTTATAGGCTACGATCCTAACCAAATCCAGCTAAGAAGACTGTAAACGGTTAGTTCATTAGTGGACTAGCACGTGCATTGACCGTTATCCGTTATAGTCCTCATTGTTTACCTTCTGTGACCAATTTATCAGATTGGTCAACATAACACCAGGATTATCGATCGGCCTTGTGCCTCTTGGGCATTGATCGGTCTTATGCCTCCTGGACATTAATCGATCTTGTGCCACTTGAGCATTGATCGGTTTTGGACTTCTTTGGCATTGATCGACCTGGGTACCTCTTGGACATTGATTAGCTTTGCGCTTCTTTGACATTGATTGGCCTTGTGCCTCTTGGACATTGATCGATTTTGTACTTCTTTGGCATTGATCGATCTTATGCCCCTTGAACATTGATCAGTTTTGCACTTTTTTGGAATTGATCAGCCTGGTGTCTCTTAGACATTGATCAACTTTGTACCTCTTGGACATAGATACGTTACTTCATCAACCAAGTTCATTTCTAACCGGTCCAACATAAATAGCTTAAATCTACCGTATCCCAACAAGATTATACTCCAATGCACACCAAAAAAGCCAAGAATATTGACAATAAACAATCAATCACTTAACATTAGCTAAGCGCATGTGATGTAGAAAATTTATTTTTAAAAAATGAAAAGAAAATTAAAGAGATGATATCATGATGCCAACAAGTAAGCTATCGCTTTAAACCAAGCGAAGTCACAGCGCTGACAATTCAACATATGGCAAACCCAAAAGGAGGTCTTTTTGAGTCATAACCTCAGATTGATCTTTCCAGTATCCTTTCATGTCAAAAACCCTCTCCTTCCAGAAGTCTCGTAGAACTGAAGAACGAGAGAGATGAAGGTATCCAGAGACAAACCGCCCAGATAGAGCAAAAGATACAAAAATCTCCAGATAAGAAGAAAGGGTCGGATAAAAATTAAAAGAGAACGAAGAAATCTACCAGATTTCATGTCGATGCGATCCACCCTTCCATATCTGCCGAAGAGCCGCTCCAGCTCCGACTGGCGAGTGTCGTAGTCGAAATTTCCGCAGAACACCGGCCTCATACTTCCAAGTCTGACCAAACAAAACCACTCGAAACCTAAATCCGAAGCCGACGAAGATGAAGGATAAGAAACAACGAAAAGAAAAAAAAAAAACAAAAAACCCTACTTCCACGCCGCAAGAAGTGAAAAACAATCGCAACGAAACCCTGATTCCACAGAGAATAACCCTGATAACAGGAGGAATTTACCAAACCCTAACCCTAGACGACGGGGAGAGCTGGGAGATCATACCCTTTCTTTTTTTTTCACGAGAGCTAAAAAACCCTACAAAGAAAAGAAACAAAAAAAAAAGGTAAAAATACCTTCGGCCGTACAGGGTGAGGGTGCGTTTTTTTTTTGAAGTGGAAGGTGGGGACCCTTTTTGACGTTAATTTGACGCGACCATGCGAAAAATTTTATACATAGAGTAAATTAATTAATTAATTAATTAGATGGTAAATACGCTTTTTCCCGTTACATTATTTAGATTTTTTGGGATATAATCACCAAAATATTTTGATTACGGAATTTAGAAAATGTGGGCATGTGCAATGCTTATTAAACATTGAATTACGGACATCCAACTTAATATAGTAAACTTAGTTTTTTAAAAAAAATAGAAAGAAAATTCTAATTAGAATTATTTTGTAAATTGAAAAGCCGAAAAAAAATTTTATATTATTTACTTTTATTGTGTTAGAGGAAAAAAAATGAATGAGCATGGAGCCGCAATGACCGTCTGCTATCCTCTCATATATCTTTCTCATACGTGACAATAAAATTATACTTTGATTTTGATAAAAAGAAAACTCAGACTTAAAACTATACCGAGACAATGTTATGATTTTTATTTTATTAAATTTATATCATTTGAAGTTATGATATAGCAAGCATGGTAACGGCAATAATAGAGAGCCTATCAAGAAAATATTTTTTTCATATATCCCAAGCCTATTCAAGTTGCCGCACCTATTATAAAATAATAATAACCTTGGATAGAATGATTAATGTTGAAAGAATTGCTTTTTTTTTATATAACTATCTATCTCAAGTTGGCCTTGCATTCTGACCAATCCTCGATACACATCTATCATGAAAATTAAAAATTTTAGATTTTTATAATAATAATAATAATAATAATTTTAGATATAGAGATGATGAGGAAAGAAATGTTTTTCTATATAGACCTGGCCAGTTCAAGTTGTTCTTCCACTCCATCCAATCCTCGATCCTAAGCAAACTAGTTTTGCAATGCACATATCTTGGTGTCATCAAGTCTAGCCCATGCCCAACCGCCTTCCATCCTCCACTGGTTGCTACGACTCCAGGGACATGATCTCTTCCAAAAAGTATCCTTCATCGGATAGGCAACAAGAATTTCAGAATTTGCATGCCATACCATCTGGTTCAACCATTGACCCATTAATTACAAAGCAAAAAGTCGTCCATGGCAGATTTTTTTTAGAAAAAAAAATAAATTAAAAAAAAATAAAAACTCTATTAGTTTACCGTGGAAAAGATGGCAGCATAATTTAAAGTTCCGTTTTGAGTGAATTCTAACTCAAGATACATTTGAGAGAATTTTTCATCTGGTCTAAAGCTCAATTAAACCAATTAGCCTGGTTGCCGAACAAAAAGATTGGGAACATATTTAAAAAATCATACCACAAAGATTGAGAAAGCCGAAAATTTAGACTTTTACTTTTTTAAAAAAAGCATGTTTGGTTAGGAGAAAGCTAGATTTTGGTATAAGCGGCTCCCACTCCAACTATTTGAGAGAGAAGGGAGTCTTTTTTTTTCTTTTTTTTTTTTCATTCAAATTTTGAAACATTTTAAAAAAACATGAAAATATCTCGATCCCTAAAAGCTTGATATTTAAATTATATTTTGATTCTAATTTCGATTTCAATAAGAAACCAAATATGTTGGAGGATATGACCATTCTAATTTTTATTCCGATCTTTGATTTTGATTGAGAACCAAATGTATCCCAAAAATTAAAGGAATTGTTCTATTTTAATTTCCATATAAAGTAGATTTATCACTAAAAGAATATCCACCACCTTTATTCTTGTGTCATATATTTTGAAAATCAATCATCTCAGTACATACTCTATTTATGTTGATCCACTTTGCTCCTTGCTACCACTCCTCTGCTTTAGGGTTGGAAATGGGCCAGGCCACAACCCCACCTAAGCTTGGCCCAAATTTTTTCAAGCTTCAAGTGACTTGAAAATTTTTAAAAAATCAAGGCTCAAGCCTAGCCAAATCCCAGTTGGGCTAGCCCAAATTATCCATTTGGATCAAAAACTAAATTGGCCCAAATCCAATTAAAAATATATGATAAATAAATACATAGATGAATATTTTAATGTATAAGAAATGCTGATATGTTTAAGAGAAAATGATATTTCATAGATGGTGTTACGAGGGAGTGACCTATCTAACCTCGGGGTGATGTGACAAGTGTATGTCGGATATGATTGGGAAGACTTGGCAACTATTGTAAGAATACATGGAAACAACATTGACTATTACATGCTTTCAACTGATCCTAAAGTCAAATTACCGCTAACCTTTACAATTTGACATCCACCTTGGATTTTAATCGACCTTTTATAAGGTAGACAGAATCACCATTAAATGTTCTCTATAGATATTCTACAACTTCAGTTTTCGAGCGATCCAAGGCTAGAATAGTCCATGATCTCCTTTGACATATTGGCCATACTATATTCCCACTATTTCCTATGGCTGATATTATTGTTATAATAGATTAAGATTCTTCACTTTTATGATCAAAGTATCCTCTACAACTACTTTCTAGAAGTCTATTACCTCTAACAAACTATAATTTTTCAGATCATAATTGATCAGGCAATTATAAACCATTTAACAAATTCCCTCTATATAAAGAGAAGAAAGGGGAATTCTTAGATAACACTCTCACTCTCCCACTTACTCTTGTTCCTACTATTTTTGATCTCTGACCGACTTAACCATCAAAAGATCTCCCGCTAGAGAATTCATGGCAAGCCTAGACTTCCTTTACAAGTTTTCTATGGCAAGAGAACTATGTTAGCATCTTACCAACATCCAACTTGGCATGTGACCAATTTCATTACCCTAACCATTGGAGTCACCATAACATATAGTATTGAACTATGAATACATATTAAATCCAAACAAGCTGCATAAAACATAAGAATATTAAATAAAAAAGATTATGGGGAAAAAAAGATAAACAAGAATTTTCTCAATTGATTTCTAATATGAATTTAGGATCGGGCTGGCCTATTCAAAGTAATGATGTATTCAAGCTCAATTTGAAAATTAAAAGGGCTTCTTTATAAAAAAAGGATTTTATATTTATGTTCAAATTTAGTTTAAATTTTTTTTGACCCTAGATTGTAGTTTGGTTTGAAGTCAGCCCGGCCTCATGGGCTTCAAATTTCCAGCACTATTGTACATAAATACATATAAATGCATATATATCAAATATATATGTATACATATATATATATATGCATAGTATAACATATATGCATAACATATACTGCATAATGCATAATGTATACCATACAACATATATCATATACCATATAATGTATAATATATAATGTATACCATATAACATATACCATATATTGTATCTTATATCATATACCGTATACCGTATACTATATAAATTATATCATATACCATATACCATATACTGTATACCATATAGTGTATAACATATACCATATAACATATGCCGTATATTATATTGTTACAGCCGTGGCAGTGACGTGGCCAGGCTCAGGTATCACCGAATACGATCGAGCCACGTGTATGTTTCCCCGGCCAAGTCAGCGCCACATCCCCAAAGCCAGGATCGGCAAGACTACACCGCCAGACGACTGTCTAAGGCGAACCGCCCTCGCCGAGGTCGAGCTCGGCTCGGAGTTCCTCTACCACCTCATTGGCGCCCGGGCCCGGAGGGGTCCGCCTAAGTGAGGTCGGCCGAGGTCGGGCGACCCCCTGCCGCCTCGCCAGGTGTCCACCCAGGAGGGGTCCACCTAAGCCGAGGTCGGCTGGTCCTTCGCCCTTCGCCAGGTGGCCACCCGGAGACGGGCTCACCTCGACCGAAGCCAGGCGACATCCTGCCACCTCGCCAGGTGTCCACCCAGGAGGGGTCCACCTAAGTCGAGATCGGCTGATCCTTCGCCCTTCGCCAGGTGGCCACCCGGAGACAGGTCCACCTCGGCCGGAACCAGCGACCTCCTGCCACCTCGCCAGGTGTCCACCCAGGAGGGGTCCACCTAAGTCGAGGTCGGCTGATCCTTCGCCCTTCATCGGGTGGCCACCCGGAGACGGGCCCACCTCGACCGAAGCCAGGCGATCTCCTGCCACCTCGCCAGGTGTCCACCCAGGAGGGGTCCACCTAAGCCGAGGTCGGCTGGTCCTTCGCCCTTCGCCAGGTGGCCACCCGGAGACGGGCCCACCTCGACCGAAGCCAGGTGACCTCCTGCCACCTCGCCAGGTGTCCACCCAGGAGGGGTCCACCTAAGCCGAGGTCGGCTGATCCTTCGCCCTTCGCCAAGTGGCCACCCGGAGATGGGCCCACCTCGGCCGAAGCCAGGCGACCTCCTGCCACCTCGCCAGGTGTCCACCCAGGAGGGGTCCACCTAAGCCGAGGTCGGCTGATCCTTCGCCCTTCGCCAGGTGGCCACCCGGAGACGGGTCCACCTCGGCCGAAGCCAGGCGACCTCCTGCCACCTCGCCAGGTGTCCACCCAGGAGGGGTCCACCTAAGCCGAGGTCGGCTGATCCTTCGCCCTTCACCAGGTGGCCACCCGGAGACGGGCCCACCTCGGCCGAAGCCAGGCGACCTCCTGCCACCTCGCCAGGTGTCCACCCAGGAGGGGTCCACCTAAGCCGAGGTCGGCTGATCCTTCGCCCTTCGCCAGGTGGCCACCCGGAGACGGGTCCACCTCGGCCGGAGCCAGGCGACCTCCTGCCACCTCGCCAGGTGTCCACCCAGGAGGGGTCCACCTAAGCCGAGGTTGGCCGATCCCTCGCCCCTCGCCAGTTGGCCCCCGGAGACGGGTCCAACTCAGCCGAGGACAGACCGCTCGTACGGAGAGGGCCCCGGGGAGAGAGAGACGGGCCCCGAGGCCATCCCTCGGGCCGTACGAATCCCAGACGGCGTCCCGTACGGAGGGTGGCGGCACGCGGAACATCACTTGCATCGGCCCGACAGGTCCCGCAGCCAAGAGACGCGATCCTGACGACATAGGCCCCATAGATAGATGGCGCCCATGCCTGGGGGAGGAGAGCGCTCTCACTGGGCCCGAGGCCTGACCGGTCGCCCTGCCAGCGCCGCCCTCCCCTCTTTCTCTTCTGTCTTTGCCTTTTCCCTGCTGGGCCCGGCGAACGAGGTCGGAAAGCCGCCTGGCCCCCTTCACCGAAAAGGGAAGAGAGAAGAGGACGGGGGAGAAGAGTTTCCGATGAGGAAAAAGACAAACGCACGACGGAAGGAGATAAAGAAGGAGGAATCTGGGGATGACAAGGTAAGCCAATTAGCCTGGGGACAGGGAGGAAGCACCAGCAAAAGGCCTTGCTCCGAGAGAAAAACCAGAGATCCCGAGAGGGGAACACTGGGTGTGAGCTCGGCAAGGAGGCCCAGCCGAGATTCTGGTCCCCAGAGCGTTTCCTTCACCAGTTAACTCTTTAAGTCTGGAATCCTTTCGAGGGTCCGGCTGGAGAGTCTGTTCCTTCTCGTCGTCTACTGACTTGACCGTCGGAGCTCCCTCGCCGGGATCCCCGGCCAGGGTCCTCTAATCCCTTTGTTGCAGGTTCTCCACGGGAAGGGAGGCTCCCTCGCCAGGCGATCAGGAAGGATCGGCTGATCCGTGGCACGGGCGCGGCGGCGAGAGCGGCAACAGATTGGCGCACCAGGTAGGGGGAGCAGGACACTAACCCCTAGCGGGAACCAGCTTTCTGCAGGTGTCACGCTCTCCAGCAATGGTGGTCACTCATGGTCGTGAGGCGTCCACCAGCCGTGTGGGGGAAGTCCACTCCCCTCCAGGGGGCCACAGCCCCGAAGGGGAGCTTTCGGCTCCCCCTCCTCTTCCACAACAGCCTACACCGGTGGACGGATCCCTTGCGGCCATCGTCCAGCAGCTGCAGACTTTGACCTCAGCGGTCCGGCAGCTTCAGCATCAGCAACGGTCCCTGGCCACCCAGCCGTAGCCAGGGACCCCCGCGGCCCGAGCCGCGGGGCAGCGCGGGAGCCTACGCTCAATTCAGGGCAGGCCATCCCATCCGAGGGCCATCTCCAACCCCCGGGGGAGCCACCAAGCTCCCGCAAAGAGAAACTATTTCGGTTCGGAGGATCACGAGAGTCGATCCCCGGCCGACGGGGCCGAAACGGTGCATCGCAGCAAGCGACGCCGAGGCCAGACCTCGCGCCGGGACCGATCGGCGCCCCCTTCACCCGCAGCCTCGATGGAAGACTCCACCGACGAAGCCATCAGGCGCCAGGCCGAGAGGCGCCTGGAGGAGCATGAGCGCAAGCTGGCGGAGT
Organism: Areca catechu; assembly: GCA_021397845.1. Lineage (NCBI taxonomy): Eukaryota > Viridiplantae > Streptophyta > Magnoliopsida > Arecales > Arecaceae > Areca > Areca catechu. The sequence continues at coordinate 119,490,138 of CM038038.1, forward strand.
TCGCCCACCGATTCGCCGACCTGCAGAACTCGTCGGCAGACCCGGCGGGCTACGACTCCCGCCCCCCTTTCTCTGAAGAAATCCAGGTGGAACCAATCCCGAAATGGTTCCGCATGCCACAGGTGGATCCCTACGACGGGACCACTGACCCCCTGGATCATTTGGAGAGCTATAAGGCTCTCATGAGGGTCCAGGGGGCCACCGACACCCTTCTATGCATCGCCTTCCCGGCAACCCTTCGGAAGGCCGCTCGAGTCTGGTTCACCCGCCTCGAGCCCGGATCCATTTGCTCCTTCCATCAGTTGGAAGGAAAGTTCGTGGCGCACTTCGACGCTTGTCGAAAGGTGCCAAGAGAGGTGGACAGCCTCTTCTCCATCCGCCAGCAGGACCAGGAGCTGTTCCGGGACTACATCACCCGGTTCAAGACCGCAGCCCTGGAGATCTACAGCTTGGACGAGCCCGTCGCCATGCTGGCTTTGAAGCGCGGGCTTAAGACGTCCCGCTTAACCTATTCCCTGGACAAGAAGCCGCCCAGGACGTACTCCGAGCTCCTCCTCCGCGCCCACAAGTACATCCGAGCGGAGGAGGCTGACCGCACCCGTCGAGAAATGGACGGGAAGACTTCAAAGAAGCCGCTCCCGAGGGACACCCCGGGAGCTCGGAGGCCCGGGCCATCTGCCGACCCTCGCCCAAATCCAAGGCCGAGGGGCAAAGCCACTCCCGAGCGGAGGTACACCCCTCTCATCGCACCTCGAACGAAGATCCTCATGGAAATCGAGGGCGAGCGCTACCTCCGCCGACCTCCTCCTCAGAACCCGAGAGCCGTCCGAGACAAATCGAAGTACTGCCAGTTCCACCGCGAGCACGGGCATGACACGGAGGAGTGTCGCCATCTGAAGCGGGAGATTGAGGAGCTAATCAGGAGGGGTTACCTCAAGAAGTTCGTCAAGAACGAAGCCCCCTCTGAAGGGCAGCCGCTCGCGGCCCTACCACCTGTCCCTACGATCGACAACCGCCCAACGGAGAAGCCCGTGGGCATGATCTCACGCGGGTCCGGCCGAGCAATGAAGAGGGCCCGGGAAGTCCCGGAGAATGTAATCCCTCCTAAGGGAGGGGAAATTAATGATAATGTAAACAACGATGCCGTGGTGGTCGAGATGACCATCGCGAAGCATCCTGTACATCGAATCATGGTGGATAGTGGAAGCTCGGCTGACGTACTTTTTTACGATGCTTTCTCTCGGATGAATTTGTCCCCCGATCAGCTGAAGCCAGTGCACACCCCCCTGGTAGGTTTTACAGGAGACTCTGTGAGGGTCGAGGCCCCGGCAGGCGACCGTCCTAATAACATTCACCGTCGTCAGGCTCCCTTCGCCTTACAACGCCATTCTCGGGCGTCCCGAGCTCAACCAACTGGACGCCACCATCTCCACGAGGAGGCTGTTGGTGCAGTTCCCCACGCCTTCCGGGCTCGGGGAGATGAAGGGGGCGATCCAGCCAGTCCCGCTCTGCCTCCAGACGGTCCCAGGCGCCAAGGGCGCGGAGCTCGCCCATGATATTGACGACCTCGATCTGAGAGAGAAGGAACCTAGGGGAGGGCCCGTAGAGCGCCTGCTGACTTTTCCCCTCGATTCGGATCCCCTGAAGACGGTGCAAGTCGGGGCCCAGCTCCCCGAGGAAGAGCGAACCCGCCTGCTGGAGTTCCTCTGCGCCAACGCTGACGTGTTCGCCTGGTCAGCAGCCGACATGCCGGGCATCCCGCCCGAGGTTATCATGCACAAACTGAACGTGGACCCAAGTTGCCGCCCGGTCCGCCAGAAGAAGAGAAGCTTCGCCATGGAGAGGCAGAAGGCGATCAACGAGGAAGTAGAGAAGCTCCTCGCCGCCGGTTTTGTCCGAGAGGTCCAATACCCTAGTTGGCTGGCAAACGTGGTCATGGTAAGAAAGAATAGTGGTAAGTGGAGGATCTGTGTGGACTACACCGACCTCAACCGAGCTTGTCCAAAGGACAGCTTCCCTCTTCCAAAGATCGACCAACTGGTCGACACCACCTCGGGGCATCGCCTCCTATCATTCATGGACGCCTTCTCCGGATACAACCAGATCCGGATGAATCCGGAGGACGAAGAGTACACTGCCTTCATAACTGACCACGGGACTTTTTGCTACAGGATGATGCCCTTCGGCCTCAAGAACGCGGGGGCGACGTACCAACGTCTGGTCAATAAAATCTTCAAAGACCAGATAGGCCGCAACATGCAGGTGTACGTGGATGACATGCTAGTGATGAGCAAACTCGATTCGGACCACGTGGCTGACTTGACGGAGACGTTTGGCAACCTCCGGCGCCATCAGATGAAGCTGAACCCGGCGAAGTGCGCCTTCGGCGTCTCCGCCGGGAAGTTCCAAGGGTTTATGGTGACTCAAAGAGGAATCGAGGCCAACCCGGAGAAGGTCCAGGCCATCCTGGACATGGAGCAGCCCGCCTCCAAGAAGCAAGTGCAGCAACTGACCGGCCGAGTCGCGGCCCTTAGCCGTTTTATTTCCAGGTCGGCGGACCGTTGCCGTCCCTTCTTCAAGGTGCTGAGGAAGATGAATGGTTTTGCTTGGACCGAGAAGTGTCAGCAGGCCTTCGAGGAGCTGAAGAAGATGCTCGCATCGCCACCTTTACTGTCCAGGCCTGAGGAGGGAGAGGAGCTTACCCTCTACCTGGCGGTTACCCCGGAGGCCGTCAGCTCTGTCTTGGTCCGAACCGACGACCAGGGGCTCCAGCGGCCGGTGTACTATACCAGCAAACTTCTCCGAGACGCGGAGCTCGGGTATTCCCGGCCCGAGAAACTTGTTTTTGTGCTAATAGTGTCTGCCCAGCGTCTCAGGCCCTATTTCCAAGCGCACCCCATCGCCGTCTTGACGGATCAACCGCTGAAAGCGGTGCTCAGCCGACCCGATACTTCGAGACGATTGGCCAAGTGGGCACTGAAACTCAGCGAGTTTGACATTACCTACAGGCCAAGGTCGGCCATGAAGGCGCAGGTGCTGGCCGATTTCTTGATCGAATGTGCAGGCTTGGGCAAGGAACCCGAGGGAGGCCCCCCGGCCCAGCCAATGGAGGTTGGCACCGATGAGCCCGGAGAGGACGCCTGGATCCTCCATGTAGACGGAGCCTCAAACTCTAGCGGGAGCGGAGCTGGGCTCATCATTGCCAACGGCGACGGGGTCGTCGCCGAGTGCGCACTCCATTTCCAATTCCCCGCAACAAATAACCAGGCGGAGTACGAGGCACTTCTTGCCGGACTGAGAGTCTCCCGTGAGCTGGGCGTGACCAACCTCAGAGCTTTCACTGACTCCCAGCTCGTGGCGGGGCAGGTATCCGGGGAGTACGTCGCACACGACCCCCAAATGGCGAAGTACTTGGAGCTCGTCAAGGCGGGCGCGTCCAAGTTCCGGCGCTTCAACATCTTCCATATCCCCCGCGGGGAGAACGCCCGCGCGGATGCCCTCTCTCGGCTGGCGACCCTGCCGGACACGATGCTGGGACGCGCTCATGTGGAGCGCCTTGAGGTCCCAAGCCTCGAAGCACCGGTGGAGGTCCATCAGGTCAGCCAGGAGCCCAGCTGGATGGACAAGTACGCTGCGTACATCACCAGCGGCACCCTGCCGGAGGACCGAGAGGCGGCTCGGCTCATCAGGAAGAAGGCTGTGCGGTTCGTCCTGATGGACGGGCAGCTGTATCGAAGATCCTACTCCTACCCCCTCCTCAAGTGCGTAGGACCCATAGAAGCCAGGCTTGTGCTCCAGGAGATTCACGAAGGCATCTGCGGGAACCACGTGGGGGGCAGGGCATTGGCGTACAAGGCCCTCCGTCAGGGCTACTTCTGGGAGACGATGAAGGAAGACGCCGCCGACTTCGTGAAGAAGTGCGACCGGTGCCAGCGTCACGCCACGGTGCAGCGGCAACCCTCCAACCCAATCTCTCAGCTCTCAGCCCCCTGGCCGTTCGCCCAGTGGGGATGGACCTCCTGGGCCCAATCCCGCCGGCGTCTGGCCAGCGGAAGTTCTTGATAGTGGCTATCGACTACTTCACGAAGTGGATCGAGGCCGAACCCTTGGCGAGGATCACCGAAGCAAACGTCGCCAAGTTCTTCTGGAAGTCCATCATCTGCCGCTTCGGCCTCCCCCACACCGTGGTCACCGACAACGGACGCCAGTTCGACTGCCGGGAATTCGAAGAATTCTGCAGCGACCTCGGCATCAGGCATCGCTTTACCTCGGTGGCGCACCCTCAGACCAACGGAGAGGCCGAAGTCACGAACAGGACCATTCTTCAGGGTCTCCGCACGCGGCTGGACCAGGCCAAGGGCAGGTGGGCCGACGAGCTTCCCAGCGTCCTTTGGGCATACCACACCACCCCAAGGACGGCTACCGACGAAACCCCGTTCAACCTCGTCTTCGGAGCCGAGGCAGTCATCCCGATCGAGCTCAGCCTACCCACGCTGCGCGTGGAGCAATACGACGAGACAGAAAACCCGGCCAGGATGATGCTCAACCTAGACCTTCTCGAGGAAACGAGGGACAAGGCCCGAATCCGAATGGCGGCGTACCGGCAACGTGTAGCCAGATATTACAACTCCCGAGTGCGGCCGAAGGTTTTTCATCCCGGAGACTTGGTCCTCCGGCGCGCTGAAGCCTCCCAGCCACGGGAATGCGGCAAGCTATCACCCAACTGGGAAGGCCCATATCGAGTGGCAGAAGCCCTCCCTCACGGAGCATATTACTTGGAAGAATTGGGAGGTGCCAGGTTCCCCCGGACGTGGAACTCCTCGAACCTGAGGATGTACTATCAGTGATGTAAGGCTCCCAGTTCTTGTAACAAAGTTTTCCCACTTCAAACACTCCCTTCTAACTTCGACAAGAAGGCCTATGGCATCGAGCTCAGTCCGGAGATCCTGGACTTCAGCCTGGAAGGTGGCGCCGAGCCCAGTTCGCCCATGCAAGCCCGGAGAACAGCTCAGCAAGCCGCGCAAGGCTTGAGAAAGCCTGCGGCACCGAGCTCAGTCCGGAGAATCCTGGGCTTCGGCCTGGAAGGTGGCGCCGAACCCAGTTCGCCCACGCAAGCCCGGAGAACAGCTCAGCAAGCCGCGCAAGGCTTGAGAAAGCCTGCGGCACCGAGCTCAGTCCGGAGAACCCTGGGCTTCGGCCTGGAAGGTGGCGCCGAACCCAGTTCGCCCATGCAAGCCCGGAGCACAGCTCAGCAAGCCGTGCAAGGCTTGAGAAAGCCTGTGGCACCGAGCTCAGTCCGGAGAATCCTGGGCTTCGGCCTGGAAGGTGGCACCGAACCTAGTTCGCCCACGCAAGCCCGGAGCACAGCTCAGCAAGCCGCGCAAGGCTTGAGAAAGCCTGCGGCACCGAGCTCAGTCCGGAGAATCCTGGGCTTCGGCCTGGAAGGTGGCGCCGAACCCAGTTCGCCCATGCAAGCCCGGAGCACAGCTCAGCAAGCCGCGCAAGGCTTGAAAAAGCCTGCGGCACCGAGCTCAGTCCGGAGATCCTGGGCTTCGACCTGGAAGGCGGTGCAGAAACCGTGTTGCCTGCGCAAACATGAAGGCGACCTAAAGTCGGGCCCGCTTAAGGCTTGCTCTGCTGCGACGCGACTCAGCAGGCCCCATCTTTCGATTTGAGCAATGGGAGGATCAGGCCTGCAACTGTTTCAAGTGCTCCAAACCGACATCTCAGAAAGAAAGGAAAAGAAAGGTGAGATGAAATGAAAAAGAAAACTCAAGGTTTTGATAAACTTAGATTTTCATTAATACAAGTAGCCAGTACAAGCTGGGAGTCCCGACAGACCGGGACTCCCCAAAAGAAGAAGAAACAACAAATAGAAGCAAAAAAGAGAAGGAGACATCAGGGAGAAGACGCCGGGTTCACTGAGGTGCGGGGTCGGAGCCCTCTGCCGGAGGCGCGGGTGCTGCGTCCTCGACTTCTACAACGGCCGGCTCCTGGGGCTGCTCCGGGGCCACGGCATCGCTGGTCGACGGCGCCGCAGGAGTCGCTTCGGCCGTGCCGGAGGCCCTGCTCTCGCCCCCTGGCCTCCTGCCACCGATCACAACCCCGCTCAGATCCAGCTGGGGGAAGAAGGCCCCCACCTTCTCACGGCACATCCGGAACCCCTTCAGGAAGGAGTCCACGACGGCCTCCCAGACCTCCGACGTGTACTCGTCGAAAGCCCGGAATTTGGGGACGGCCTCTTGCGCCTCCCGCTTGGCTGCCTCCAGGAGCCCGTTGACGTACGCGCTCCGGTCCTTCGCCGCGGCCGCGTCTCGCCGGGCCTCCTCCAGCTGGCGCTCCAGCCATTGGGAGTGGGCCTGCAGGCGGGCCTTCTCCGCCGCCTCCTCCTCTGTTCGGCGCTGGTTGGAGGTCCGCTCCTCCAACAAGGAGGCCTCCAACTCCTTGTTCCGCTCCTCGGAACGCGCCAGGTCGGACTGGAGGGCTTGTTTATCGGCTCGCAGCTCGGCCCCCTTCTCCATCAAGTCCTTGACGTCGGCCGCGAGCTTGCCGAGTCTCAGCTCCCGCTCGGAGTCCCGTTTGGCGTTCCCTACGAGGAAATTCCTCAGTAGGAGAACGTCGTTCCCGATCTGCAACGACAAAAGCAACACAGGTCAGAATGAAGGAAGCTAAGTCCCGAAAGAAAGAAAAAGGAGAAGGAAGAAGCTCGGACTTACCGTGAAGAGCTGCGGGAGGATCCCGAGCAGCGCGTCTGCGTAATCCCGGCCGCCCCGAGCTCGGCGGTCCGGGGCGGTGGAGGCGTACTCCATGATCTTCTCCGCCAGCCCTTTGTCGAGGATGACAGAGTCCCGGTGGGTGATCACCGGCGCCGGAGCCTTCGGGCAGGCTCCTGCGGTGGCCGCCCCCTCAGCCGAGGCCGCAACCGACGGGCCGGCGGTTGCCACAGGCGGCGCTGTCGAGCTGGCAGCAACGACGGGCCCGGCGATGGGCGGAGCAGCAGGCGGTGGAGTCCTCTCGGCGGCGGCGCCGCCAGGTCGTGCGGCCGGGGTATCAGTAGCCCCGCCCTGAGGTAGCCTGGGCGGGGAAATGACAGCAACCGGGCTGGGCATGGTCGCCGCCACGACCTCCCGGCTCGTCTCCGTGCGAGCCCTCTTCGCTGCGGGCTCGTCCACCTCCACAACATCCCGCTGGGCTGCCCCCTCCAAGAGATTCTCCAGTGAAAACTTCATCCCTGCAAAACAAAAGAATCAGGAAGTCAGCCGGCTCGGTTATGAAGAGAAAGGGGGGCAGAGGTCAGAGTGGGGCCGAATCTCACCGGTCTCACGGATGAGACTGATACCGGCCTCAAAAAGATTCTGCTCAGAGAGCAGAACCTCGAGCGCCGGGACCACGTCGCTCAGGAGCTGGGTATAGGACTCCTGGTCCGCCGACTCAACCCGGGAATTTCGGTTCGGGGTCCGGTCCGGTTCACTCCAGGCCCAGTCGACGTCGTCGACCGAGGCGAAGAAAAACCGGCTCTTCCAACCCTTGACCGAGGAAGGGAGGTCGAACCGGAGACACCTGGGCCGGGGCGAAATGTACCACCAGCCGTCATCGGTGGAGCACTTCTTCAGGGTGAACAAGGCCCTGAAGAGAGAAAAACGGGCAACGAACCCGTGGAAGTGACAGAAAACAATAAAGGAGAAGATGACCCGGATGGCATTAGGAGCCAGCTGGGCCGGGACAAGCCGGAAGTGGCTGAGGAAGGAAAGAAAGAAAGGATGCAGAGGAAACCGAAGACCCCCAAGGAGGAAGTCTTCGTAGAAGGCAATGCGGCCGGGGCCACTCATGGTGACGCATTCCCCGGACCGTGGAACAAACAAACGGATGGACTCCGGGATGCAGTAAGCATCCCGGAGCAGAGAAAGATCACCTTCGGTCATGATGGAGGCATGACCGGAGGGACCGGCGGGAAGAGAAGGCGGAGCAGGAAGAGAAGGCAGAGCAGGAAGGGAACGGAGGGGCACGACAGGTACAACCGGGGGGGACCGGATCCCCCTGGGGATACCAATGGTGATACCCCCGGGTTGCAGACGCCGGCGGACCTCCTCCGGGATTGTCTCCTCATCTGAGGAGGAAGAAGATGGAGTCCTCGGCCGGGATGGACCGGCCTCGTCCGGGTTGGAAGAGACATGGCGACGGCGCGCCATAGAAAGGGAAAGGACAAAAAAGATCAGAAAAGAAACGAGAAAGAAGGAGGGGGGCTAGAGGAGAAGAAGGAGGCACTCACCGAAAATACACCAGACGAGCGCGAGCAACAGGAGTTGTTAGCCTGCAGCAAACCGCCCACGAAGCAAGGAAAAAGGCCTCATTCTGGAAAGACCCCTCCCTTTCAAACTCAGCCGACAGCGACCGTACCCGTCATTCCGTCTCAGGCCACTAGATGATCGCCACGTGGGCGCACGCCCGACACCAACGCCTCGATAGCAGAGTAACGGCCTCTGCCTCGAAGCGACGCATTAATTACGGGCAAGTGGGCGACGCGTGACGGCTCTCCATAGGTCTTCAGCCGCATCGAGCCACGGCACCGAGGATCGTGGCAATTATGATGCAAGATCTTCGCCTCTCCATGTCATGTCCGCATTTAATCTCGACGTTCCGTTCTACGACGCCCCGACGGAACGGTGGGCTGGGGGGCAACTGTTACAGCCGTGACAGTGACGTGGCCAGGCTCAGGTATCACCGAATACGAGCGAGCCACGTGTATGTTTCCCCGGCCAAGTCAGCGCCACATCCCCAAAGCCAGGATCGGCAAGACTACACCGCCCGACGACTGTCTAAGGCGAACCGCCCTCGCCGAGGTCGAGCTCGGCTCGGAGTTCCTCTACCACCTCATTGGCGCCCGGGCCCGGAGGGGTCCGCCTAAGTGAGGTCGGCCGAGGTCGGGCGACCCCCTGCCGCCTCACCAGGTGTCCACCCAGGAGGGGTCCACCTAAGCCGAGGTCGGCTGGTCCTTCGCCCTTCGCCAGGTGGCCACCCAGAGACGGGCCCACCTCGGTCGAAGCCAGGCGACCTCCTGCCACCTCGCCAGGTGTCCACCCAGGAGGGGTCCACCTAAGCCGAGGTTGGCTGATCCTTCGCCCTTCGCCAGGTGGCCACCCGGAGACGGGTCCACCTCGGCCGGAGCCAGGCGACCTCCTGCCACCTCGCCAAGTGTCCACCCAGGAGGGGTCCACCTAAGCCGAGGTCGGCTGATCCTTCGCCCTTCGCCAGGTGGCCACCCGGAGACGGGCCCACCTCGGCCGAAGCCAGGCGACCTCCTGCCACCTCGCCAGGTGTCCACCCAGGAGGGGTCCACCTAAGCCGAGGTCGGCTGGTCCTTCGCCCTTCGCCAGGTGGCCACCCGGAGACGGGCCCACCTCGGCTAAAGCCAGGCGACCTCCTGCCACCTCGCCAGGTGTCCACCCAGGAGGGGTCCACCTAAGCCGAGGTCGGCTGATCCTTCGCCCTTCGCCAGGTGGCCACCCGGAGACGGGCCCACCTCGACCGAAGCCAGGCGACCTCCTGCCACCTCGCCAGGTGTCCACCCAGGAGGGGTCCACCTAAGCCGAGGTCGGCTGATCCTTCGCCCTTCGCCAGGTGGCCACCCGGAGATGGGTCCACCTCGGCCGGAGCCAGGCGACCTCCTGCCACCTCGCCAGGTGTCCACCCAGGAGGGGTCCACCTAAGCCGAGGTCAGCTGATCCTTCGCCCTTCGCCAGGTGGCCACCCGGAGACGGGCCCACCTCGGCCGAAGCCAGGCGACCTCCTGCCACCTCGCCAGGTGTCCACCCAGGAGGGGTCCACCTAAGCCGAGGTCGGCTGATCCTTCGCCCTTCGCCAGGTGGCCACCCGGAGACGGGTCCACCTCGGCCGGAGCCAGGCGACCTCCTGCCACCTCGCCAGGTGTCCACCCAGGAGGGGTCCACCTAAGCCGAGGTCGGCCGATCCCTCGCCCCTCGCCAGTTGGCCCCCGGAGACGGGTCCAACTCAGCCGAGGACAGACCGCTCGTACGGAGAGGGCCCCGGGGAGAGAGAGACGGGCCCCGAGGCCATCCCTCGGGCCGTACGAATCCCAGACGGTGTCCCGTATGGAGGGCGGCGGCACGCGGAACATCACTTGCATCGGCCCGACAGGTCCCGCAGCCGAGAGACGCGATCCTGACGACACAGGCCCCATAGATAGATGGCGCCCATGCCTGGGGAGGAGAGCGCTCTCACTGGGCCCGAGGCCTGACCGGCCGCCCTGCCAGCGCCGCCCTCCCCTCTTTCTCTTCTGTCTTTGCCTTTTCCCTGCTGGGCCCGGCGAACGAGGTCGGAAAGCCGCCTGGCCCCCTTCACCGAAAAGGGAAGAGAGAAGAGGACGGGGGAGGGGAGTTTCCGAGGAGGAAAAAGACAAACGCACGATGGAAGGAGATAAAGAAGGAGGAATCTGGGGACGACAAGGTAAGCCAATTAGCCTGGGGACAGGGAGGAAGCACCGGCAAAAGGCCTTGCTCCGAGAGAAAAACCAGAGATCCCGAGAGGGGAACACTGGGTGTGAGCTCGGCAAGGAGGCCCAGCCGAGATTCTGGTCCCCAGAGCGTTTCCTTCACCAGTTAACTCTCTAAGTCTGGAATCCTTTCGAGGGTCCGGCTGGAGAGTCTATTCCTTCTCATCGTCTACTGACTTGACCGTCGGAGCTCCCTCGCCGGGATCCCCGGCCAGGGTCCTCTAACCCCTTTGTTGCAGGTTCTCCGCGGGAAGGGAGGCTCCCTCGCCAGGCGGTCAGGAAGGATCGGCTGATCCGTGGCACGGGCGCGGCGGCGAGAGCGGCAACATATATAATGTACACCTTATACTGTATACCTTATATCGTATAGCATATACCGCATATCTTATATTGTATAGCATATACTGCATCACTTATATTGTATAACCTATACCGTATAACTTATACTATATAGCTTATACCGTGTAGCTTAAATTACATAGCTTATACCATATACCTTATACCATATAGTATATACCATATCTTATACCATATAGTGTATATCGCATACCTTATATCGTATAGCGTATATTGCATACCTTATATCATATAGCATATAGCATATACCTTATACTTTATATCTTATACTGTATAACTTATACCCTATAGAATATATCGTATACCTTATACCGCATAGCTTATACCATATACCTTATATTGTATAACTTATACCGAATACCTTATACCATATAGCTTATATCATATATCTTATACTGTATAGTGTATACCATATACTGTATACTATATAATATATAACGTATAACTTATATCGTATACCTACTTATAGCGTAGGGGTGCAATCGAGCCAAGTTGAGTTGAGTAGTTAGAAGCTCGAGCTCAGCATGTATACTATATAATGCATGCTATATAATGTATAATGCATAACACATAACATATAGCATATACCATATAACTAGAGGCGGATCATTAGGGTGGACAAGGGGGACCTTGGCCCCCCCAATTTTTTTATAATTTTTTCTACTGGTTAGGTTTTTTAGATAAACTTGTATATAGGTAGATATTTGGGCCCCCTCCAAAATTTCTCTCTTCACCTCTGCGAATCATGTAGAAAAATCTTTAAAAAATCGATGAAGAAATCCCACAAAGAGAAGGAATTGAAACAAGGAGAGAGTCTTATGAAAAAAAAGGAGAAAAAGAATTCGGTGAAGAACCCACTACCGCACCCCACCTGTAGTGACACCACCATCTCCTCCTCCCCAATCCTCAAACCCCATCCACCATCAATCACCACCGAAGCATTCTCCAACCCCCAAGCCCTACCCATCGCTGACCAACTCCTCCTTTCTTCCCCAATTGCTACCCCCAATCACCATCTCTTTCGCTTCTCTTCCCCGCTGATTCCTCTCTTTCCCAACCAGCAATCGCCACCGCCCCCGACAGGCCACCTGCCACCATCTCCTTCGCCTCTCTTCCCCAACCCCCCCGTCACCGACTCCTCTCTTCCCCAACCAGCAACCACCGTCCCTACCCGGCTACCTGCCACCGGCTCCTCCATCCATAACTCCCACCTACGGCCTGATGCCAGAGCTCTATATCTCCACCTCTATGTCCTTCTCTGCTTCTATATCAGGTGACTCACTGTCGACTTCTTCTCCGTCCACAACTCCTGCCCGAAGCCTGACGTCGAAGCTCCATGCCTCCATAGTTCCACCTCATGTGACTGTAACCTTCTCTAGTTCTTTGCTTCCATATCAATTATCAAGTGAGTAGGTGTCTCTGAGAGACATGAATTCAAGTTGCTAAACTCATCTTATTATACTCTTTTATTTTCTTGCAGAAATTTATGGTGGGTTCCTTCAGTTGAAAAATATCAGTGGCAGACTGGCAACCCTCCACTGGCTATTATCGTGACAAGGTCAGGATCCAGTAAGTGAAGGCCGGCATCTCTCTTAAGATTCCATTTCATTATTTGCTTTTGGTCACAACTAATCCCTGATAGAAATAAGAAATATATGCCATGATGGTATCTTTTTTCATCATAGAATTAATATTTTAGATTATGTAAGTAGCTTACTATGTGCAACAAAGAAACTTTGTTGTCTACTGTTTGATGACCATGATTGGAGAACATGGCCAAGTGCCAACTATTATTCTTTTTCCATTGACCAACACTTAAAACTTTATTTTCCTTCACAAAATAATAGACATTATCATGAAACAACAAAAACAAAATTATTTTATTAGTACCATGAAATATAGGACATGGCTAAGTTTTAAATGATTTCATGAACTCTATATTGGAGTCAAGCTTACCATGAATGTTAATCATGGTATGGCATGTTGCATTATATTATAAGAATTATGACTCTGAGAGACTGTGACTCACTATTTTCTTATTTTTATTTCTTCATTTATGTTAACATTCATGTATGTCTAAAAATTAATTATACTGTCAACTTTTTTCTTATAATTTTATTCATATTTAAGTTCATTATGAGTAGAAAAATTAGTAACTTTTTTTTAAAAAAAATAATAGAAAAATTGATGGTGGAGCTACGCAACCTACGTCTAAGATTAAGACTTAGATAAAACTTTATCAACCAATTTTAAAAATAGACACTATTCTTACAGAAAAAAGGCATCTAAAAAAAATATTGAAACCAATTATTTTGATATTCATAAGATGAAAATAGATCCTGGATCGCACAAACAAATTTAAAAATATCCTGTGAATCAATGTAATAAAATTCAACATGCTTATATAAGTTTTGATCCTTATCAGCTAATATTGGACAAGTATGATCCCATTAGTTTAAAAAATCATCATAGATATTTTAATCATATTGGTTCAATCAGCATCCTAGTTGGCTCGAATATTTTTTGGTTATAAATGCTATTTATTATTTTATTTGCTATCTCTTTTCAAAGTCAAATGAAAGAAATAGCAAATTTATAGAAGGTGGATTTCAAAATTAAAAAAAAATAAATGATGGAAAGGATTGTGCATTTCTTAGATATGTAGGAAAAATCTAAATTTCTCACATAATGTTATTATGAAGAGCTACCATGATTTGATAAATGAGAGGTAATATATTCAAAAAGTAATTGATAAAAAACTCTGAACAAATTGCTCGAAATTATTTATAACTCAAGACCTCAATGAATGCAATTAAATGGTTTACATTTCAAGCTTGTATTTTTTGAGGACATGATGAATGTCTAAATTCAAAAAAATAAGGTATTTTTTTTGAACCACTCAAGATTTTAGCATGTTATAATGAGGATATTGGAAAAGTTATTTAGAAAAGTGCTCCTAGTTATACTTCTTATTATTGCCGATCTCGCCGCCGCGGCCTGTAACTTCAGAGCTGGTGGCGAGATTAGACCGTCTCGCCTCGAGGTCTCAGGGCTCCCGATCCTGCAAGACAAGGTCAGAAACCCTGGCCAGGGATCCCAGCGAGGGAGCTCCGACGGTTAAGTTAGAAAATGGCGAGATGGAACAGAGTCTCCAAGACGGGCCCCCGAAGGAGTCCCAGGCTTAGAGATTATCTTAGCAAAAAAGGTCTCTGGAAGAGTGGAAATTGGGCCAAGTTCCTTCACCGAGCTTGCGCCAAGGGACCCCTCTCGGGATCTTGGATCCTGTTCTCGGTGCCTTTCCTTTTTCTAGCCTTTTTTCTCCTTACCTGGTCGTCCGCTCTTCCCATCCTTTTATCCCATCACGCTGCCTCTGGCCTCCCGCCCTTGGGAGGCCCCCTTTTCGCTTTCACCTCCTTCTTTCTCTCTCTTTCCCCTTTCCCCTTCGGGTCAAAGAACCCAGTGGCCTCCTTGTCTTGCTTGCCGAGCCCAGCGAGGAAAGGGTAGAGGGAGGACACCGGCCAGACCTTGGGCCAAGCACGAGCGCTCTCCCTCCCAGACACCGACAACGTCCGTTATCGGGTCCTGTCTTGCCAGGACTTCACCTCTCGGCTGCGGAACCTGTCGGGCCGATGTAAACGAGGTTTCGCGCGTTGCTGCCGACCGTACCGGTGCTCCTCTCGAGGTGCGGCGCGCGCTGCTCGAGGGGCGGTCTCGGAACTCGTGCTCCTGCTTCTCGGCGGCCTCACCATGCAGGGTAGCCGGCCTCGGCCAAGGTGGGCCCCTCCTGGGCGGACACCTGGCGGAGCGACAGAGGAGCGCTCGACTTCGGCCGAGGTGGACTCGTGCCCGGGTGCCACCTGGTGGAGGAGCAGGAAGGCCCGGCTCGACCTTGGCCGAGGTGGAACCGTCTCAGGGTGCCACCCGGCGAGGGAGCAAGGGGCCGCTGGCTTCGGCCGAGGTGGACCCCTCCTGGGCGGACACCTGGCGAAGGAGCAGCAGAGGGGCGCTCGACTTCGGCCGAGGTGGACCCGTGTCCGGGCGCCACCTGGCGAAGGGGCGGGAAGGCCCGGCTCGACCTCGACCGAGGTAGAATCGTCTCAGGGCACCACCCGGCGAGGGAGTAGGGGGCCGCCGGCTTCGGCCGAGGTGGACCCCTCCTGGGCGGACACCTGGCGAAGCGGCAGAGGGGCGCTCAACTTCGACCGAGGTGGACCCGCGCCCGGGTGCCACGTGGCGAAGGAGCAAGAAGGCCCGGCTCGACCTCGGCCAAGGTGGAACCGCCTCAAGGCGCCACCCGGCGAGGGAGCAGGGGGCCGCCGGCTTCGGCCGAGGTGGACCCCTCCTGGGCGGACACCTGGCAGAGCGGCAGAGGGGCGCTCGACTTCGGCCAAGGTGGACTCGTGCCCGGGCGCCACCTGGCGAAGGAGCAGGAAGGCCCGGCTCGACCTCGGCTAAGATGGAACCGTCTCAGGGCGCCACCCGGCGAGGGAGCAGGGGGCCGCCGGCTTCGGCCGAGGTGGACCCCTCCTGGGCGGACACCTAACGGAGCGGTAGAGGGGCGCTCGACTTCGGCCGAGGTGGACCCGTGCCCGGGCGCCACCTAGCGAAGGGGTAGGAAGGCCCAGCTCGACCTCGGCCGAGGTGGAACCGTCTCAGGGCGCCACGCGGCGAGGGAGCAAAGGGCCGCCGACTTCGACCGAGGTGGACCCCTCCTGGGCGGACACCTGGCGGAGCGACAGAGGGGCGCTCGACTTCGACCGAGGTGGACCCGTGTCCGGGCGCCACCTAGCGAAGGAGCGGGAAGGCATGGCTCGACCTCGGTCGAGGTGGAACCGTCTCAGGGCGCCACCCGACGAGGGAGTAGGGGGCCGCCGGCTTCGACCGAGTGGACCCCTCCTGGGCGGATACCTGGCGGAGCGGCAGAGGGGCGCTCGACTTCGACCGAGGTAGACCCATGCCCGGGCGCCACCTGGCGAAGGAGCAGGAAGGCCCGGCTCGACCTCGGTCGAGGTGGAACCGTCTTAGGGTGCCACGCGACGAGGGAGCAAGGGGCCGCCGGCTTCGGTCAAGGTGGACCCCTCCTGGGCGGACACCTGGCGAAGGAGCAGGAAGGCCCGGCTCGACCTCGACCGAGGTGGAACCGTCTCAGGGCGCCACCCAGCGAGGGAGCAGGGGGCTGCCGGCTTCGGCCAAGGTGGACCCCTCCTGGACGGACACCTGGCGGAGCGACAGAGGGGCGCTCGACTTCGGCCGAGATGGACCCGTGTCCGGGCGCCACCTGGCGAAGGAGCAGGAAGGCCTAGCTCGATCTCGGCCGAGGTGGAACCGTCTTAGGGCACCACTCGACGAAGGAGCAAGGGGCCGCCGGCTTCGGCCGAGGTGGACCCCTCCTGGGCGGACACCTGGCAGAGCGGCAGAGGGGCGCTCGACTTCGGCCAAGGTGGACCCGTGCCCAGGCGCCACCTGGCAAAGGAGCGGGAAGGCCCGGCTCGATCTCGGTCGAGGTGGAACTGTCTCAGGGCGCCACCCGGCGAGGGAGCAAGGGGCCGCCGGCTTTGGCCGAGGTGGACCCCTCCTGGATGGACACCTGGCGAAGGAGCAGGAAGGCCCGGCCCGACCTCGACTTCGGCCGTGGTGGAGCCACATCTGACCTTGCTGGACCGTTCCCGTTCTGCCTAAAAAATTCACGTATTTCGGATCACGCCCGGCGGAATCTGAGACATGCCACGTCATCATAACGGCTGTAACACTTATAATTCATCAAATATACAACAAAAAATTTATAATTTTTTTAAGAAAAATGAGAAGAGCCATTAGGGACAAAATTGGTAATGCCAAATATTGTACAATTATTGATGAAACTCGAGATGAATCAAGAAAAAAATAAATGGCTATTGTTTTGATATTTGTTGATAAGAATGGATTTATAAGGAAGCGATTCTTTGATATTGTCCATGTCTTAGATATCGCTTCTTCAACTATTAGAGATGCTATTTATAATATTCTTTCAAAAATAATTTAAGCATTAAATATATCAGATGTCTAGATTATGACGGGACTAGCAATATGCATAGTGAATATAATGGTTTGAAAGCTTTAATTAGTAATGATTATTCATATACTTATTATATCTACTGCTTGGCTCATAGACTTCAATTAGTACTAGTGGCCGTATCAAGAAAAGTTATTATTATTCATTATTTTTCAATGATTTGCTGAATATTATTAATATTATAAATATATCTATAAAATATCATGATGAATTGAGAGCAAGACAAGTAGCCAATATTATAAGTTTATTAGCCATTGATAAGTTTGAATTTGAAAGCGGGCAAAATCAGATTAGCAATTTATAATGATCTAGCGAGACTAGATATAGTTCATATTTGAATTCTATTCATAGCTTAAAAAGCTTTTCTCAATTACTTATTCAGTTTTTTAGGACATTATTCATGACGGAGTTGGTTATGTTTAATGTAGAAAAATTGATGGTGCATTACATTGCTTGATATCTTTTTAATTTAATTTCATATTGCATTTGATGATAGAAATCTTGGAGATAATTGATGATCTTTGTCAAGTTTTACAAAGAAAGTTCCAAGACATTCTTAATGCAATACATTTAATAAAAAGTACATGTTATACTTCAAAAATCAAGAGAAGATGGATGGACGAGTTTATTAGAAATTATGATACTATTTTATGAGAAATATGAGATTGATGTTCTAGATATGACTGCTACTTATAAGCATGGTAGTCAAGGTCGTCGACAAAGTGATATTATAAATGAACATCACTTTCGGGTTGATATATTTAATGCTACTATTGATACTCAATTGTATGAATTATATAGTAGATTCAATGATGATATAGTTGAGTTATTAATTTTTAGTAGTGCTTTAGATCCTAGAGATAATTATAGTTATTTAATTTAAAGAGTATATATCAATTTGCAGAGAAATTTTATTTAGAAGATTTTAGCAAGAATGGAAGAAGATATTTGAGAAATCAATTACAATGTTATCATATTGATGTTCTAAAGAATTCTGAGTTTCAGAATATATCTACAAATTCATAATTATATCAAGGATTGGTGAGAACAGAAAATCATATGTTTATTCACTCGTTGATATACTGATTCATCTTGTATTAACTTTTCTAGTTTCAACTGTTACTATAGAGAGCATTTTCAGTAATAAATATTATCAAAACCAGATTGCACAATAAAATGAAAATGACTTTCTTATCGATTATTTAGTTACTTATATCGAAAAGGAGATAGTTAAAATTTTATAGTAGATTCTATTATTGATAAATTTAGTTTTATAAAATAATATCAAGTTCAATTCAAATAATATTTATTAAAAAATTATTTAAATTATTTAAAAATATTTATTAATATTTTTAATTATATATTTTTTGGCTCTTGAAAAAATTGATGTGGTCCATCCCTACATATAACATATATTGTGCATAATATATAACTTATATTATATATCATATAATGTATACCATATACCATATACCATATATTATATATATAACCTATAATATAACGTATAACGTATACCATATAACATATATCTTATATCATCTAGTGTATGTTGTGTATCGTATAACACATGCCACATAAGATCACTACAGGAAATGATACCATCACTACAGGAAATGAGATCATTGCCGACGCTATTAAAGATATTTGTCAACGCTTTTAAGCATTGGCAAGAAAGCTCCCGACGCTTTTAAAAGTGTCACAAAAGCGTCGGGTATGTAAGTGTAGAGACGTAACCTGCCGACATTTTCAAAAAGTATCAGTAGATTTAGCGACGCTTTAAAGCATCGGTAGGTTTTAAATGTAACGATGTATTTTAAAAGCATCAGTAGGATTTAAATCTAGTGATGCTTTAAAGCATTGACAGTTTTAAAACCTAGCGACGCTTTAAAGCATCGGCAATCGACACGATAGCGATGCTTTAAAGCATCGACAATCGGCATGATAGCGACACTTTAAAGCATCGGCAAGTTTAAAACCTAGCGACACTTTAAAGCGTCGACATGTTTAAAATCTAGCGACGCTTTAAAGCATCGGCAATCGACAAGCGTCGGCAAGTTTTTTTTTTAATATAACTGTATAACGCAAAGCCAAATATAAATCTATACAATGAAACATGTATCAACACAAATCTGTATAATGAAACCTGTATACATTATCACCAAATCAAATATCATTTCATTCAAACCTGTATCACACAAAACCAAAGATACAAAATGGAATCAAACATCATTTCATTGAAACCTGTATCACACAAACACAACATTTATACTCCAAAACCAAATAAACATGAATCAATATAAAGAGTATTTTATATATATAAAAGTATTAACAGATGTTCAAACTCGATCCAAGTTCAATACATCAAAAGACATACAAAAATAATAATAATAATAATAATCGACTGGCATCAATGGTCCACGGGAGGCTGGTCGTCATCCTGTCTGTGACTAGCAGATGCATCAGGAACCTACAAGATATACATATACATAATTACGATACCTACATTACAATATATTCTAAATTATTACATACATACAAAATATATATCTATGCAGTTATAATAATTACTTACTTGAGATGACATGAACATATGCAGTATAGATGTAACATGCTCAAGCTGAGCCCTCATAGTCTGCATCTCTACTCTATCTGTATTACGTGTCTGTCTGAGCGCTGCTATCTCATCCTCGAGTCTACGAATACGTGAATCATCATGACTATCTCTAGCATCCCGAGTAAATTTACTCACCTCAAATAACTGAATAGGGTAACTCCAATCCTATAACCCTTCACTCGTCCATAACGCTCTGGTCCCATCAACTCCGAGAATATCTCGGCCTCGACACGACTGCTTTGCGTAGATGATATAGACTCGCCATCATGCTCGGCGATCATAAAGGTAGCCCTCTCATACGTTTTATAAAAAACTCATATATTAATACTTAACAAAAATAAATTATAAATCATGATATAATATAAATAAGAAAATACAAATAGATCTCTGAACTCCTCCCGAACAAACTACCATCCTGGTGAACGTGAGTCATCCAATAGAACTCCACCTCACCAGGCTCCCTCCTCTCTGATCAACCTATAGAAAGAATAAATGTTATAAAAAATTCAAAAAGACACATCTTATATCCCTGTACCATGATACCTGGCATATGCATGATACACGATGATACATGATATTAAAACTCTAAGTGTACTAAAAATATTATAGGATGAGAAATATATAAACTCATACCTGAGCCATGCATAACTCTTGGACCCCACTGTGTGAGGAACAAACTGAGTGCTCGTGCAGCTCTACCAATAGCAGAATATGTCTACAAAATAAAATTAAAACTATGTTATTTATTGTATAAATATAATTTACATTAAAAATTAATAAGTTTACAAGTTTGACCGCCAGGTATAGGAGGAGCTCCTCTCCTTCCTCGGGCCTGGAAAGCAGCAGCGGAGATGCCAGTGTCCTCTTCAGCTAATCGAATGCCTCCTAGCACTCCTTCGTCCAGGCAAAGTCGTTCATCTTCCTCAACGCCTTGAAGAAGGGCTAGTAGCGGTCAGCGGACCTTGAGATAAATCGACTTAGGGTGACTATACGGTCGGTGAGCCGCTGCACTTGCTTCTTGGAGGTGGGTTGCTCCATGTCCAGGATAGCCTGGACTTTCTCTGGGTTGGCTTCTATTCTTCTCTGGGTCACCATGAACCCTAGGAACTTCCCTGCGGACATGCCAAAAGCGCACTTCGTCGGGTTCAATTTCATCTGATGAAGCCGGAGGTTGCTGAAGGTTTCTGCCATGTCGCCTACGTGGTCCGAAGTGGGCTTGCTCATCACCAGCATGCCGTCCACGTACACTTGTATGTTGTGGCCAATTTGGTCATTGAAGACCTTGTTGACCAGCCGTTGGTACGTGGCCCCGGCATTCTTGAGGCCGAACGGCATCATCTTATAACATTAGGTTTCACGGTCGGTGATGAAAGCAGTGTGCTCCTCGTCCTCTGGGTGCATTCGGATCTGGTTGTACCCAGAGAAGGCATCCATGAAAGAGAGGAGGCGATGCCCTGAAGTAGTATCCACGAGCTGATCAATCTTTGGAAGAGGGAAACTATCCTTCGGGCAAGCTCGGTTGAGGTCGGTGTAGTCCACACAGATCCTCCATTTGCCGTTGCTCTTCTTCACCATGACCACGTTTGCCAGCCAACTGGGATACTGTACCTCTCGTACAAAGTCGGTGGCGAGAAGCTTCTCTACTTCTTCATTGATGGCCTTCTGCCTCTCCGCAGCAAAACTCCTTTTCTTCTAGCGGACAGGGTGGCACCTTGGATCAATGTTCAACCGGTGGGTGATGACCTCCGAGGGGATACCTGGCATGTCAGTAGCGGACTAGGCGAACACATTAGCGTTCGCCCGGAGGAAGTCCAGCAAACGAGGCCGCTCTTCTTCCAGGAGCTGGGCTCCTATCTGCACTATCTTTTGAGGGTCCGAGCCAAGGGGGTACGTCAACAAGCACTCCACGGGCCCTCCCATGGGATCTTTCTCTCTTAGGTCGAGGTCGTCGACGTCGGAGTCGAGCTCGGCACTCCGGGCCCCTGGGATCATCTGCAGGCAATGCGGGACGGGTCGGGCCATCCCTCTCATTACTCCTATCCTAAGGCGGTAGGGAACTGTACCAGCAACCTCTTAGTGGAAATGACAATGTTCAGCTGGTTGAGCCCTGGATGGCCGAGGATAGCATTGTAAGGTGATGGGAGCCTGACGACAGTAAATGTCATCATGACCGTGCTCTGCTGAGGTGGGGATCCGGCGGTAACTGGGAGAGTGATATCTCCCTCGACCCCTATAGAATCTCTGGTGAAGCCCACAAGAGGGGTGTGCACCGGCTTTAATAGATCACGAGACAAATTCATTTGGGAGAAAGCATCATAAAAAAGTACGTCAGTAGAGCTCCCACTATCCGCCATAATGCGGTGTACAGGATGCTTCGCGATGGTCATCTCGACCACCACTGCATCATTATTTACATTTTCATTTTTATTCCCCTTTTCAAAGGGGAGTACATTCTCCAGGTCTCCTGCCTCCCGGGCCCTCTTCGTCGCACGCCCTATCCCCCATGAGATCATGCCCACCGACTTCTCCGTTGGGCGGTTGTCGATTGCAGGGACGGGGGAAAGGGCTGCGAATGGCTGACCCTCCACCGGGGCTTCGTTCCTCACGAACTTCCTGAGGTAGCCCCTCTTAATCAGCTCCTCAATCTCCTGTTTCAGATTACGGCACTCCTCCGTGTCGTGGCCGTGCTCGCGGTGAAATTGACAATACTTCGTCTTGTCATGGATGTTTCTTGGGTTCTGAGGAGGAGGTCGGTGGAGGTAGTGCTCACCCTCAATCTCCATGAGGATCTTCATTCTGGGAGCGAGGAGAGGGGTGAAGGTCCGCTCCAGTGCAGCACCATTCTTCGGCTTCGGGCCCTGACAGAAGTCCGCAGGTGGTCCAGGCCTCCGGGTCCCAGGGCATCCCTTGGGGCAGGCTTCTTCAAGGGCTTCCCGTCCAGCTCTCGCCTGGTACGGTCAGCCTCCTCCGTCCGGATGTACTTGTGGATGCAGAGGAGGAGATCGGAATACGTCTTGGGGGGCTTCTTGTCTAGGAAATACGTCAGACGGGAGGTCTTGAGCCCGTGCTTCAATGCCAGCATGGCAACGGGCTCGTCTAGGCTATAGATCTCCAGGACGGTAGTCTTAAAGCGGGTGACATAATCCCGCAGCAGCTCCTGGTCTTGCTGGCAGATAGAGAAGAGGCTATCCACCTCCCTTGGCACCTTCCGACAGGCGTCGAAGTGTGCCACAAGCTTTCCTTCCAACTGATGGAAGAAGCTGATGAATTCCAGCTCGAGACGGGTGAACCAAACTCGAGCAGCCTTCCGGAGAGTGGCTGGGAAGGCGATACACAAAAGAGCGTCCGTTGCCCCCTGGACCCTCATGAGAGCCTTATAGCTCTCCAGGTGGTCCAAGGGGTTGGTGGTCCCATCATAGGGATCCACCTGAGGTATACGGAACCGATTCATGATCGGTTCCTCTTGAATTTTCTGGGAGAAGGGTGGCCAGATGTTGTAGCCCGCTGGATCGGTTGGGGAGCTCTGCATGTCGGCAAAGCGACAGGAGAACTCCGCCAGCTTGCACTCGTGCTCCTCCAGGAGCCTCTCGGCCTGGCGCCTGATGGCCTCGTCGATGGAATCTTCCACCAAGGCTACTGGAGAATGGGGTGCCGATCGGTCTCGACGGAGGGCCTTGCCCCGATGGCGTCTGCTGCACCGCACTGCTTCGATGTCGTTGGCCGGGGATCGACTCTCGTGATCCGCCGAACTGGAGTCCTCTTTGCGGGAGTCTAGTGGCTCCCGCGGGGGTTGGAAATTTCTCGCGGATGGGAGGGCCTGCCTTGGAGCGAAGGCTTCCGCGGGGGCTCGTGGCTCGAGCTGCGGGGGTCCTTGGCTGGGGCTGAGTGGCCAGGGAGCACTGCTGGTGTTGCAGTTGCCGCACAGCAGTAGTCAAAGTTTGCAGCTGCTGGATGACAGCTGCGAAGGGAACATCCACCGAGGACGACTGAGGAGGAGGAGGGGCAGGAAGTTCCCTCTCCGGGCTACGTGGCCCTTGGGGAGAAGGAACCTCTCCTGCCCGGCTGGTGGATGCTTCACGTCCACGCGTCACCACCATGGTTGGAGCACGCTTTTGCCCGCTGAGAGCTTGACCGTACAGGGTTACAGTTCTGCCTCCTCTTCTTGGCGTGTCAATCTGTTGCCGATCTCACCGCGGTGGCCTATAGCTCGTGAGCTGGCACCGGTTCTCGGACTCTCTCACCTCGAGGTCTCCAAGCTTTCAGACCTACAAAATAAAGTCCAAGACCCAGGCCAAGGATTCCGGCAGGGGAACTCCGACGGTCAAGTAAGAGAGCGGCAAGATGGAACAGGACCTCCAAGATGGGTTCCCGGAGGATTCCCGTGCTTAGAGGAGATGTAATGAAAGAAGTATGGGGAAGATGGGAGTTGAAACCCAGCTTCCTACGCTGGGTTCATCGAGCTCACGCCTGAGGACTTCCTGGGGTCCCCCGGATCGTTCTCTCGATGTTCTCTCCCTTTTTCGACTTACCTCTCCGTCCGTTTTTACCATCCCTTTTATACTACCAGATCCCCTTCAGCCCACGTCTCCTTCTAGGGGCTCCCCGAGATCTCTGAGTCTTCTTCCCCCCTTATCCTTCGAGTTTGGAGTTAAGTGAATGGCACATCTCGTCCGTCGTGTGTCACGAAAGGGGGAAGACTGGTGAGACCTCGGGCAGAGTGCGGGAGCTCTCCTTTCGGGGCGTTGATGATGGGCTTCTAGCTGTTTCAGGCCCCTACCCGCAAGGATTCCGTTCCTCGGTTGCGGGGCCTCGTTTAACTGATGTAAACGAGGTTTCGCATATCACTGCAGGCCGTAATGGCACCCCCTACGGGGCACGGCGCGCGCCGGCTCTAGTGGCGACCTCGTGACCCGTGTCTCTCTGCCTCCCCGAGGCCTTGTAGAGTAGGGGCTGACTTCGGCCGAGGTGGTCCCGTCAGGGGCGCCGCCTGGTGGAGAGCAGGGCTGCCAGCTTCGGCCGAGTGGACCCCTCCTAGGTGGATACCTGGCGGTGGCAGAGAGACCCGACTTCGGCCGAGGTGGACCCGTCATGGGGTACCACCTGGCGAAGGAGCAGAGGCTCGACTTCGGCAGAGGTGGACCCGTCTCGGGGTGCCACCTGGCGAGGGAGCAGGAGCAGGAGGTGGACCCCGCCAGCTTGGCGGGCCGAGAGGTGGACCCCTCCTAGGTGGTGCCACCTGGCGAAGGAGCAGAGGCCTGGCTCGACTTCGGCCGAGGTGGACCCGTCTTGGGGTGCCACCTGGCGAGGAGCAGAAGGCCGAGGGCCTGGCTCGACCTGGCGGAGCGGAGAGAGAGGCTCGACTTCGACCGAGGTGGACCCGTCTTGGTTCCACCTGGCGAGGGAGCAAAAGGCCGCCAGCTTCGGCCGAGGTGGACCCCTCCTGGGTGGACACTTGGCGGAGCGGTAGAAAGGGGCTCGACTTCGGCCGAGGTGGACCCATCTTGGGGTGCCACCTGGCGAAGGAGCAGGAGGGCCTGACTCGACCTCGGCGAGGGAGCAAAGGCTGCCAGCTTTGACCGAGGTGGACCCGTCTTGGGGTGCCACATGGCGAGGGAGCAAAGGCTGCCAGCTTCGACCGAGGTGGACCCCTCTTGGGTGGACACTTGGCGGAGCAGCGGAGAGGGCTCGACTTCGGCCGAGGTGGACTCGTCTTGGGGTGCCACCTAGCGAAGGAGCAGGAGGGCCTGGCTCGACCTCGACAGAGGTGGACCCGTCTTGGGGTGCCACCTAGCGAAGGAGCAGGAGGCCTGGCTCGACCTCGACAGAGGTGGACACCTGGCGGAGCGGCAGAGAGGAGCTCGACTTCGGTCGAGGTGGACCCGTCTTGGGTTGCCACCTAGCGAAGGAACAGGAGGGCCTGGCTCGACCTCGGCTTAGGTGGACCCGTCTTGGGGTGCCACCTGGCGAGGGAGCAGGAGGCCGCTCGCTTCGGCCGAGGTGGACCCCTCCTGGGTGGACACCTAGCGAAGCGGCAGAGAGGGGCTCGACTTCGGCCGAGGTGGACCCGTCTTGGGGTGCCACCTGGCGAAGGAGCAGGAGGGCCTGGCTCGACCTCGGCAGAGGTGGACCCATCTTGGGGTGCCACCTGGCGAGGGAGCATGAGGTCGCCCGCTTCGGTCGAGGTGGACCCCTCCTGGGTGGATACCTGGTGGAGCGGCGGAGAGGGGCTCGACTTCGACCGAGGTGGACCCATCTTGGGATGCCACCTTGCGAAGGAGCAGGAGGGCCTGGCTCGACCTCGGCAGAGGTGGACCCATCTTGGGGTGCCACCTGACGAGGGAGCAGAAGGCCGCCAGCTTCGGTCGAGGTGGACCCCTCCTGGGTGGACACCTTGCGGAGTGGCAGAGAGGTGCTCGACTTCGGTCGAGGTGGAACCGTCTTGTGGTACCACCTGGCGAAGGAGCAAGGGGGCCTGGCTCAACCTCGGCTGAGGTGGACCCGTCTTGGTGTGCCACCTGGCGAGGGAGCAAAGACCGCCAGCTTCAGCCGAGGTGGACCCCTCCTGGGTGGACACCTGGCGGAGCGGCAGAGAGGGGCTCGACTTCGGTTGAGGTGGACCTGTCTTGGGGAGGTGGACCTTTCTTGGGGTGCCACCTGGCGAAGGAGCAGGAGGGCCTGGCTCGACCTCGGCTGAGGTGGACCCATCTTGGGTGCCACCTGGCGAGGGAGCAAAGGCCGCCAGCTTCGGACGAGGTGGACCCCTCCTGGGTAGACACCTGGCGGAGTGGTAGAGAGGTGCTCGACTTCGGCCGAGGTGGAACCGTCTCGGGGTGCCACATGGCGAAGGAGCAGGAGGGCATGGCTCAACCTCGGCTGAAGTGGACCCGTCTTGGGGTGCCACCTGGCGAGGGAGCAAAGGCCGCCAGCTTTGGCCGAGGTGGACCCCTCTTGGGTGGATACCTGACGGAGTCGCAGAGAGGTGCTCGACTTCGGCCGAGGTGGAACTGTCTTGGGGTGCCACCTGGCGAAGGAGCAAGAGGGCCTGGCTCGACCTCGGCAGAGGTGGACCTGTCTTGGGGTGCCACCTGGCGAGGGAGCAGGAGGCCGCCCGCTTCGGCCGAGGTGGACCCCTCCTAGGTGGACACCTGGCGGAGCGGCGGAGAGGGGCTCGACTTTGGCCGAGGTGGACCCGTCTTGGGGTGCCATCTGGCGAAGGAGAAAGAGGGCCTGGCTCGACCTCGGCAGAGGTGGACCCGTCTTGGGGTGCCACCTGGCGAGGGAGTAGAAGGCCACCAGCTTCGGTCGAGGTGGACCCCTCCTGGGTGGACACCTTGCGAAGTGGCAGAGAGGTGCTCGACTTCGGTCGAGGTGGAACCGTCTTGTGGTGCCACCTGGCGAAGGAGCATGGGGGCCTGGCTCAACCTCGACTGAGGTGGACCCGTCTTGGGGTGCCACCTGGCGAGGGAGCAAAGACCGCCAGCTTCGGCCGAGGTGGACCCCTCCTGGGTGGACACCTGGCGGAGCGGCAGAGAGGGGCTCGACTTCGGCTGAGGTGGACCTGTCTTGGGTGCCACCTAGCGAAGGAGCAGGAGGGCCTGGCTCGACCTCGGCTGGGGTGGACCCGTCTTGGGGTGCCACCTGGCGAGGGAGCAAAGGCCGCCAGCTTCGATCGAGGTGGACCCCTCCTGGGTGGACACCTAGCGGAGTGGTAGAGAGGTGCTCGACTTCGCCGAGGTGGAACCGTCTCGGGGTGCCACCTGGCGAAGGAGCAGGAGGGCCTGGCTCAACCTCGGCTGAGGTGGACCCGTTTTGGGGTGCCACCTGGCGAGGGAGCAAAGGCCGCCAGCTTTGGTCGAGGTAGACCCCTCTTGGGTGGATACCTGGCGGAGTCGCAGAGAGGTGCTCGACTTCGACCGAGGTGGAACCATCTTGGAGTGCCACCTAGCAAAGGAGCAAGAGGGCCTGGCTCGACCTCGGTAGAGGTGGACCCGTCTTGGGGTGCCACCTGGCGAGGGAGCAGGCCGCCCGCTTCGGCCGAGGTGGACCCCTCCTGGGTGGACACCTGGCGGAGCGGCGGAGAGGGGCTCGACTTTGGCCGAGGTGGACCCGTCTTGGGGTGCCATCTGGTGAAGGAGCAGGAGTTTTGAAAGAAAAATCCACGTGGCACATGCAGCTTCCATCTGGATCTGACACACGATCCATGTCAGCGACGTAACCATATCACACTTATACAGGGTTGGCTGCCTCCTAACCTTGTCGCTTCTTTTTGTTAGGACTGGCTAGTCGGATCTCAAGCAAAAAGCAGCATCTATGAGAGACATAAGAGTCAACTCCATTATTGTGGTATTCCAATCTATTTTACCCAGCTGGGATAAATCATCCAAGTAAGGGATGATAAATCTTGGACAACTTTGATTTGACTTTGGACACAAGAACGTTGCGAACATAAATGCAATTCATAATCTCACTATGTCCTCGACATCCTCTTGTAGATTGGATGAATGAAATCGGGCAATTAACTTCTCCAGGCCCTTATTTTGTAGATTTAATTATCTTCCAAATCTTCTGAATAATCGGCCCTTCTTAACTTGATCTTCCATTTTGATTTTCTTTCCGTGGCATGGCAGACCCAAAATCAGGGCCAGGTCTTCCACGCTGAATATAAGTTCCTTGCCACAAAAAATAAACTTGTTTCCTCCCTTATAGCATCTAATAATTTCAGCGAGTAGACGCCCGTCGACAACAAACGGTTGCATGTCTACGAACGCATTGAAAGGAGTCTTTCGGATTATTTCTAAATGATAACTTAAGAAACTCATCTTCAAAACCTGTTCAGCATACGCTGCTGGCTTGCAATGGTTTTTAAACAATTATGAAGCCTTTAATCTGGGCAGCCAAAGCATTGCAAGATCACCTGAATCATAAGTAAAATATAAATATAAGTTAAGCAATAAATTCAAGCAATAAATTCTAAATAAAAATTTTTATGACATCCTGGGTTAAAAACTTATTTTTCACAATTTCTGCATGGGTATCGTAGGTTTTGAACTAGAATATCGTAATACTGTTTTGGCCATTTTGATTAATGTTACAGCATCCGTGGCAATTTTATAACACCCTGGAAGTCATAAAACAAGCCACGGTTGCCATGTATTAGAGGTAGAAGGGTTAAAAACTTATTTTTCATAATTTTTGCATGGGTGTCGTAGGTTTTGAACTGGGATGTCGTAGGTTTTAAACTAGGGTGTCGTAGGTTTTGAACTGGGATGTCGTAGGTTTTGAACTAGGGTGTCGTATTACTGTTTTGGCCATTTTGATTAATGTTACAGCATCCGTGATAATTTTATGATACCCTGAGAGTCATAAAACAAGCCACGGTTGCCATGTATTAGAAGTAGAGGGTTAAAAACTTATTTTTCACAATTTCTGCATGGGTGTCGTAGGTTTTGAACTAGAGTGTCGTAGGTTTTAAACTAGGATATCGTAGGTTTTGAACTAAGGTGTCGTAATACTGTTTTGGTCATTTTGATTAATGTTACAGCATCCGTGGCAATTTTATGACACCCTGAGAGTCATAAAACAAGCCATGGTTGCCATGTATTAGAGGTAGAGAGGTTAAAAACTCATTTTTCACATTTTCCGCATGGGTGCCGTAAGTTTTAAACTAAGGTGCCGTAAGTTTTGAACTAGGATGTCGTAATATCTAAACTACGGTGTCATGATTCTATACTATGAAGACTTAATATTTTTTTAAAATTATCGTGACATCCCTATGTAAAGATAATTTTAAAAATTGACATTAAAATAATAAAATAAAAATTACGACACCCTAGTTCAAAACCTACGATCTCCTAGTTCAAAACCTACGACACCGTTGTTCAAAACTTACGACATCGTTGTTCAAAACCTACGACATCCTTGTTCAAACCTAGAGCACCCTAGTTTAAAAACTCCGATACCCTTGCAGAAATTGTAAAAAAAAAGTTCATATGCTAAATGTCAAATCCAAGCAGGAATCAAAAATTTTCCTAACCCGTTTCTGCTTTTGTAGCATTCTTGGGGATGGATCTTAAGGAGGTCTCATCACCTCCTGAATAAACAACGATCGCAGTACTTCCTTCCTCTATCTACGTTTCCTTCTTGCGTTCTTTTCATGTTCGTCGTCTGTGTTTAAAGACGAAACGACTTGTCTCCATTTTTCCAAGATTTCGAAAGCGTATCAAATATTGAAGGAAAATCACCAATGCTTTCTCGACCACCAAGGAGGAGCAAAAACACAAAATGCAGGTATTTGGAATGTCCAAAAATAATGGACGAACTCTGAGATGGGGCTTCGTAGTGGCAAATATTTTTTTTTCCCTGTTTGCAGAATAAGAACCGTTTTTCCGATACCAAAAACGATGATGACGGAATGATCATTTTGCACGATTAAAAAGACTGCAAAACAATATCTGCAGCTTACGTATATCCCTCCCGTCATGTCATATCCTATCCCATCCATCATGCCACGTGGTGCCAGCATGAACCAATAACCGCGTGCGATGCGGGCCACGCTAGATTTGTTGCACCGCACGCGGTGAACAAAAAATTACTCAGACATACAAAATGGGCACGGCTTTTCCCAGGCCAACATATCCATCAATAGTCCATCAAGAAGAATGATCAATCGGAAAGAAAGAAGCGCATCACATGCACCTCCGATGATTGACAGAAACCCCCTTTCACAGGCAACTTCTTTGAAAATTTTAGTTCAGCAATACAGCAAGATGGACCGTTTCATTTGATCATAATAGAACACCTATAATGATGTTTATGTATAATAAGAAACAATTGGCCAAACCCACCACAATGTAACCTCCAAAAAATATAAATAGGTATCTATGAATTCGCTGATGGAAACTGATCTTCAGGACACCTTTTTTTTTTTTTTTTTTTTTTTTCTCATGTCAGTGCCACAGCTTACTACAAAAACCATACCGAGGCCTCTTGCATTTCACGATCTCTGAGAAGGAATCCAGCAGCTGCCCTGCCAAGCTGCTTGGCTCTTCGATAAGGGTTCGGATAAATGTGATAACCACCCGGCGCTCCTGCTCGGTAGACCTCAGGCTATACCATGTCAGGAATTTCATTCGGAATTCCTTCTCGATATGCCCCGAGCACTCCAGCCACCTCACAACTTTCACACAGTACTCGTAATTGTCATCCAACTGGCCCGACCCACGTGAAAATCGCATTGGCGAACCATTCACCAAAGTGCTGTCTCCATAACAAGTTTCCTCGTGGACGATTGGTAATCGTTTCCTCGATGATTCTGGCGGAGACTCCACTGCAGGTACTTCAACCGTGGCGGCACAAGTCTGGGAATCCCCACTTCCATCAGATCTTGCTAGTCCATTCTTATCTGAACTGCAACCATTCTCTTCATCAGGGGAGCACTCTGCGGGGAGAGTTACCTCGGCATTGAGGTCGGGCACCGAAGCCACGTTCAAGTCAAGACGGCGGGAAACGGCTGGTGCTGCTTGGTCCTCTTCAGCAGTCTCTGGTTTCACCGCATCACTCCCGCCACAGGATTCTTCTTCTACGTCATCACTGTAAAACCCTTCGTAGCAACCTTCTTCTTGTGCCCAAGCTAGCTGCAGGATCTTTCCCAGATTTCGGACCTTGAATCCAGAGGATCGGGCAGCTGGAGTCTTGGGATCTCTCTTGGCACTGGATGAGCACCTTTCTGCCCCGTTCTGCTCGGGGTGTTTGTGGATTATCTCCACGCTCCTTGTAAAACACTTGGACTCGGAGTGGCCAAAGTCTCCATCCTCTGTGAATGAAATGATTCGGAATGCGTACTCCGTGCAAGGCTGAAGGTTTGAAATCAGAATCCTTCTCTGAGCTCTTGAGAAACTGACAGGCTCTTTCACGCATGATTGCTCCCTGGTCTTCCAGTACCAGAGTTTGTAACCCTTGACAGCATCGGATGAAGAGGTTTCTTTCAGAACTATAACGATAGAAGATGATGTTATCTCTTCGAATTGAAACCTGCAGGCAGCTGGAAGCGAATCTGCAACAATAACAAAGATGGTTTCCCTATCAAATTTGAAGGACATGGATTTAAGTGACAGTACAAAAATTATTTTAAGTTACTTTCAAGTAGTCTAACCTCTGCACTTTGGGTCTGAATGGCTAGTTGACCTCAGCCACTCATCTGCCTTCTCAACTGCAAGAGAGCAGAGTTTCTGCACATCACCTGCAACTGACAACCTGCTTACAATGCCACGGGCCATTTTGGCTGAAACTCCATTCACCGGACCAACTTCAGTTTCCAGCTTTGCCTTGGCATTTTCAACAATTTCATGCAGTTCTTTGAAACGGGAAGTTCCATCCAGTAGTCTGTAACTCAAGAATATGCGATAGCAAAGAACGTCCACTCGGCGGGCATCCTTGGCTATGGCAAGTTGCTTCTTCCAGCATCTGTTGAGAAGAGCCGAAAGAAATTCCCACACCTCTAACAGTTAAGCATTAAACAAAAATATATATATACCTACTGCCCTATGGAAAAATCATTATAAAAGAAAATTCAAGGACTCAACTACAAGCTATGCAAGAAATTACCGAATTGGACAACTGCACCAAAATAAAAGATCCAAAGATTGTGAACCTTTATGATTCTTAGTCATCAAGTAATTAACCAAACAAAACAGTGGAGCAGCACTCCCTACGAACAACTAAAAGGTGACCTGCAGAAATCCTTCGGAATCAGGGGTGCAAACAAATTATCAATTTATACCAATTCTTAATCCACCTCACAACTGGAGCTGCCTATGAGTCCTCAATTAGAAACCTCAATCAGTTTTGATTCAGTCCAGCGCAACTGGACATGAACTGATGCAATCTACCATTGATAGTTTAAAAATAGCAAGTCAGATATCACACAAACCTTACCGATTAGGTATTATCATACTCGAGTTAGGGCACAGATACCAGATCCAAAACCTAATTGGTTACTTAGGTCACACCAAATCCAGACCCAGCTTACCATTAGCACCCCTATTTTAATATTGGGCTTTGACAAACATACGGTCACTCAATGCCCGTAGAAAAAAGCTCTTAAATTAATTCTAATCCAAATGATGAGCAATAGAAGCTCTTTAAATTATGTGAATTGAAGCATTTCCATGGTCATGAGACAGGAAAATAAATTGACTATAGAGCATATGCATATAACCTTCCAAGCTAGACATGATTCAGTTACTCACCCTATTATCCCAAAAACCTTTCCGCATGAAGCACAGCAGTAACTCCCATCAAGCTGCATAAACTGCCCAAGATCAACAACACCTGCTTTTTGGCGTTGGAGAGCGCACTCAATATGGCAAGATAACCCACACCAATCCTGGTCTCCATATTCAGATGTGCAGACCAGCCAAAGACTAGGATCCTTGTTGTCATCAAAGAGATGGCAAATGCAACATGAGCACCTTTTACAGAATGTGTCTTCTGAGGACAGAACAGCCTTGCAAGCTGAATTCTTGCAAATCCACGTGGTAGCATATCTAAACTCTTCAGAATCTTCTGTAGAAGGAAGCCGAACAGGATGCTCCCCCTTCCTTGATTGTTTTTTAGGAGTTTGGTTGTTGGCAAAAGTTGAATGATTTGAAGATAGTTTCATCACCTCAAGGTTCTTGCATCCTCTAATTGTCGTAGCTTTGGAACTCTCCTCAGTTGTTTTACATTTTGATGAGCCAGACCGCTTACTTTCTTTATCAAAACTTGTACGAACCAGCTCCTTCTTTGAATATGACTTTAGAAACTCTTGCAGGCTGTGCTGAGCCTTCACATTGTCATGCATGTGTCCATTTTCTTCTGGAGTGCTTATAGCACTAGAAGATGTATGTGAACTGAAAGCTGGAGAAGCAACACAATTTCTTAGTCTCCAGATCAAAAATGCAGAGAATGGTGCACATGAAATAATTATGCAAAGTGAACAAGATTTGAGAGTTCCAAGAAGTTATATAGCAAAAGAAATGGAGGGTAAATCATGAATATATCGGGCAGCACATTACAAGCACCATGATATTGCATGCAGTGATATTCTAGAAACTAGCAGGGCTCAAACAAAACAATATGTCAGAACCGCTTAAGTAATGCAGTGCCTGATGAGCTTTGAGAACGGGGGTAACTGGAAGCAAAACAGGATAGTGTTGATGTATACGACAATGCAATAAACTAAAAAAGTATTTATTTCATAATTAGAAAAACATAGCAGTAGGCTGTAAGGTGCTTGCATATGCCACTAGAAACAGCAAAGAAGAACATCCTATGCACCAGAGAATCTTCCAAAAGCCAGAAAGCACAAAGATCACATACAAGAAAAAAATATTCTTGCTTTTCATGTTCTGTTCATTTTTGCCTTTAATCGGATAAGGTAAAGAATTAAGATAGTCCACTGAAAACAGTAATCCGTATATAATAATAGAAGTTCATGCTAGACTAATTAAATTTGAATTTTTTATAAAAAAATAAAAAGTATAACTTCAAGATGAAGCATCTTACCTATACCTTTATGGAGCACCTTCTCTTCTGGGTCCATTGATTTCTAAACTTAAGAAAGCGCTTCAGGTGCCTTACCTGAAAACAGTGATTATCAGTATGACCTCAAATTCACAAATTACTTTTCTTGACAAAATCTCAAAGAGCCCACAAAAGTATGAAACCGAGACCAAAAACAGCAAAAACAATCCTCAATACAAGAGCAAATACAGGGAAAAATCTCATAACAACACAAACATAAAATTGTGGAAGTACAAGAATTGGATATGTTGAAATGATATACTCTACCCAAGCATTTCATAAAGGCAGCCAACAAAGTCAGAATAAACGTAGAAAAACATGAAAATGGCCTATCAAGAGGAACAAATCAAACTCAGCACAAGATGAGTTGTTAAATCACAGCTATGGTGTATAATTTTTGTTGACAAAGTAGTTTTGGCGGCATGCATCAGGTACCAAAATGCTCCTTTTGTTCTCCATATAGCCCCACATAAAAAAAAATAAGGAGCATGAAGGAGCAATTATGCGTCCAAGACAACAGGAATGCATGCACAGGAGAATACATGTAGTTGCTACTTTTAGAGTCTCATAATATTGCATTAGTTTAATGAATAAGCTAGTTCTAGCTACATACATTTGTTATGATATAGGCATGCCACAATTTCAAGGGTTTAGAAACAAAAGGAAAAATGTGAAAGTCTCGAGCATTCATTTAAGGCTACAAAGTGTTTGAAACAGAGACACGTTATTTATTAGTCTGTCAAGTTTGAGAAGAACAATGAAGTCCATGATGTGCCATAAAGTCTATGGCTAAATTATAATTTACATAAGACTACAAATAGCATATACATCAATAATGCATACAGATTAATTGTTTTATCGGGCTAGACATTACAATATCTATACCTGATGATGAATAACTAAGTTCGAACTTTTTTGGAGAAAAATAAGTCTACACATAAACAACATCTGTCCTGAAATGCAAAATAATTTGGGACAGCCAAGCTAACTAAAGTTGGGGTTTCGGTGAAATTTTTATCAGGCTTAACCATTTCCTACATCTGCTCACATTTTTACAATAGTATTAAGGTAGTGTTTGGCAGTCAATATAACCCCCAGAATAGGTGGAATAAGGCTTTATTCCCTGGTTATGCTGCCAAACAACAACAAAAGTCGCCAAGGAATAGAGTTATGCAATGAGGGGTTACGATAGGCCCAGATGGTAATAACCCTATTCCGCCAAAATGATCGAATAAAGTTATACCATGGAATAGAGAAAAATTATTCCCTGTAATTACCTTTTGCCCTATTCACTCTTTAATCTACCCAAAAAGTGGGAGTGCAATTTTGTCCTTGTTATAAAATCCAAATCTAACACGAAGTCAGATGCACTCTATTCCCTTTGCACTTATCCCTTCATCAAAATCCCCCTCTTTCATGGTATAAGCCCTATTCCTCCACGGTACAAGGTATAAGCCACCAATTCTATTCCACCAAATATCATAACTCCACCTCCGTAGTTCACACTCTCTCCACCATTGTACACCTACCTAATATTGTGTGTACTTCCATAAGATGGCCAAGATGAATTGTCACACTTGGCTTGAGAAATTTTTTTTAGATCACTACCCATTCCCTACTTCCAATCCAATCAACTACAAGACAACGTGGCATTCCAAGAATGATCCAATCCAACCCAACACTCACCTATCCCTAGCATATTGCGCCAACCTCCAGTTGCTGCACAGGACCAAGCAGTAAGGGAATGGACAGAACAGTGATTGATAACAATATTCTTCTATCTTTACTTTTATCATGTATAGTGCAAGTTTGGAGGCTATATCCAGCTGCCTCCTTGGTGCACACCCCTCTTGCTTGGATTATCTTGAAATTTCCACACACTGACAAATAAAAGAGGCTTGCAACTAAAGGAAGAAAGATGCCATCTATATTTATCACGAAGGGAAAACTTTGTTCCACTAGGCTGTTTGGGAGGTTACAGAGAAGACACTCCTCCTGAAGCATACTAATGCTGTTTGTTAAAGTGATTCATTCATCCTTCTATCAATTCTAAACAAATGTACGACATTGATATCCCTCATTGTCTGCAGGCAAAGCAATTTGTATCACAGAAAAGTGAACTGCAGGGCAGAATGCTTTGCACATTTAAATAGAGCACCTCAAACAGACCAAGACTGAAGTTTTATACAACGTATCAATTTACTCCAGTTTCAGAATTTGAAATATAAAATATGCATAATGTAAATATAATGTTTAGCGACCGATCACCACTTGTTTAAAAAAAAAAAAAAAACTTATTTCAATTTCAGACCTGTAAATTACAAAATAAGTTTTGAGATTTGAATGAATTATCAGATCTCTTGCAGTGTATGGCTGACAGGCTGTTCTAATTTCAACTTTCAATTTCGCAACAGACATAAACCGCACCACAGGAGATATGGCTTTTAAAAAACCATCTTCCCACCCACACGCATTGCAAGTAGCAAATTTAACAGTGGAAATAAAAGCAAGCACTAAAGCTACCATACAAAAGTTGGTTGTCAGTTGGTCCTGAATGCATGTATGAAGGAAAATGCAATAGAAATACTTTCTACAATGCTACAAGGTTGATAAGGGGCATGCAAGACTCTTTATCTTAATCAATCCTGCAAAAGGTGTAAAATATACCTTAGCCGAGCAATCGAATTCTGCTAGTCAATGGGATGGAACTCATAGTCGCCTCCTGACTGATGCCGAGACACGATCGCCAGGCTTTGTACCTATATTGAGTCCCGCCTCGCATCCGCTTAGCTCACTAAAAAGCCTTGAGAGAGTTTCTCCAAACTCTCAGGTTGTTACAGGAGCCAAGAGAGAATGAAAGAGATGGGGGATGAAAAAGCAAATCAATTCTACTGCTTGAGAGGCTGGCCCCCTCCACCCATTTATAGAGAAGAGAGGGAAGCCAAAAGATATGTGCAGCACCTTTTTAATCTCTTCCTCCTTGTCAGGAATCTAGTTTTGATGATGTTTATAATTATCCTGAATGCAAAAAAAAAAAAAAGGTGTGTTCTCAACTGAATAACCAAAAATAAACTATATGAAATAAGTAAAGAAGGATGGAAAATGAGATAAAAAGAAGAAGCAAGATTTCTCAAGTGAATTGTACAGAAAACCTTGCTCTAAGGTCCAAAGGTTTATAAATAATAGCCTTGGATTCATTTTTATTAAATGTTGTGTTGTATTGTACACTCTTTAGGATTACTTCTTAAGTTGCTCAAAACTCTACAGGTTCACCCAGTATTGAAAGAAAGAACGAAACAAAAGGGGCTCCAATCCAAATGCCTACAGCAGCACAAAATTTACAACAGAAAGACCTACCAATGGTAATAAGATCATTGCATCCAAAAAATCAACCGACAAGTTCATTTTTATCTAAAATGAACAAATGCATCGAAGTCTATATATGAGCCATTAAGGAGATAACATGAATTTGACACATAGCAAGTGTGTTCTGATCGAAAGAATTCTACCAAAGGAAGAAACTTAAAAAACAAAAAGGAGATGCAAAAGAAAAAGATAAGGACCTGGATGCAAAACTTGTTCATCTCTGCATTAAGCATATTTGTTTTGGTGCAAAATCATACCTAACTAAACATGTAGGTAATCATTAAAAGGTAACAAGGAAAAGAAAGACAAACTGAAATATATAAACTCTTGACCTTCACAACATTATCAAACAAAAATAATTTTTCAGATAGTCTAACAACAACTTGACATAACTGAATACATTCTAAATTTTTATAATGTTCTAAATCAAGAAGCAACCCAATGTAGGCAGAAAAAGAAAACATATAACCATAAAAATGTTCAGAACTCAAAATTGCAGTAATCAAGCAAACAAATGAACTGCAAATTTGGATGGTCACACTTCAGTGTATAACCATGGTAATATACAGGGATTTGGAACAACTCACAAGGGCTAAATTTCATGACAAGAAAAAGTTTTTAGATTCAAGAAAAGGTCATGGATGAGAAAACTACAAGCACGGCCAAAAAAAAGCTTTTAAAACATTGGAATGTAAACAAAATTAAGCAACTTTACGAAATTGTTTGTGAAATACCGATGAAGATCAAGATTCATCATAAAAATTACCAGGAATATCATGGCAGCATTCTCCTTTCACTCACTCAGTAGAAAATCAAGAAAGGTTTCTTAGTAATAGAATGCAGGAAAAACCAGGCTTTTTTTATACTAGCAGATATTTCTATTACCAAACAAATCAAAAGTTAGATAGCTAAGGACTGACACCACATAAAGCAAAGATTGTTTCAACTTGCAACCTCTAAGCAGCTTGCATAACTCGCTTCAAATAGAGTCAACAGATGAAATCTACACATATTCCCAAGATATGGTAATTTGTTTTCACTATAAATTTTTACTCCAACACTCAAAGAAAACAAAAAGACTTAAAAGTCAAGTATATTGCCAATAAACAATCAATTACTTAAACATCAGCAAACTGCGTGTGACGATATCATGATGCCAAGCATTCTTCAAAATGACCCAGATATGACAAGCCATGGATTTTCTCAACTGGCAAGTAGTAAACACTTTTTGGCCGCAAAGTAATTTGCAAGGGAGGGCAAAGAAAACAATGATATATTTTAACCCACAGGATTACCAGTTTTTGCTTTTTCGTCATCGCAACAACCCCTGTTCATGCATAAGGTGGTGATTGGCATAGGTAAAGAGTGGAATTGCACCACCTATGTGCAAGTGGGTGTTAGAGACGCAATAGATATCATAGAGAAATGGTTGCAATCTGCATTTAAAATTACAGAACCCCACATCACGAACAAATTGAACTTTGATTTCGGATCAAGGGACAAAATCCCTAATCCTCGAAGACAATGCAAACAAAAAGGCGAACACTTTAGACCAACAGAAGTCAACAGAAGTCACAGTGCTAACGATTCAACATATGTCAGACCCAAAAAAGAGGTCATTTTGGTTTATAACCTCGGATTGATCTTTCCGGTATCCTTCCACGTCAAAAACCCTCTCTTTCCAGAAGAGTTTCATATAACTGGAGCAAGGGAGATGAGGGTATACAGAGACAAACCGCCCAGATAGACCAAAAGATGTAATTTTTTTCCACGGAAGAACAAAGGGTAAAATAAAAACCAAAAGAAAGAGGAGAAATCTACCAGATGAATTTCATGTCGATGCGATCTACCCTTCCATGTCCGCCAAAGAGCCCCTCCAGCTCCGACTGGCGAGTACTGTAGTCGAGTTTCCGCAGAACACCGGCCTCATTCTTCCGAGTCTAACCTAACAAAACCACCAAAAGCCCCAAATCCAGAGGCGACAAAAATGAAGAACAAGAAACAACGAAAATAAATCCTATATCAATACCAGATGCCGTGCAAAACAATTCGCACAGCAGCCCAAGATCCACAAAGATTACCCCTCGAGAAGAGACTCGGAGGTATTTATCAAGCACTAACCCTAGGGGACGGAGGGAGGGGGAGGGCAAGATCGTACCTTTGACTTGCGAGGAGCCAAAAAATAAACCCTTCCGAGAGGAAAGGAGAAAAAAAATTTCCCCCCGACCTACGAGAGCG
Organism: Areca catechu; assembly: GCA_021397845.1. Classification (NCBI taxonomy): domain Eukaryota; kingdom Viridiplantae; phylum Streptophyta; class Magnoliopsida; order Arecales; family Arecaceae; genus Areca; species Areca catechu. Next base: position 119,529,840 of record CM038038.1, read on the forward strand.
TCTAAATAGGAGAAGTAGGGGCAGTGGCCCTATCAACTCGAGCATCGCTTAAACGGTAATGATCGGTCTTACCAAATTTGTCGGAACACAGATCCAGGATCTAAAACCTAATTGGTTGGGTTATACCAAACCCATATCCAAATCAACATTGGCACCTTTATTTTAATGTTGGTCTTCGACAAATCTATGGCCAGTTGGTCATTGGATGCACCGGTAGATGGGACTTCTGACCATTAATAAGTACCATAAGTTTGGGAAACTGGCAAGCCAACCTAGCTAATTTGATCTACCAGCAGGACATCGTTACATGAGGTAAATGAGGGGGGGGGGGGGGGATTAAAAAAAGGCCAGGGTTTTCTCGTATCGGCCCCTCATAATTTTGTTTTGAAAATAACGCCATGAAAAGACTTCACCAGACGTTCGCCTTCTGTTGATGTGATGCATGAGGTTTAAGTTTCACATGGAGCAAATAGTATTATAAGGAGTGATCGATATATGGTAGATCAAAACTTGATAGCTGGAGTTTTCTGATCGCTTGTATTCTAATATTTCAGTCAATGCCTCAACCGCTGCATGCCTAAGTTTTCATATTGTACAACACAAGAGTATGGATTGAATTTTTTTCCATTCTACTTGGCAAAAAATGCAACCAAATATGTAAAATGTAATGCTATAGTTGATAAGGAGCTAAATAAGATTTTTCATAGTTTCACTGGAAAAAAAAAAATCTCGCATCTTCTTTTTAGATATTGATCTCTATCATTTTTTTTACTTATATCATATTGCTTATATTATTCAGTCTTGAAAACAATTTTTTTTCATGTGCAAGGTGATTATAAACACCATCAAGACCAAAATCACCTTAAATGATTTTAGTTTTTTTCTAAAAGAAGTCCTTAAATGTGTGGCTTTTACTGTTTGTTTGATGGCCAAGGATGGATCCATATTTGATTTTATCTAAAATAATAATTTTCTCTTGTTTTCTAATTTCTCATCGATGATTTGAAAGAAAAAAAAATACAAAATCATGAAAAGATCTTGGAAAAATATTATTGTTGTTATTTGAAATTCATGAGGTTGCATGAAGTATATGGTCGGATATTGATTTACAAAACTTTGAATGGCATATCATTAATAATGCATATAGATAGATTGTTTTTTGTTGGGCTAAACATTGCAACATATCTACCTATGATGATGAATAATTTCATTTCATTTCTTTTTTAAAAAAAGATGTATCTATGTGTAGCCATGCTTATCCTTGAATGCAGAGATAATTTGAAACATCTAAGCTACCTAGCAATGGGGTTTGGATAAATTTCTAAAAGGGCTTGACCATCATCTTAGTTGTTCATATTTCTACCATAACACCAACATCAAACTTGTCTCCACCTCCTTAATTCCTCAACCACTATTCACCTACCTAATATTATTTGCACTTCAATATGAAGATCATATCTAGCACGAGGAAAGTGCTTTATATCATTTGTAATATGAAAGTATGCAAGTGCCAATATGGTACTCCAAGAATAAGCCAAGCCAAATTGGTACTTACCTATCTCAAGCATATCAGACCGATTTCCAATTACAATACATGATCAAGAAAGTGGTCGATAGAATGGTGATTGGTAACAATACTCTTTTATCTTCACATCATCATACATGGTGCAAGTTTGGACTCCATATCTAATTACCTTCATGGTGCAAAACCCTCTAGATTGGATTATCTCGGAATCCCTGCACCTTGATAGACAAAAGAGTTCTATATACCCAAAGGAAGAAGGGTGTAGCTTATATCTCTCGCAAAGTGAAAATTTTGTTCCACTTGGCCGCTCAGGGGAGGTTGCAGAATGTTGTATGCTAAAATAATCCGTTCATCTTTGCATCAAATCCAGACAAAGATGAGCACATTGATCACATTCCCCATTCACCATAAAATAGTTTGTTTACGTGGAAGCAAACTACAAGGTGGAATGGCTAGCGAATTTAAATAGAGCAGGTTAAACAAACCAAAACTGAAGTTTTACATATAGTATATAGAGTTGTCTTAGTTTTTACATTTTGATATATCTAATACCAATCTATACTATACATTAAAAGACGTCCTGGAACTCTCTTAGCATGCCGCAAGTCAAGCTCCAAACCCTCCATGGTTTGTTTTTTTCTTTTTCTTTTTCTTTTTTTTTTCTACCGGTCTATTTTGCTTTTCAAGGTAAGGCTGGAAGTGGACTCAGACCGGCCCGATGGACTTTGGGCTGGCCTAATATTAGGCCAGGCTTTGGACTAGGTCCAAATAAATTCAGGCTGGGCTTGAACTTTTTAATAAAGCCCCTTATATTTTTGGATTGGACTCGAATTTTCTTTTAACCCGAACTGGCTTGATCCGAACCCGGCCCAAATATAGCCCAAAAGAACCGGCCCGAACCAAGACTGATATAAAGCCCGAAAAACCTTTATCTCAGCATTTCGATTAGGCGAGCATCGCTCAGCGATCATCATGGCTGGCCTTCTGGTTTTCGCCGTTCTAGTAGATTCGCTGGCGTCTCCAGGGTTTTCCATCGCAATTCAGACGAAAAAAATGTTCTCCAGCCAGCTCGATGGTGGAGCCTCTCTTCTCCGGTGGCAGTTTCATGCCATCCCAGGCCGCCGATTCGAGCCTCTCCAAAGTAAAACAACCCACCGTTTCCTCGTTCTCTTGATCTCGATCTCGTTCCCTTCCTCTTGATATCCATCTCGTTCTCAGAATCGCGGTGCGCCGGGGGTGTTCTTAGTGACGGTGAAGCAGATCAGCGACCCATATCACTCAAGTGATGACAAGTCCAGTTTCGTAATTGACGGGGTCGATGCTACCAATGTAAAATAGATTTTTTTTTTTTTGATTCTTCTTAAGATTCTACCCCGAAGCCGTAATTTGTTTCTATGGAATGGAATTGGTGTTTTTGTTTGGGTGATCTTAGTTTAGGCTCCTCGGAATAGTGTCGAACAGAGGACTATGGATGCCACCTTCACTCTCGATGATGGCACTGACCGGATCGATATCATCGGATTGTCATTTTTCTTTTTCTTTTCTTTTTGTTTCTTTTCTTTTAATTTTGCAATCATTCTTGATCTGCTTCCATAAAAAGGGTTTATTTGTTAAATATTTATTTTGATACCATTTGTAGGTTGAATGAAGCTTCAGATGCAAATGAAACAGCTATTCTTCAGTAAATGTCCAAAATCTCTATTGGTTCTTCCTTTTTATTTCTTAAAGAAGCCACCGGTAAATGTCTTATTTCCTTTATTTTTTTGATGAAGTTATGTATGTCAGCATGAGTGGTAGCCTCAAAGGATTTCAAGACATGAAGCATGCTATTGCCTTCTCCATCCGGTAAGCTATATAATGTTGGGCTACACTTTCTGTTGCTTCTCCAGCAGCAGACTCTACCTTATCAATTTCAGCAGTGGGCAGCAGGCTATTTGAATCTGGCCAGCTCATTTGGGCTTGGGCCGGGCTCAGGTTTGAGCCGGGCCGGGCTCAGGTTTGAGCCGGGCCGGGTCTAGGCCAATTTTTTTTAAAAATGAATCAGGACTAAACCTAGCCTGAAATCATTTTTTTTTTTTTTGGACCAGACTTGGATAGGGATATAGCCCGGCCCGGCCCGGTCCATTTCCAGCCCTATCTTGACACGATCTGCTAGTCTGCTCATCTCCTCTCCACTCTTCTCCGTTATTTTATTTTTAAAAAAAATACCAATCTATGCATGGAAAAGGCCTAACTTTTATTTTTTTAAATTTTTTTTCTCCAATTTTCTATCATTTTTTCCATCCTTAGGAGGAGGGTTGGAGCGGCCCGATGGAAAGCTTGGAAGGTAGCCAGGGAAATCCTCTCCTTTGATTGTCCTCTGGTTTCCGTCCTTGTGAGTCTCAATTGGGCGGGAGGCTTGGAGTGGCCGAATTGCGAAGCCTGGATGGTGGCTACGTATAAATATATATATAAAAAAAATTAAGATTAAAGGGTATAAAAATTATTAAAAAACAAAGATTAAAGGTTTTTGTGTATAAAATTTAAGAATAAGAGGAAAATTTTCTCCTGATTTCATTGGATATCAAATACAACCGGTTGCCGCCATGACCGTTGTGGTCCGTAGCTGTCGTGCCGGAGTGCGCTCCTCTCGCTGCTTGCCGGTTTTCTACTCATGGACCTGCGAAACAGGGATTAGTGACATGGACCGGGATTTCCGATGGAGGCACTCCGACGGTCAAGTCAGTGACGATCCAAGAGAACAGATCCTCATAGTCGGGCCCCTCTTGATGGACTCCACACTAGGAGGAGTGAACTGATGTGTCGGTGAAGGAGAAAAGCAGCAGGGTGAGAGTGACAGCGGGGACAGAAGGGTTCCCTGTTACTCCGCTTCTTCCTGTTTCCCGATGACTTTCCTTCTACCGTGGTGTTGGTGGTGGTGCTCTGCTCTCTCGGTTGAGCTTGCGCTTGTTTTTTTTTGTTGTTGTTGTTTTGTTTGTTACCTCCCCCTTCCGGGGGTGTCGATCGTTCTTTGTAGTTGAAAACTGGCCGTTGGGAGCCTGCCTCGGGATCCTCGCTGGGTTGGCAAGTGCATGGGTCAGGATTCCGTGTCGTGGACGGGACGCCTTTCCTGACAGATAGTAGGGGAAGCTTCATTCCTTCTGACATCCTCTTTGGTTGCCCCATTTCGGGAAGTCTGGTAGAGTCTCTATCCGGGGGCCGCCGCCCTAGGGGTGCATGCTCTCTGGCTGGCCCATCCCCTGGAAGTACGGTTGGAAAGGTAGTTATGGCGGCATGGGGGGCACCGTTCCGTGGTCTTCGAGCGGCTCGCCGGTGTCCTGGGACAGCAAGGTCTACTCCGGTCTGGGCGCTCCGAGCTCGTGCGGTCACCTTGGTGGAGAAAAGAAGAGTGCGTGCCTGGTCCAGAGGGCGCGCGCTCGGAGAAGCTCCACATCGGCGGTCGAGCTCTTGGCTCGACCTCGACCGCATGGCACTAACCTCCGAGGGTCTCGCTTTGGAGGGGGGAGGACGGACCCGGTCCAGAGGGCGCGCGCTCGGAGAGGCTCCACATCGGCGGGCGAGCTCTTGGCCCAACCTCGACCACAGGGCACTAACCTCCAAGAGTCTCGCTCTGGAGGGCAGAGGACGGACCCGGTCCAGAGGGTGCGCGCTCGGAGAGGCTCCACATCGACGGGCGAGCTCTTGGCCCGACCTCGATCGCATGGCACTAACCTCCGAGGGTCTCGCTCTGGAGGGTGGAGGACGGACCCGGTCCAGAGGGTGCGCGCTCGGAGAGGCTCCACATCGGTGGGCGAGCTCTTGGCCCAACCTCGACCGTAGGGCACTAACCTCAGAGGGTCTCGCTCTGGAGGGCGGAGGACGGACCCGGTCCAGAGGGCGCGCGCTCAAAGAGGCTCCACATCGGCGAGCGAGCTCTTGGCCCGACCTCGATCGCAGGGCACTAACCTCCGAGGGTCTCGCTCTGGAGGGCGGAGGACGGACCCGGTCCAGAGGGCGCGCGCTCGGAGAGGCTCCACATCGGCGAGCGAGCTTTTGGCCCAACCTCGACCGCAGGGCAATAACCTTTGAGGGTATTGCTCTGGAGGGCGGAGGACGGCTCCGACCTAGGCGTCGAGCTCACGAACTCGACCTGGCGGAGGACTAAGCTCGACTTGCTGTCTTGGGGGAACTCGACTCAGCTCGGCGAAGTACCCCGAACTGAGCGTCGTCTTGGCGCCCGCCATAGCGGTCTCCTTTAATGTGGTGCTCGTCAGCTACCCACGTCTGCGATCTTGCCACATCATTTACCCCCCACTCCCGAGGCTCGTCAGTGCACGGTGCTCGGGGCGAAGGGAGTAACTGTAGTGCTGACGTGGAGGGGAGAAAATCTGGCGCAATGATGGTGCAGTCGCTGGCGCTTCGAGGGACGGCCCCATAAGCCAGTGTGGGGAAGACGCGTGGCCACGTCCGAGGAGCAGTTAATGCTGGCACAGAATTCTGAACGGCTGGGATTCCTTTTTAGCCAACAGGCAGCACGTGGTACAGATCAAAAAATCCTTTGCTTTCAAATCCTTCGCGCTCATTGCTGCGTCCGGGCCTTTCTTCCTCCATGATCTACATCTGTTCTTTCCTTCTCTGGGGGTCTAGACCAGCTTCATCTTCCTTCTTTCTTTCCTTCTGGGATTGGCTCCTTCCCTCTCGATTCAGCATGTCTCGTCCTGAGTCTTCCGCCCGAAGGGTGGTGCTCTCCTCCTCCGATGAGGAGTCGGAGGGGGAGCAGTTTAGGATTAGTGTGAGACCAGCCCTTCCTGCCTCTCCAGTGTCCGTTGGGGAGCTGGAGGTCGTTCCTTCTCTTCCTGTCAGTCCTCCTCTTTTGCTTGAACCAGCCTCCAAGTTGGTCCGGTCAACAGGTCCTGGCGGGGTTGCTTCGACGATCTCTACCGCGGAACTGGAGGCCATCCGGGATGCCTATGGGATCCCGTCTTCTGTTCGACTCATCGTCCCCCGCCCCGGGGAACGGGTCACATCCAGCGGACCCGGGCATCTCGCTTTCTATGAGGGGACCTTCTCCGAGAGTCTTCGATTCCCTTTCCATCCTTTCTTTTTGTCTGTTCTAATCAATTATCGCCTGGTCCCCATTCAATTGGTGCCGAACGCCTTCAGGGTGATATTTTCTTTCATTGTGCTCTGCCACATCCACGAGTTCGTTGCCCGGTTCTCCCTGTTCAGGGTATTCTTCACCCTGAAACGCCACCCGACTGAGGACGAGTGGTGGTCTTTGTCTTCTTGCCCGAAGGGCATCAAGTTCGAGCTTCCCTCTTCCATCAAGGGATGGAAGAGCAAGTTCTTCTTTGCGGGTGTCGAGGGGGTCGACTGGGCCTGGAGCGAGCCGAACCGATCCCCAAACCAGATCTCTGGAGTTGAAGCTGCTGACCAGGACGACTACGATCAGCTTCGCACTGCTCAGATCCCTTCCTTGGAGGTCCTGCTATCAGAGCAGAATATTCTCGACGCCAGGGTCGACTCGTCATCGGGGCCAGGTAAGTTCAGTTCTTTCCTCTGCATGCAGCTTCTCTTTTCTTCATTTTGGGTTGACTTTCCCAGTTCCTGTGTGCAGGGTCGAATCTTCTGGAGGGCGAGCCGTCACCGATCTCCAGGAAGAGGCCACCCACTGGGTGGTGGCCGAGCCCCCTTCGAGGCGAGCATGGGTTGAGGGCGTGCTGGTGTCTGCCCATGCTGTGTCGGCCGCCTCGAAAGGAATGGGGGTTGTGGGAGCCCCTGTGCGACGGACAGAGCCGCAGGCGGAACCCCCTGTCCTGGAGCCCGCAGTGGTCGTCCAGACCGATGCTGCTGCTGCTGTTCCGCTCCGCTCTCCGGGTCTGGTGACGACCGAAGTTGACGATTTTTCGGTCATGACGGTGCCGGGTCCTCGGTCGGTCTTTGGGAGTCCAGCCGCTGGAGTGGCGGGTGCACCTGCCCCTTGGGAGAGCAGGAGGGACGAGGTGAGGCATCGCCTCCCATTCAAGTTGGGGCCGGAGAGCTCCTTGGTCGACAACCTCGCGCTGGCCTACCAAATGATGGACTTCTCCATCCAATGGTGCAACCGGGAAAACATGGATGGGCTGCCGGTTGGACTCTTGATCGACAGCATTTTTCCCCATCTGTACATGGTGAACAGCTCCGTCCTCTCTCCCTTCCTTCTTTTCCTCTCCCCCCCCTTTTTTTGACCTCCCATGTACTGCAGATGGGTGTTGAGGCCCTCTTCATTAGGAGCTGCTACCGAAACTGGGAGCAATCTGCACGGCAGCAAATGGTCGAGATCGCGTCATTGAAGATCGATCTGAAGGGGAAGGCCGACTCCGAGGAAGTGCTTGACCGGCGAGTCAAGGACCTCGAGAGGCAGCTCGCCGACTCCGAGGGGCGAGTAAAGGAGCTCTAGGAGGAGCTGGACCATGAGCAAGGGGAGTCGAGGAAGAAAGCTAAGGAGCTTGTCGACTCCGAGTAGAGGTTGGACATGGTGATGGCTGAGGCGGCCCGGCAGAAATGGACCGCCCAATCTCTCCAAGCTCGACTGATGGCAGAAGAGGAGAAGTCAGCTGCGGCTTAGAGGGCAGCGGATGAGGTGACCAAGTCGGTCGCGAACGCCAGGCATGAGGTGGCTTCAGCAAAGAAGGAAGCCGGGGAGGCGATGGAAAGGTACAGGGCCTCGGAGGAGTTCCTCGCCGAAATCCAGTAGACGGCGTCGGACTCCTTCTTCAAAGGCTTCATGTACCTGCGCCGCCTGGTCGAGGGGTTCGTCTCGGTCGAGGGCCGCGGCTACCTTGACTATTCTGGTACTTCAAATCAGGAGGTGGGCGTTGGAGAAGCCGCGCCAGCTGAGTCTGAGGCCACGCGGTCGGAAGCCCCTGCTGATGGAGACTCCCGGCCCGGTGACCCATCTAGTGGATAGCCACTTTTTGCTTCTTCCTTTGTATTTAGCAGGGCCACTCGTCATGTCGGGGGCCCATAGGGTACTTGTACTTGATATTTGATTAATGAAGTGTGAATTTTCTTGCAATTGTCTTTCTTGCTGGGCTCCTCCCCTCCTTCACTCCCTATCCACTTTTGTCTTTCTTTTTAATGTATGGGGAGATCATGTAGGGTGTACCTGAGAGCTGCTGAGCTCGATGGTCTCTAGGCCGGAGATCTGAGCTCTGGTCTTGAGAAGATGTCCCGGAGCTGGGCTCGGGGACAGTGGTTGCTGAGAGCTGCTTGACTCGAAGTTCCCTTGGCCGGAGATCTGAGCTCCGATCTTGAGAAAGTGTCCTGGAGCTGGGCTCGGGGATAGTGGTTGTTGAGAGCTGCTTGGCTCGAAGTTCCCTTGGCCGGAGATCTGAGCTCCGGTCTTGAGAAGGTGTCCTGGAGCTGGGCTCGAGGATGGTGGTTGCTGAGAGCTGCTTGGCTCGAAGTTCCCTTGGTTGGAGATCTGAGCTCCAATCATGAGAAAGTGTCCTGGAGCTGGGCTTGGGGATAGTGGTTGCTAAGAGCTGCTTGGCTCGAAGTTTCCTTGGCCGGAGATCTGAGCTCCGATCTTGAGAAGGTGTCCTAGAGCTGGGCTAGAGGATAGTGGTTGCTGAGAGCGGTAGCTTCGATGATGTTGTATTTTCTTCTTGTTCTCCCTCTCTCTTTCCTTCCCCACTCTTCTCTCATTCATTTTTCATTCATTTTTATCTCTTTTTTTTTTAGTATGGGGAGATCAGAGGAGAGGATGCTGGCTGGACCCCCGTTTTGTCCTCTTTCTTTCCTTCCCCTCTCGTCTTCTTTTCGAGTGGGGAGATCAGAGAAGGGATGCTGGCTGGATCCCCATTTTGTCCTCTTTCTTTCCTTCCCCCCTCATCTTCTTTTCGAGTGGGGAGATCAGAGAGGGGGCTGCCGGGCTCCTCCCTTTATTCCCTTTCTTTCCTTCTCCTCTCGTCTTCTTTTCGAGTGGAGAGATCAGGGTAGGGGGGTTACCGGTCTTGATTGCCTTATAGCTAGGCTCGAGGCCTTCCTGGACGTGGAGTTAGGCTCAGGCCCAAGGATTGCCTGAGATCTTGGCTCAGGGCTTTGGCGCCTTGGAGCTAGGCTCGAGGCATTGACGGGAGCTACGTGGCCCCGTGATCCCTTGGCGTCTCGAAGCTAGGCTCGGAGATGTTTGAGATTGAGAGCTGCTTGGCCCGAAGGTTCTTCGACATCCTGGAGCTGGGCTCGGGGATGCCTTGAATTGAGAGCTACGTGGCTCGACGGTTCTTTGACGTCCTGGAGCTGGGCCCGGGGGCGCCTTGAATTGAGAGCTACGTGGGTTGATGGTTCTTCGACATCCTAGAGCTGGGCCTGGGGATGCCTTGAATTGAGAGCTACGTGGCTCGACGATTCTTCGACGTCCTGGAGCTGGGCCCGGGGGCATTGTCGATCGGGAGCAGCATGGCTCCTTGACTCCTTTGGCATCCTAGAGCTGGGCTCGGGGATGCCATTGGCATTCTCCTGCAAGACAAATAGACACTTGCACGGGAAAGAACCATTGTTATTCATTGTTGGAAAACCTTACATTATTGATAGTATTTTCGCAAGTTGCAGGCATTCCATGTTCTAGGGAACCTGATGCCGTCGAGATCTTCGAGGTAGTAGGCCCTTTACGAGAGGGCTTTAGTCACTTTGTAAGGGCCCTCCCAGTTCGGGGAAAGCTTGCCGCACTCCCTAGGCTGGGACGCTTTCGCCCGCCGCAGCACCAGGTCTCCGGGCTTGAAGGCTTTTGTCCGGACGCGGGCGTTGTAGTACCGGGCCACCCTTTGTCGGTAGGCCGCCATCCGTAGACGGACTTTGTCCCTTGCTTCTTCAAGGAGATCCAGGTTGAGCAGGAGGTGCGTCAAGTTCTGTGCTTCATCATATTGCTGCACCCGTAATGTAGGCACGCCGAGCTCGACGGAGATGACTGCTTCGGCACCGAAGACGAGGCTGAAGGGCGTTTCATTGGTCACCGTCCTGGGCGTCGTGTGGTAGGCCCACAGGATGCTACGGAGCTATTTTGCCCACAGACCCTTAGCTTGATCCAGCCTGGTTCGGAGCCGTTGTAGGATGGTCCGGGTTGGTCACCTTGGCCTTCCCGTTTGTTTGGGTGTGAGCTACCGAGGTGAACCGGTGTTGGATGCCGTGGGCTGCACAGAACCCTTCGAACTCGTGGTTGTCTAACTGTCGCCCGTTGTCGGTGATGATGCAATGGGGGAGCCCGAAGCGGCAGATGATTGACTTCCAAAAGAACTGGCGGACATTGGCTTTCGCAATCCGAGCCAGCGGCTCTGCCTCGACCCACTTGGTGAAGTAGTCGATCGCCACTAGCAGGAACTTTCGCTACCCTGATGCTGGGGGGAACGATCCCAAGATGTCCATTCCCCACTGGGCGAAGGGCCAAGGGGCTGAGAACTGGGAAATCGGCTCCGCAGGCTGGCGCTGGATGTTGGCGTGGTGCTGGCATTTGTCGCACCACTTGATGAAGTCGGCTGCATCTTCCCTCATAGTCTCCCAAAAGTATCCCTGGCGGAGAGCTTTGTAGGCCAGTGTCTTCCCTCCCACGTGATTCCCGCAGAGGCCTTCGTGTATCTCTTAGAGCACAAAGATTGACTCGGCGGGCCTGAGGCATCTTAAGAGTGGGTAGGAGTAAGATCGGCGGTAGAGTTGGCCCTCCATCAGGACGAACCGAGAGGCCTTCTTCCTGACGAGGGCGGCTTCCGCATGGTCTTCCGGGAGGGTGCCATCAGTGATGTACCGGATGTACTTGTCCATCCAGCTCGGCTCGGGGGCAACTTGATGTACCTCCGTCGGGCTCTCGTAGTTAGGGATTTCAAGGTGCTCGATGTAGGCACGTCCCAGTGACGAGTCCGGCAGGGTCGCGAGTCTAGACAGCGCATCCGCACGTGCATTCTCTCCTCGAGGGATGTGGAAAATGCTGAAGCGCCAGAGGCCTGCCGTGCTCGCTCAGACTTGCTCTAGATACTTCATCATCTGGGGGTCCCTTGCCTCGTATTCCCTGGATACTTGTCCGGCAACCAGTTGGGAGTCGGTGAAGACTTTCAAGTCTTGCACACCCAGCTCACGGAAGAATCTTAGGCCCGCGAGGAGTGCCTTGTACTCCGCCTGGTTATTAGTTGCGGCGAACTTGAAACGGAGGGCGCATTCCGCCACAACCCCATCGCCATTGATCAGGATGAGGCCAGCTCCGCTCCCGCCGGATTTGGACGCTCCATCTATGTGGAGAATCTAGGGATCTTCTCCTGGCCCGGGCTTCGTAGCTGTCTGCTCTGGCTCCTCAGCGAATCCGGTACACTCGACCATGAAGTCGGCTAGAACTTGGGCCTTTTGTGATGACCTCGGCCGGTACACTATATCGAGTTCGCTGAGCAGCAGGGACCACTTAGCCAACCTCCCGGATGTCTCAGGTTGGGTGAGGATGGTCCTTAGCGGCTGGTCCGTCACCACCACTATCGGGTGTGATTGGAAATAGGGCCTGAGGCGCTTAGCAGACATTATTAGTGCAAAAATAAATTTTTCAGAGCGAGTATACCTGATCTCCATGTTGTGGAGGATTTTGCTGGTGTAGTACACCGGCTTCTGAAATTTGTCCTTGTCTGTGCAGACGAGAATTGAGCTGACAGCTCCCGGTGTCACCGCCAGGTACAGTAGGAGTTCCTCCCCCTTTTCCGGCATGGAGAGTAGTGGGGGGGAGGCGAGGAAGTTCTTCAGCTCCTCGAAGGCTGTCCTGCACTCCTCGGTCTAGGTGAAGTCATGCATCTTGCGCAGCACCTTGAAGAACGGCTGGCAACGGTCGACTGACCTCGAGATGAATCTGCTGAGGGCGACGACGTGTCTCGTCAGGCACTGGACCTGCTTCTTAGAGGTCGGGTGCTCCATGTCGATGATGGCCTGCACCTTCTCCGGATTTGCTTCAATGACCCTTTGGGTGACCATGAAGCCGAGGAATTTTCCTGCGGCCACCCCAAAGGTGCACCTCACCGGGTTCAGCTTCATCTGATACTGCCGCAAGTTATGGAAGAACTCGGTGAGGTCGGCTACATGGCTCGAGCCTGGCCTGCTTATGACGAGCATGTCGTCCACATACACTTGCATGTTGCGGCTAATTTGGTCCTTGAAGACTTTGCTGACCAGGCATTGATAGGTGGCCCCCGCATTCTTCAAGCCAAAGAGCATCATCCTGTAGCAGTACGTCCCCTAGTCGATGATGAAGGAACTATGCTCCTCATCCTCCGGATGCATACGGATTTGATTGTATCCTGAAAATGCATCCATGAAGGAGAGTAGCCGGTGGCCCGAGGTGGCATCCACCAACTGGTCAATCTTTGGGAGAGGAAAGCTATCCTTTGGGCAAGCTTTATTGAGATCGGTGTAGTCTACACAGATCCTCCATTTGCCATTATTCTTCTTGACCATCACCACATTCGCCAGCCAGCTCGGATATTGGACCTCTCGAACGAAACCGGCAGCCAGGAGTTTACTACCTCTTCTTTGATAGCCGCCTGTCTCTCCAGGGCAAAACTTCTTTTCTTCTGCTGAACTGGTCTGTGCTTTGAGTCGATGCTCAATCTATGCGTAATGATGTCAGGGGGAATGCCCGGCATGTCTGCCATTGTTCAGGTGAACATGTCCGTGTTCGCCTACAGGAATCCCAGCAATCGGGACCTCTCCTCCTCGGGCAGCTGGGCTCCAATCTGCACTGTCTTTGCTGGGTCATCTCTAAGTGGGTAGGAAAGTAGGCGCTCGACCAGGCCCCCTCTAGGGTCTTGGACCCTTTGGTCAAGGTCATCCGCGCTGGGGTCACCCTGAGGGACTTTGACCCCATGGAGGGTCTGAAAGCAATGATGCACCGGCTGGGGTTCCCCTCTCAACTCCCCGACACCGTAGGGAGTTGGGAACTGTACAAGTAGCCTCTTGGTGGAGACAACGGCATCAAGCAAGTTGAGCCCGGGTCGACCTAATATCACGTTGTAGGCGGAAGGGAGCCTCACAACGGTGAAAACCATCATGACGGTGCTCTGCCAAGGTGGGGTTCCGGCAGTGACCGGGAGAGTGATATCTCCTTCTACTCTCATGGAATCGCCCGTGAAACTGACAAGGGGTGTGTGCACGGGCCTAAGCTGATCGGGTGGAAGATTCATTCTGGAGAATGCATCATAAAAATGCACGTTTGTGGAGCTTCCACTATCAACCATTATGCGCTTTACAGGGTGCTTCGCGATCGTCATTTCGACGACCACGGCATCATTGTGTACATTTTTTTTTCCGTCTTCCTCCTCCCTCATAAAGGGGAGTACATTTTTGGAGTCCCCTGGCCCCCGGGCCTTCTTGGACGCGCGTGCTGCTCCCCAGGAGATCATGCCCACCGGCTTCTTGGTGGGACGGTTGTCGATGGCTGGAGCTGGTGGGAGAGTGACGAGCGCCTGGGACTCCGCTTGAGGTCTGCCCCCCACGAATCTTTTGAGGTAGCCTCTCTTGATGAGTTCCTCAATCTTCCATTTTAGGTTGCGGCATTCTTCGATGTCGTGGCCGTGGTCGCGGTGGAAGCGGTAGTACTTCATCTTGTCACGGCCAGCGTAAGGCTTCAATGGAGGTAGATGCCTCAAGTAGTCCTCGCCCTCGATCTCCATAAGAGTTTTTGTCCTCGGGGCGAGGAGGGGGCTGTAGTTTTCCTCAGGGACAGGGGTCCCTCTCAGTCTTGGCCGGTCCCTCCGGGAGCTCTGAGCTTGGGGTGCTGGCTTCCAGGTCCTGGATACTTCAGCAGGGGCCGACTTCTTCAGGGATCCTCCGTCGAGCTCCCACCTTGTACGGTCCGCCTCCTCGGCGCGGATGTACTTTTGGGCCCGGAGAAGGAGCTTGGCGTAGGTCTTGGAGGGCTTCTTATCCAGCGAGTAGGTCGGGCGGGAGGTCCTGATCCCTCGCTTTGTGCCAACATTGCCACTGGCTCTTCAAGAATGTAGATCTCCAATGTGGCGGTCTTGAAGCGGGCCACGTAGTCTCGTAGGGGCTCGCGGTCCTGCTGCCGGATGGAGAAGAGGCTGTCTGCCTCCCGTGGCAACTTCCTGCAAGCATCAAAATGAGCCACGAACTTCTGCCCTAGCTGGGCAAAGGAGGTGATGCTTTTCGGCTCCAGACGGGTGAACCACACCCGGGCTGCCTTCCGATGAGTAGCAGGAAAGGCGACGCAGAGAAGAGCGTCGGTGGCCCCCTGAACCCTCATAAGAGTCCGGTAGCTTTCCAGGTGGTCCAGGGGATCGGTGGTCCCGTCGTAAGGATCCACCTGTGGCATCCGGAACCGATACGGATCGGCTGCACTTGGATTTCTTGGAAGAATGGGGGATGGGCGTCGTAGCCCACTGGCTCACTAGCGGAGCTCGGCATGCTGGCGAATCGGTGATCAATCTCCGCCAGCTTGCGATCATGTTCCTCCAGGCGCCTGCCCGTCGCGCGCCTGGTGGCTTCATCAATGGACCCCCCCGTCGAAGGAGACGGAGAAGGTGACATGGATGCATGGCACCCGTGGTGGAGGGTCTTACTTTTCTTGCCTCACTGGGGTCTGGGCACCTCCTGCCCGAGGTTTGGTGAGCGACTCTCTTTGTCGATAGAGCCGGCCCGTTATCTTTTCGCCAAAGCTTGATGGCTACCCCGGTTTTCAGTGGTGGCCTGCGGCTGCGACGGCCGTCCTTGGAAGGAGCACAGGCAATCACGGGGGGCTACGGCATGGGCCGCCGGGATCCCTGGCTGCTGGTGGGTAGCCACGAACCGGTGCTGATGCTGAAGCTGGCGCACTGCCATGGCAAGAACTTGCATCTGCTGGATGAGTGCGGCCAGCTGGGGTTCTGGTGGAGGTGGCTAGACCGGAGCGGGCGGCTCCACTTCTTGGCGGTACGGGTTTCCCCGAGAGGGGGAGTCCCCCGCATGACAGGTGGAAGCCTCCCTTGCCCTCGTCGTTACCATCCTTCCGCTTGGCTTGCTTGCAGAGAAATGGAGGGCTTACTCGATGCCCCCTACCTGGCGTGCCAATCTGTTGCTGCCAGGACCATCGTGGCCCTTAGCTGCCGTACCGGAGTGCACTCCTCTCACTTCCTGCCGATCCTCTACTCCTGGACCTACGAAACAGGGGTTAGTGACCCGGGCCGGGGTTTTCGATGGGGGCACTCCGATGGTCAAGTCAGTGATGATCCAGGAGAACAGATCCTCCTAGTCGGGCCCCTCTTGATGGACTCCGTACTAGAAGGAGTGAACTGATGTGTCGGTGAAGGAGAAAAGCAGCAGGGGGAGAGTGACAGCGGAGATAGAGGGGTTCCTTGTTACTCCCCTTCTCCCTGTTTCTCGGCGACTTTCCTTCTACCGTGGTGTTGGTGGTGTTACTCGGTTCTCTTGGTTGAGGTTACGCTTGTTTTTTTTTTGTTATTGTTGTTTTGTTTGTTACCTCCCCCCTTCCGGGGGTGCCGATCGTTCTTTGTAGTTGAAAACTGGCCGTTGGGAGCCTGCCTTAGGATCCTCACTGGGTTGGCAGGCGCATTGGTCAGGATTCCGTGTCATGGACGGGACGCCTTTCCTGACAGGTGGTAGGGGAAGCTTCCATTTCTTCTGACATCCTCTCTAGTTGCCCCATTTCGGGAAGTCTGGCAAAGTCTCGATTCGGGGTCCGCTACCCTAAGGGTGCATTGATGCGGGACTAATATTCATTTCTTTTTGTATAGGGTGCATTGATGCGGGACTAATATGCATGCAATTCTTTTGTATATTTTATATGTGGGGTCAGGTAATTCTCGAATTTCAGATCAAATTTGTTGTAGGGAATTTTGTATGAATTTTTGAAGCCAAGCATGCACATTAGAACCTAGAAAAGTACTAAAGAAGGATCGCCGGGGCTGAGAAGTCTCGGTTAGGGCAAGGTCTCCTATAATATAAAGACTGGAGGTAGAGTGGGTGTACCTGACAACATCTGAAGTGCCCGGTGAAGATCGCAGCGAAGGGATCTCTCATTTCTCGATGGATGTGGCCTAGAAAACCAAGCCAAAGACCCGCGGATACCCGGCTTTCTGCTCGGTGGTCCGATTGAGGCTTGGCTGGAGTCGTTGGATTCGTAAGAACTCGGGGACCTGCAAACGACCTATCAGGGGTTAGAAGACTCAGAGAAAATCAAGAAAACAAATGAAAACAGCAAAGGGAAGAAAGTTTGGAGGGGACTGGAAGGATGGTTGGCGGCAGGAAGATGGTTGCAACATCGAGAAGATGAACTCTCAAACCCCTTTATGCACACAGCAGGGTAATCACTCAAAGCAATAGAAGAACTCAAGATTTATTTCATATATCAAAGTCTCTCCTCATACAAGAGGCTAGGGTCCTTTAAATAGACCCTTAACCTTGGGCTCCAAGTAAGGGTACAATTGACATTACATAAGAATCCTTTTCCCTCTCAAACCCTAGCTAGAAAATAAGGAAACATTAGGTAGAAAAAATCCCTAAAAATTATCTTGACTTGGCCAACACTCCAAGGACACCTAGGGGGGCATGTTGGGCTTTTAGGAGCAGCAAGAGGCCGGCCCAAAGGGGCTCGGGCGCATGGATTTGGGCCTCTGAAAGCTGGGGTGGCCTGGTAGCCAGGTAGCAGGAATATTCCCTGGTATCTTGCTTCTTAGGGGCTTGAGCTTGGTGCCTGGGCTTGATTTCTTTGGGCTAGGATGCAGATGGACCTCTAAAATCATGGATGCCTTGGTATATGAATATATTTTGGTATCTAGAAGGGAATCTGGGCATCTGGAGGGCATCTGCAAGGAATCAAGATTTTCTGAATTTTTCTCCTGGGGTCTTCAAATCTTCAAGCTGGGTTGGACTTGGGCTATACTCCATGTCTTCAATCTGGTTGGACTTGGTCTTCACTTGTATGATGTGATCTTGAGTCTTCAATATGGTTGAATAGGACTCAAAAAAATAAAATTAGCTCGACATGAGCTGACTAACACTGGACTGAACTAGCTCAACATGAGCTGACTAGTACATAACTGAAACTCAAAATACTCAAATAATAACTAAAATGGACTCAGATAGGCTAAGCCCTTATTACAGATGGACTCATAAATTATTGATCAATTCATAGAGGGTTGAAAAGCCTTTATCTTATTCTGGTGCCTTTGGTGTCCCCACCAATTCTCCCGGGGTGGGAGGAACTCGACCCTGTTGAGTGAAGATCAAGCTGGCTCACATATCTCTCAAGGAGGTCTAGGTTGAGGTGCTGCAAGTCCTCTCGAGAAATCCATGAATCGTCTGACTCTGATCAGCCTTGCCATCGGACCAGGAAGCATTGATAACTGCGGCCCCGGGTCATAATGGCTTGATCGTCCAGGATACGCTCGATCTGTTCTCCTCTCTCAGGCTAAATTTATTAGTGGACACTCTGGGTTAGGGTCACTCACAATGAAAAGGAATAGGTTCAAAGGCCTCACTAGGTATTGCTGCCGGTTCCCTGTACTCAACCAGGTCTATAATATTGAAGGTAGAACTAATGCCCAAATCCGAAGGCATGTCTAACACCTAGGCATTTGATCCAACCTTCTCTATCACTTTAAAAGGTCCGGCTCTGCGAGCATGAAGCTTCTTTTAGGTCTAAGCCTAACCAAGATAGAATCCACTACATCAAATTCTTTGATCCATCTTCGGGAATTAGCCAGTTTGTTTAAAATTAGTGTAGGTGGTGAACATGCTGGGCACATGCAGACTCCTAACAAATGATTCAAAGGACTCATACTAACACCTAACAGACTTGACTATGCATTCCTATAGAAGGAAATTTTATTGAACTCTTTGGATCTAAACCTAAGAGATTATAGGTTCCCTAGGTTTGATCCTAGCTTGACATGCATATGAAAATTTACAGTGAACTCCTAGCAAATTCCAAAGAGTATGCCAGAAGTAAGATGCAAACCTAACATGCATGATGAATGCATGTAGTATGCTAATCTCAGTTAAATGCAATCTAATAATCCTAGAAATGCTGGAGGTGTCAGGAAAGGGCAGAAAATAGAAAGTGGGTTCAGAATAAGTTTGGTAGGGTAGGGAAAAAGGTTCAAGGTTAGTTGGGTAAAGTTCGATATAAGAAGGCATGTCAGGGACTAATCCTAGACTAATGAGGCTAACCTTACGAGGTTGCGATATATCTATGGGGTTTGCATAATGGAAGGATGGGTTACTAATCTCAGGAAAGAGGTCCTTAATGGGAACTATAGAAGGAGGCTCATCCTGAGGGTATTGATTCAAAGAGATCAAGTCCTTAACAAATTCTTCTGGTTCTTATATTTTAGGACTAGACTCTTTAATTTGGCTCTCCTTTATGGTTTCCTCAGGTAAGGCTCTAGTAGCAGTACCTAGGTTCTCTTCCTCTATTTGTTCTTCCACTATAGCTTTAGGTTGGATGTGGTCAAGGTCAACTACCTCTAGGTTGGCTTCTTCCTAGGTATCTATTGGGTCAGCTAATTCTAGGTCATCTAAAGGTGTCTCTTCTTCTCCCTCATACTCATCCACTAAGTTTGCATCAGCTTCATACACTTCCGCGATAATATAAGCCTTGTCAATCTCAGGAATGGTTGGAGAAGGTCGGCTAGGAGAAAATTGGCTAGGTCCTGGTTTCTGATTATGGACACTAATCCTAGTAGGTTCAGGTTGCCTAAGGGGTAGTGGCTCACTAATGGGCTCATATTTAGGGGTGCTAATCCTATGGGGTTCAAGTTGACTAAGGAAAAACTGAATAGTACTAGATTGATACTTAGGGGTTATGGGTTCTCTGGGCTCATAGGACAAGGGTGCAGATCTATGGGTCATGGGATTATAGGATCTGGGGTCATAGGATTTTGGGTCAGCTCTATGGTCAGGTTCTAAGGATGGATCATGGTATGGGGTCCTCCTAAGGTTGGGCTCCCTATATGGGTCAGGATATTGGGTTCTCCTAGGGTTGAACTCCCTATATGGGTCAGAATATTGAGTTCTCCTAGGGTTGGGCTCTCTATATGGGTCAGAGTATTGGGTTCTCGTAGGATTGGACTCCCTATATGGGTCAGAGTATTAGGTTCTCCTAGGATTGGACTCCCTATATGGGTCAGAGTATTGGGTTTTCCTGGGTTCAGTATCATAATAAGGGTCATGGTAAGGGGTTCTTCTAGGTTCAGTATTATAGTATGGGTCAGGCCGAGGGGCTCTCCTAGGTTCAACCTCTCGGTATGGATCAGGGTTTGGGGTCCTCCTAGGTTGAGGATTGTAGTACGGGTCAGGATAAGGGGCTCTCATAGGTTCAACCTCATGGTATAGATCAGGGTTTGGGGTCCTCCTAGGTTAAGGGGACTCGGGATCTGGCTCAGACTGTGACCCATGGGTTCTTTGTATGGTCCCAACACGGCCTTCTAACTGGTCAAACCTATTGGCAAGATGGTCAATTCTATTGTTGGTTTGGGTACCAGACTGAGTTAACTGGGCCATGAATTGGGTTAGTTGCTCAGTGAGTGCTTTTATTTGGGCTTGCAAATTTTCCATGGGTTCAGACATTTGTGAAGGAGGTGGGTGATATTAAACCCCTGATCTAGTGCTCATGCAAGACTCGATTAGACCGACTACAGCTGACTAGACCTAGAGTCCAAACTAGATGCTCAATCAGGGTGGCAAACTAGCCTATAGTAACCCTGTACTCAGCCAGGCAGGTGTAAGGGGAGTGTTAGGTCCCTGATTGCCAATCCTAGACACCAATCAGAGATTGGCCAGGTAGGCGGACCAGTACACAAGCCCTTTGGGATTGAATCCCTAAACCACCATTCTAGACACCGAGCACAAAGCACACACAGGTTAGCTTGACACAATGATCTGACACTTAGCCCGGACCCGACCAGTTGGTGTCCCTAGCCCACTAGGGCAAATTAAGTCTAGTTAATTTTAGGTTAAGGCTTGGGACCGAATGCAAGGGATATAGTTTTGGGCTAAGGAGAGGTGATCAAATCCTCCCCCCATCTGATATAGCAAGAGTGCCCTTAAAAGTAAATTATGCAATGATGGCAGGCAGATGAGGATGCAAATTAGGATTTAGATGTTTTTGGTATTTTTGAAGAATATGTAATTTTTTTTTTTGATATTTTTTTAAATAGAAGAAAACTTGCAAATCATGGCCTAATATGCTGGAAATATACTAAAATTAAAAGATATGCAAAAAATGCTAAACAAAACCCTAAAACTTCCAAACTTGTCTTGCTGAAAAAAATAGAGCCAAAAATTTGTAGGCTGTATTTTGGCTTGCAGAAAATTCACAGGCCATAATAAAATCTGAAAAAACTCTGAAAATTACTGTGAATTATAATGAATCTAGAAAAATAAATTTTAGAATTTTTGGAGTTTTTATCAGGGAGAAATAATTAAAATAACAGAGCATATCAGACTAAAAATTGCAGAAAATAAGCCCTAATCTAAGCTCTGATACCAAATGATGGGGGACTAATATGCATGTAATTATTTTTGTATATTTTATATGTGGGGTTAGGTAATTAATTCCCAAATTTTAGATCAAAATTTGTTGTAGAAAATTTTGTATGAATTTTTGAAGCCAAGCATGCAGATTAGAACCTAGAAAGTACTAAAGAAGGATTGCCGGGACTGGGAAGCCTCGGTTAGGGCAAGGTCTCCTACAATATAAAGACTGGAGGTAGAGTGGGTGTACCTGAAAATGTATGAAGTGCCCGGTGAAGATCGCAGCGAAGGGATATCTCATTTCTCGACGGATGCGGCCTGGAAAACCGAGCCAAAGACCCACGGATACCCGGCTTTCTGCTCGGTGGTCTGATTGAGGCGTGGCTGGAGTCGTTGGATCGTAGGAACTCGGGGACCTACAAACGACCTATCAAGGGTTAGAAAACTCAGAGAAAATCAAGAAAACAAAGGAAAACAGCAAAGGGAAGAAAGTTTGGAGGGGGCTGGAAGGATGGTTGGCGGCAGGAAGATGGTTGCAACACCGGGAAGATGAACTCTCAAACCCCTTTATGCACACAGCAGGATAATCACTCAAAGCAATAGAAGAACTCAAGATTTATTTCATATATCAAAATCTCTCCTCATACAAGTGGCTAGGGTCCTTTAAATAGACCCTTAACCTTGGGCTCCAAGTAAGGGTACAATTGACATTACATAAGAATCCTTTTCCCTCTCAAACCCTAGCTAGAAAATAAGAAAACATTAGGTAGAAAAAATCCCTAAAAATTCTCTTGACTTGGCCAACACTCCAAGGATACCTAGGGGGTGTGTTGGGCTTCTAGGAGCAGCAAGAGGCCGGCCCAAAGGGGCTCGGGCGCATGGATTTGGGCCTCTTGAAGCTGGGGTGGCCTGGTAGCTAGGTAGCAGGAATATTCGCTGGTATCTTGCTTCTTAGGGGCTTGGGCTTGGATCCTGGGCTTGATTTCTTTGGACTAGGATGCAGATGGACCTCTAAAATTATGGATGCCTTGGTATATGAATATATTTTGGCATCTGGAAGGGAATCTGGGCATCTGGAGGGCATCTACAAGGAATCAGGGTTTTCTGAATTTTTCTCCTGGGGTCTTCAAATCTTCAAGCTGGGTTGGACTTGGGCTATACTTCCATGTCTTCAATCTGGTTGGACTTGGTCTTCACTTGTATGATGTGGTCTTGAGTCTTCAATATGGTTGAATAGGACTCAAAAAAATAAAATTAGCTCGACATGAGCTGACTAACACTGGACTGAACTAGCTCAACATGAGCTGACTAGTACATAACTAAAACTCAAAATACTCAAATAACAACTAAAATGGACTCAGATAGGCTAAGCCCTTATTATAGATGGACTCATAAATTATTGATCAATTCATAGAGGGTTGAAAAGCCTTTATCTTATTCTGGTGCCTTTGGTGTCTACCAACTAGAGTTTGGTTAGTGCTATGATAATGTCACGAAGCTTTAGATGATCATTAATGAAATGACAATCTATCTCGATATGTTTGTTTACTCATGAAAGACGAGATTATCGATGATTTGAAGGGTAGTTTGATTATCACAGAAGAGCTCCATAGACTGAACATGATCAATTACGAGAGATCACAAAAGGCTACGCAGCCATGAGAGTTCACTAGTGGTAACTACCTTGGATCTGTATTTTGCTTTTGTTGACGACCTGGATACAGTGGTTTGCTTCTTGGTCTTCTAGGAAATAGGACATTTTATAGGCATAACAAAGTATCCAATAACGAAACCCCACATCATCGGGCAACCAACCCAATATGAGTCATAATAAGCAGTCAATTGCAAAAATGTCAGTATATTAAGTAAAATCCCCTGTGTTGCTGCCAAGATCGTCGTGGCCCGTAGCTACTGTCGGTGTCGGAGAGTGCCTCCTTCGCTGTCTCACTGTCTGGTGGTCCTGGACCTGCAAAACAGGGATTAGTGACCCGGGCCGAAATTTCTGGTGGGGGCACTCCGACGATCAAGTCAATGACGACCCAGAAAAACATATCCTCCTAGTCGAGCCCCTCTTGATGGACTCCACACGGGGAGGAGTGAGTAGTGTGAGAGTGGGATGCAAGTGTGTCGGGGGAAGAGTGGCCTGGCTAGAGGGAGTCTCTGTATGGCTCTTCCACCCGCCCTTGCTTGAGTTTTTCTTGTGGTGCTGTGCTCTCTGGTTGAGCTCGCACTTGTGTTGGTGTGTTCTAGCTTATGTCTTTCTCCTTTCTTATAGTTGTTACCTCCGAGTTTTGTAGACTAGGTTACCATTGGGGGTTCATCTTGGGATCTCCACTGGGCTGTCAAGCGCGTGCGGCGGTGTTCCAAGGAGCCTTTCCCAATCCGTGATAAGGAAAGCTATCATGTGCTCTGACATTCCCCTTGGTCACCTCATTCCGGAAAACCTGGCAGTACATTGATTGGTGGGCCACCGCCCCTGGGATTCGAATCTCCTGGTTGACTTCCTTTTCCGGGTGGTTCTGGCAGTTGGTGAGGAGCGTGGCGCCTCGATCAGTGGGTTTCTCCCCTTTCTGGTGTAACCAGTGGTTGCAGGCGGTCAGTGCGGTCTGGCAGGGGTCCCAGTGCAGTCCCCGGGTGGCTTGTCGGTGTCCTGGGATGGCGGTGCTCGCATCTAAGCTGGAATGGCAGGGCTCGCTCTGACCTACACGCCCCGAGCTTGCGAGGTCGCATCGGTGGAGGAGGGCAGAGTGCGGGCCCGGTCTAGAGGGCTCGGCCTCGAAGAGGCTCCATGCGGTGGAGGAGGGCTGAGCTCGACTCCGATCGCATGGCATGATCTTCGAGGGTCTCGCTCTGGAGGGCAAAGTACGGGCCCGGTCTTAAGGGCTTGGCCTTGAAGAGGCTCCACATGGCGGAGGAGGGCTAGCTCGACTCCGACCACGGGGCTCGATCTCCGAGGGTCTCGCTCTGGAGGGCAGAGTGCGGGCCCGGTCCAGAAGGCTCGGCCTCGAAGAGGCTCCACGTGGCGGAGGAGGGCTGAGCTTGACTTCGACCACGGGCCTCGATCTCCGAGGGTCTCGCTCTAGAGGGCAGAGTGCGGCTCTAGCCGAGGCGTCCCGAGCTTGCGGGACCGACCTGGCGGAGGATGAAGCTCGGCTTGTTGTCCCGAGAGAGCTCAGCTCAGCGAAGGAGTCCGAGCAGGAGAATTGATGTGGCGTCCGACGCGGCGACTTCCTTTGATATGGCGCCTGTCAGCTCCCCCATGTCAGCGATCTTGCCACATCATTTGCCCCCCACTTCCAAGGCTCGTTAGTGCGCAGCGCTCGGGCCGAAGGGAGTAATTATGATGCTGACATGGAAAGGCTGAGATCTGGCACAATGATGGCCATGATTACTGGCACTTCGTGAGACGGTCCTGCAGGCCAATGTGGGGGCACCACGTGGCCACATCCGAGGAGCAGTTAATGTTGGCGCATAATTCAGAGCAGCCGGGATGCCATTTTCGTCGATGGGCAATACGTGGCATGGATCCATTGGCGGAGGGGTCGTAACGGTACAGATTCGTCAGATCATTTCGAAATGAAAAGAGGGCCTTACCCGAAATATCCATCCTTTATATATATGTATAGACATATATGTATATATATATGTATATGTATATATATATATGTATATATATGTATATGTATATATATATGTATATGTATATATATATATATGTATATATATATGTATATGTATATATATATATGTATATATATATGTATATGTATATGTATATATATATATGTATATATATATGTATATGTATATATATGTATATATATATGTATATATATATATATGTATATATGTATATGTATATATATGTATATGTATATATATGTATATGTATATATATGTATATGTATATATATATGTATATGTATATATATATATATATATGTATGTATATATATGTATATATATGTATATGTTGTTGACTCCACTCAGTGATTTTGATGAATAACAAAATATTGAGTGCACATTGTGTTCTAATGAGGATTTCAAGTTGTGAGTTTTCAGGAAGAAAGCACCTCAAAATCTCAAGAACTTATGATGTATGGCACGTAATGGCACGGAGCAATTCTCACAAATCCGGACATCTACTTCATTGAAAAAGGGCATAAAAATGTTTAAATATTATGTGTTTATGTTTTGTAGAATTTTATTTATGTTTTCGAGGCATTTACACTTGAATCTGAAAGTTTTCAGTCTCAAGTGTCGACACCTGGACAGTCAATTGTCGACACTTCAGCATTTGGCACAGACAAAAATCCTTGGCACGCCAAGTGTCGACACCTATATTCAAGTGTCGACACCAAGTGTCGACACTTAGGTTCCAAGTGTCGACTCAAGGCCTGAGATTTTTGAAAATACAGAACTTTGTATTGTTGAGGATTTTTGTGTCAAGTGTCGACACCTGTGCATCAAGTGTCAACACCTGAATGTTCAAGTGTCAACACCTGAATGTTCAAGTGTCGACACCCAGAGGTCAAGTGTCGACACCTGACAGCCAAGTGTCGACACTTGCAGCCTGACAGCTCTAACGGATCTATTTTTCTGGCTTGCAGAACTTGCTTTTCAAGCTCCAAATGGTTATTTCCAAGGTACCAACGGTCACAAACCATTTTTTGGAAGGTTTTTGGTGTATTTAAGCTCCACCAACCTCATTTTAAAGCAAGAGAAGTGAAGTAAAGTGTATTCAAGTGAATTGAAGTCTACTCAAAAGCCATAAAGCCAATATTCTCTCCAAACTTCACATCAAAAGCCTCTTCTAGCTTAATTCCATTGAAAAGCCTACAAGCTCATCCTTACTTCATTCCAAAAAGAGGCACCTTGAAGGAGATTCCAAGGAAGAGTGAAGACAAAACATCCACTTGAGCTTCAAAGATTCCAATCTACTCTTGAAGAGAGTTTGTTGTAGTTTTTAAATTTCATATCTGTTTTTATTGTGATTTGACCTTGCTTTCAAGGGTGTCTTGAAAGAAGGTTATTGTGGTTTGTTGGTGAGCCAAAGGGATAAAACCAACTAAGGTTAACTTGTGAGCCCGAAGACAAAACAAGTGTTAAGGTTTGTTAGTAAGCCTAAGTGACAAAACCAACTTAGGTTTTGACTTGTGAGCCTTGTGAAAAACAAGTCGACTGTAATCTAGTGTGGATTATAATGGAATTCCCAAGGATGGCTTGGGAAGTGGATGTAGGTGCTAGGTTTGCACCGAACCACTATAAACCTTGTGTTTGTGTGTGATTGCTCTCTTCCTTTCTTGCTCTTTAATTATTGCTAACATCTTGCATTAAATTCATCATTGTTCACAAGCACCACTAGTCCCTCTCATTATTGCCTTAATTTTTTAAAAGACCCAATTCACCCCCCTCTTGGGCTCCATTTCTGGGCAACATATGTATATGTATATGTATATATATGTATATATATGTATATGTATATGTATATGTATATGTATATGTATATGTATATATATATATAACTTTGCAGCATTAGGGAAGGATCCAGACTCCTTGCAGCAGCATTTTTTTTGAATTTTTTTGTATATATATTCTCCTAAACATTAAAATTTACATGAATATCTTTTAAGATTGATATTTGTATATATACCTATCATGAAAAATCTTGCTTGAGCTTAGGGATATGAAGTCCAAGTTAACAGGCCCATTCAATTGGCCTTGCTACATGGCTACTAACCACTTGCTACCAAGAATACGAAGCCCAGATCAATAAACCAACTAGATGGCCTGACTGCACTTCATTGTCAAGCATGGGGTGATGCTTACAAAGAGGGTTGCTTGCATAGAAAAAGGCCAGGCTTTGGCATAATAGGAGCGAAGCACAACCGAAGAGGCTCGTCAATTTCTCGAGTAGGGATACAATAGTTTATCTTCAAGAATCAATGAATCTATTAGATATAACTAAAGTAGTACTATCTAGATTCAATGGCTGCTAAGTATCAAATTTTCGTAGCCCTTTTTCATGCTATAAATTATATCTTTTATATATAAAAGCAAAAAATCTGGCTTAGTTTTAGAGAAATTTTTTTCTCCAAAACTTGAACCAAATTTCTCTAGCTTAGTTTTCGAAAAAAAATTTCAATCATCAAAATTTTAAAATAAATTTTGAATAGATTTAGAATAATAGATATAATTAATTTAATAATTAATAAATTTTATTAAATAAATTTTAAATCATACTATTATAGCGATAGAAAAATCCATTCGGTCCTGACACAGCATCATCCCTGTTAGCTGGCGTGGCCACATGCTTCGCGCGGCATCCCCAGTTCTCCCATCTAAAATATACATGTCTGTGTATAATAATGGGACCGCCTGCCCCAGGAAGAGGAGGTCTGTTTTCGCTCCTCCCTCTTTTCTCTAAAAAAGGCTTGACCCAGGCCTCCGCCCAAGCCATGCACCATGCTGCCCAGCCTGCACCGGGCAAACCGTCTGTGGATGCGGGCCAGCCATGAGCACCGCCTACACCCAGACCCACAGGCACGACCTGTGGTGCGCACATCCAGCGCACTGCCTAGTCCGGTGTGGGACATGGCCTCAGCACGCCCATCGATGTCGCAGGAAAAGCAGCGCACCCCGGCAGATCCGGCTCCGCCAGTGGCATGTTCATCTCAGCCCGCACCGGGGTCCACCGTGACTCGAGCCTGCTCAGCAACTCGGGCACACCCACGCGTCGCTAGGAGTAGTGCCCACCTCGGTCTGCACGTCGACACACTTGGGAGCGGTCCACGGTCCGGCCCCGGCCAGCTTCATGGCCGCTCGTGCATGCTGGCATGCCCACCTCAGTTCGGCCCAACGCCCTCGTTGGCCCACACCGCTAGGGAGCAGCGCACCTCCGCACGCCTCAGTTTGGCTCCGGCATGCCCGCACCAGTCCGGCCGTTGGGGAGCAGCGCGCCTTCACGCGCCTCAGCCCAACATCGACCCAGGGTCCCTGATGGGGACATCGACCCGTACAAATCTCAGAGCAGCATGAATCTCGGAGCATATCCAGAATAAATTAGTTTAAGATTTATCTTTATCAATTGTTTTGAAATTTGATTTAGGATTAGTTTGGTTAGGATTGAGTTATCTACTATGGATAGCCCTTATCCTGTATTTGAATTTAAACAATCCTTATCTTTCTATCTTTTATTCAAATTCAAATAAGGGTTGGAAAGGTCTATAAATACCACCCTCAGTCCTTTGTAAAAAAATTGGTTAATGAAGATGAGTTTTTATAGAAGAGTGTTTCTTCGTTCTGCCTCCGTAAAGGAGTGGGCGTGAGGCTCGTCGTGCCTTGACCTTTGGGCATCGAGGGGTGTAAGACCCCATGCCTTCGCTTTCAAGCATCGAGGGACGTGAGGCCCTAGTTATCCCCTTCCCCGTCGAGTCCCCTCTATAATCTTAGAGATTTTTTTTACGGCCTCAAGTAGCGATTTGGGTGGGATGCCCTAGGCTCCGCATGTAGTGAGATGGGTGGGATGCCCTAGGCTACATGTAGTGGGGTGGGTGAGATGCCCTAGAGGTGAGAGGTCTCTCCGTGAATGTAAGTCCCAACTCCATAGAGTGTCTAATTTTCCTACCATCAATCTCCATTATTCCTTCACCATCCCCTAAAAAAATAAAAAAATAAAAAAAATAGTAGTACCCTAATCATCGGTGACTTTTCAGCTCGCCGACGATCCTACCTCCAATCCTGTGCCCCATCAATTTGGTATCAGATGCAGGTTGATTAGAGTTTTTTTTTTCTTCCTGAAACATCCCAGATTCATCCACTTCACACCGATGCCGAGTGCTTCCGCCATCGCCGAGATCTCCCGCTCCATCATCCCCATCTCTTCCTTTCTCCCACATCACCCCATGGCACTCCTGAGTTCGACGCCACCCTCATCGAGTCCCTGATGCTCGCCCACATGAAGCTTCTTCCGCCAGTCGACAGCCCCAACCACAACCTCATCAGCCCACGTCCTTCCTCCATCGGCAACCGCCCAGTTCATGGTCCAATACGGCAATACCTCATCTCCCTCGAAAATGACCTCAAGGCCTCCCGCACCCTCCCTACCAAATGCCAGTCCACCACGAACCCGGACTCCATCCTCCCCTCGCCTCGTTTCCCTTTTTTTCCTCCCTGTCATTTTTCGATCCTCATCGTAGAGTCGAGCTATTCACCTTTCATTCCAGGACTCGAATAAAAATCCTAAACCTTAATCACCAATTCTTCCACCATCTCCTAAAGAAAGAAGCCTCGATGGCACCTCCGTCGACGAGGAATACTCGCTAGTTGGAAGCGAGCAGGAGAAAGAAGCGCCTCCGATCAGCGATTCTCCTCCTTTCTTCCCCCAATCCCCCTGCAGTGAAAACCCCAGCCATTGCCGCAAATAATTTCTCCCAAGCCCTCAACCCAGAGCTCTTCAATGGCTTAGAGACCGACATCCATGCCAAGTACAAGCTCTTCTTGGAGCACCTTAGAGTCGACGGCAAATCCTACGTCTTCGAGATGGTGATCGACGGCAGCTCTAGGCCACCATTGCATCTAAAATACAAAGAGGACGAAGATAACAGAGAGGTCATGCAGTCCCACTCCCCGGGCAGTGTCTCCAGCACCGCGAGATCTTTTTCTGGCAGGAAGAGGCTTAAGCGACGGAATTCAAATATGAAGTTGAGCGAAGTTTTCGCCCCTTGTTCTCTCGGGCTACTACCTCACCGCCACCAACGACGTCCGACATCCACCGATCTGCCTGCCCGTGCAACCCACCGGATCCTCCCTGCTTCCCCTGCTAGAAGCTAACCGTCTCCGCTGCCTGCAGCTAAACGAAACAGCCACTGTTGTGCCATCCATCAGAACCCTTCTTCTCGTCCGTGCCGTCGCCGACGGCGAAGCCCGCCCGGAGTCCCTCCATTGTTCCAGCCCAAGGAGGAAGAAGAAGCCGCACGGTCATGAAAGCAGCTTCCATCCCTCTTATGGACTTCAAGCCTGCACACATCTCAAAGCTGCATAGATATTAAAGCTACACGGATTTCAGAGCTGTGTAAATTTTAAAGATGCATGATTTTTAGAGCCACATAGATCCTAGAGTAGAGCTAGAAAAAAATATGGGATTTGTTTGAAAAAAAATATATTATTATGGCTATTGATGAGTCAAGTTGGAGTCCCAGAAGACTGAAATCAAACTGAAGTTGGAGTCTGAGCTTGACTCGGCGGAGTCGAGTTCTCCCCACCTCAAGGGAATGATGGGGATATCGGCCTGCACGAATCTCAAAGCAGCATGAATCTCGGAGCATATCCAGAATAAATTGGTTTAGAGTTTATCTTAATCAATTATTTAAAAATTTTATTTAGGATAAGTTTGGTTAGGATTGAGTTATCTACTATTGATAGACCTTATCTTGTATTTGAATTTGAATTTGAACCATCCTTATCTTTCTATCTTGTATTCAAATTCAAATGAGGGTTGGAAAGGTCTATAAATACCACCCTCAGTCCTTTGTAAAAAAATTGATTAATAAAGATGAGTTTTTAGGGAAGAGTATTTATTCGTTCTGCCTCCATAAAGGAGTGGGCGTGAGGCCCATCTTGCCTTTGCCTTCGGGCGTCGAGGGGTGTGAGATCCTATGCCTTCACTTTCGAGCGTCGAAGGGCATGAGGCCCTAGTTATCCCCTTCACCGTTGAGTCCCCTTTATGGTCTTAGAGATTTTTCTTCACACCCCAGGTAGCGATTTGGGTGGGATGCCCTAGGCTCCCCATGTAGTAAGATGGTTGGATGCCCTAGGCTTCGCATGTAGTAAGATGGGTGGGATGCCCTAGGCTACATATAGTGGGATGGATGATATGCCCTAGAGATGAGAGGTCTCTCCGTGAATGTAAGTCCCAACTCCGTAGAGTGTCCAATTTTCCTATCCTCTGTCTCCATTGTTACTTCGCCATTCCCTAAAAAAATAAAATAAAAAAATAGTAGTACCCTAATCATCGATGACTTTTCAGCTCGTCGATGATCCTACCCATGATCCCGTGCCCCATCAGTCCCTCTCCAGTCTGGATCCGCCCTGCGTCCGCCCACGACACTCCCGCGCCTCAGCCCGGCATGGTCTTGGCTCTGCCCATGTGGAGTCTGTCCGCCCGGCCAGCCTAGCACGCTCGCCTCGCCTTAGTCCGCATGCATGGGAAACCTCCACCCGCCTCGCTCCATGCACCTCGATCTGCATGCCTCGATCTGTCTAGCTCCGCCCATTCCAACCCATCGCTAAGAACACTTGACACCCCGGTCATGCTCCTTAAAGAGCAGGTGCGGAGGAGGCTTGGATGGCAACTCCGACATGCAAAGTCTAGCACGTCGACTGCACCCCCTATGAAGGAAGGCTACACTGGAGCCTCGCAGGCCTATCATTGCCTCATAGGCCTATCCTGACATCTCATGCCACTATTTATACCAATTGAGAAGGAGTGCCCCACTAGAGGCACAACGCCCCTCTATCAACCACCTGCACCACTCTGAAGGAGGTGGCACCAAAGAAAATCTCCATGGCCTATCACAGCCTAACAGGTCAATGGGGGCCTCACAGGCCAAGCAGTGCTCTGCAGGGGTTCAGGCAGAGTAACTTCATAAAGAAAGAGAAGGGGCCTTCGGTAAAGGTAAGGAGGAGAGGGCAAGAGATAAGCCACAGGAAGCAAACACCCAGCCAAGCTGATAGCCAAGAGTTCCTAGAAGAGCTCCCATGGCAGCAGTCATCATGATACACTCTCTCCCTCTCCCAATACTCATTCCATCATTTCTTACACCCTTCGAGAGTGGAGACCACATCGGGAACCACCGAGGAGGATCTATTCTCCTTGGTCATCTACTGACTTGATCATCAGAGTACCCCCGTCGGGATCTCCGACCCGGGTCCCCTTCTTTTGCAGGACCAGGTGCGCACGGAGGAGGCCAATCGAGTGAACCGCCAGCCGACGCCATGTGGGAGCAGCAGGCCACGGCGAGCTACCAACGAGAAAGCCACCACCAGACGCCACGCGATAGAGCTGCAGGCCACGATGATCTAGACGGCAACATATACCAATATCAAAATTGTTATACTCTACATATTGCACGAGCCCTGCATCTAGTTAGGTGGAAAGAGAGACTTTCGATCTAGGATTGTTTATGGGCTCAGTCTAGGCTATGATTTGGATCTGATTTATGAGGATCGGTTCAATTAATGATTGATCGGTATAGATCTAATCAGATCGAAGCTTAACTAAGAAAATAGATTCAAGATTGGTTCCACCCAATTTATTATTATTATTATTATTATTATTATTATTATTTACTTCTTTTCTTGTTTCTCTTACTCCTTTTCTCTATTGCTGAAATAAAGCCTTCCTATGGCTTGTTAAGGGAAGCAAAAGGGAGATGAAAGGTGGTGGATCTAGTGGCGGTGTAAGCATGGTGGTATGGCCAGTGGTAGGTAGGGCTGGCAATCCAACCATGCACATAAGATTTGAGAATAAAGGGCATAGCACTTCCAATACACAATAGCCATGATATTAGGATATGGTGATCCTCTTGCACCTCAAGAGCAGTGATGGTAGATCTCTACCGACTATATCAAGGAGAACTACATAGGAGCTTTGATGCTAGCTGGACATGAAGGATTGGTGTCTCTCCGAGGGTAAGTCTCTTTCTCTGGAAGATTGCTTGGAAACAGTTGCCAACCTAATCTTTTCTAAGTGGAAGAGGGCTGCAACTATAGTTAACATGTCCATCTTGTAGATATGAAAAGCAAAATTTGGAGTATGTGCTCTTTACGTGCCAATAGGCCAAACAGGTATAGCATCTTGTAGGACTTTATAGGTTAACTTTCCAATATGATGGTCCAATATGGATCTTTCTTGATTTTTCGAGACAAAGTGCAGTTAAACAACAAACCAGGGGAGGCGGCATCCGAGCAGCATACATTCATATCATATATGACTATCTCTAAATGGTCTCATCTTTGAATCTACGAGATGCCTGGTAATGATTATTTTGGAGCATACCCACATATATACTGTGGAGATGCTGAAGTGATCTTGAGACCAATAAAAACTAGGATCCCTATTTTGCTCATATAGCAATCCGATGGGTGTTTATTTTCTTGGAGCCCCCATCTCTGTGGTACATCAAGATCAATTTTGATGCCAATGTTAAAGGCAGTCGAGGTAGTGCTAGTTTTATTATTCATGATCTGAGATTGGGATTGATGGTGGTAGGGGGAGCTATCTCTTTGAGTCGATGGTTCCTATGGTGGAGCTTTGAAGTACACAGACATGAATTACTTACACACAAAGAATCTTGCGAGCTGACGCTCTTACTATCGAAGGTGACTCCACTACAGTTATTACCTGGATCCAGGAAAGCATGCGAGGGAAGGTGATGCACCCTCTGCTCCTTGATATTGCTGCTATCTTGTTGGCTTGCACTATTATAACTATTCGTCATGTCCATCAAGAAGTAAATTTAATCACTAATTGGATAGCTGCCTACGTTGTAGAGCACTCAGAGACTTTCTGTGAACTGAGATGAGGGAGGCCCCAGCTCATTTCTGAGATATTTTGCTTTCTAACTTTTTTAGATGTATTTTTACGAGACTTATATGAATGCCCTGTCTCATAAAAAAAGGGTATAGTGACATTGCCTCCTTGCTGCTATAGTGGTGACACCAAAGGTCGAAAAGGAAATCAAGGAGGGATGAGAGCATATCGAAGGTGGTGGTGGCAGTTGGGATGCTACCAATGATGCCAATTTCCAATGGTAAAGAAACTAAGAATTCTTGAATAGAGAGGGTGGCGGAAAACTGGAAGTTTTGAAAGGAAAAAAAAGGAATGTTTGGGTTGGCTACACTGGGTTATGGTGGCTTGGTGGTTGCCAAAGGTGAGGAAGAAGGGAGAAGAAGGTTGGGAGCGGTTTGATGGTGAATTCAATCAAGTGAGAAGAAGTTAAACAGACGGGACTTAGGAGGGGAATAGACTTGATTAATAGCAGATAAGTTCGGTCATTCACCAGTGAAATCAATGCCAAATGGTCATTGGCCATTCCTCATCAGCCCGTGACATCCGCTATGGCCATTCATGCGGCCAAATCTTTTCAAGTATTTGGATCGAGCAGGGGATAAAATTTTGTTATTCGTTCTTTTATTTTTTTTTGTTAAATCCTAAACTAAAGTTGGTAATGCTTGCAGACTTCGGCCTAGAACATGTCCAAGTGGACTGGGTTTCGCATGTATATTGGCTATGAATATAGATGTGTATAAAATCCAATATAAAAATTACTTACAAGCAATCCCGAAAGTAGTAAACATTGCCAAGAATCAATGATTTCTTTCTCACAATTTTTTTCATGTTGAGGTGCGAACTCGTGCTTGCGATGACTTAGTTAAAAAAAAGAGAATTAGACTGGGCATGCCGGAAATGATTCGACATGGAGATAAATTATCCTGGAAGCCATCCATTGGTGACTTGCTTGACTTAACATCTGACAAGATATGGTAATGACATGATGATGATCTACTTGATCTCTTATTGAGTAGAAGAGAAATATAGGAAAACACCTTCCCGATCCATGATCGACTAGTTGAAGGAAATATATCTGCTCAATTATTGGCTGGCTAAATATAAAAAGAAAATGAGAAAAAGCCTGGTTGGCTCCTTTTTTTTTTTGATAACCCGGATCCATTAACAAATAAGGAAAAAGTACAACCAAAACTGTCCACCAACAAAATATCTCTAAACTGTAAATGTCTCTCATCAAGAAGAGACCAAACAGTCTCTTCCGAGTGAAACGCCACAAAAGAAGCCACCTAGTCCGCAGCCAAGTTGGCTCACGGTAGACATGCCGAACAATGACCCAGTACAACCGCGAAGCAGCGAAGCTATATCCCGAAGGAGAGGGAGGGTGGAAGTCACCCGAAGAGCACTTTGGATCCAGGAGATAACTGTCAAGGAGTCTCCCTCGATAATGAGCCGATCAAGGTGAAAGATCCTCCTGGCATACCTGATACCCGCCCAGGCATCATAAAGCTCTGCTAAGGGGACCGTGGACTCAAAAAGATGGATGCCCCCCACAGCAAAAAAGCCGACTCCAGACGTCCAAATCACAAATGCAACCCCAGCATTAGCCCCTCTAACACTCCCATCAAAGCTAATAGTAGCATAAGCCGGAGAAAGGGGCTTCCAAGAGACCAAAATCTAGCGAGGCGCTCGAAGAGCAGAATCGGAGCCCCATAACTCAAAAGTAGCTACCATCATGCCCTGATACTCAGCAATGTGAGCCCTAGCTCTCTCAATAATAAATCTGGCCGAACATATATCAGACCTGAAAACCATGGCATTGCGGGTGATCCAGAGATGGTAAGCTAAATAAGCGATAAAGTCCCGAGAAGCCGAATTGGGAGGAGAGCGAAGGATGTGAAGGAAAGTGTCAACCACATCATCTCCAGTGTACACCAGGGATCTGCAACCTGCCAGGGACCAGACCCGCCAAGCTCTCAACTAAAGGAAAAGAGTGTGATCCAAAGACTCCTCCGGAACACCACAAATCGGACAAGAAGGAGGAAGATGGACCCCACGAGCACTCAGAAAGGATCTCGTAGGGAGCCGATGCCAGGCCACCTTCCAGATAAAAAGTCACACTCTCGGATGTACTAGAAGAGACCAGATCCAAGCAGCCTGGAAACCCCTCTACTGCACCGGATAGTAGATGGAATAAAAGGTCCAACAACGGAGCAGAGCGGGATGAAGAAGACCCCCAGACTCTAGTGTCTGGGCAAGGCATCATCGATAAGCCAATAGAGAGAATCCTTTCCTTCAGGGCTTGCCCAAAATAGCGAGAGAGCCGAAGAAAATCCCAAGTCTGTATCCTCGAGATGATAAAATCACCCACCATACTGGAGGCCAACAACTCAGAGGATAAAAAAGTGGGCCATCTATCTAAAGTGATATCTGAGATCCACAAATCAGACAGAACTCTGATAGATCTCCCATCCCCTACCATCCATCTCATATGCTAATGACCTCCGGAGCCCTCATCCTAATTTCCCTCCACATGGCAGACCCCCGAGTGGACTGAGAAACCTCGCCTCCCTCCAGAGATTGAACATCATATCTACCATGCATAAAAGAAGCCCACAGATGGTCAGGACTCAAGAACAGCCTCATAGCATGACGAGCCAAAAGAGCCTCCCTCCTAACACCAAGGGAATGGATGCCCG
Organism: Areca catechu; assembly: GCA_021397845.1. Lineage (NCBI taxonomy): Eukaryota > Viridiplantae > Streptophyta > Magnoliopsida > Arecales > Arecaceae > Areca > Areca catechu. Next base: position 119,566,102 of record CM038038.1, read on the forward strand.
GCCCTCCATCCCTAATAGGATGACACATCGACTGCCATCCCACCAGATTATCTTCCCTGGGAGCAACGCTCGATCGCCACAGAAATGCATGAAGAATTTGCTCCACCTTCTCCACCATAACCTTGGGGATAACAGTACTAGCTAAAAGGTAAATCGGTAAGGATATCAGCACCGATCTGATCAAGGTGAGTCTACCCATAGTCGATAGAGCCCTACCTTGCCAGCCTTCCATCCTGTCCTGCACAGCCTGCACCAAAACAAAAGAGTATGCCCTGTAGAGCGAGGCACCAGAAATAGGGACACCCAGATAGAAGATAGCACCGTCCTTCTCTCCAATCCCCAGAGTAGAAGTAATCAGACTATGAAGATGGGCCGTAAACTTTGAAAAGAAGTGGACCTCCAACTTCACCAGATTGACCCTCTGCCCAGAAGCAAGACAATAAGCCAGGATCACCCTCCTGAACCCCCGAGCTGTGGACTCAGATGCTCTACCTAGAAGTAAGCAGTCATGTACAAAAAGAAGGAGCGAGATCGGGACTACCATGGGGGCAGCAACATAAGGTTGGATTGTCGATGCCCTAAGACAATCCCGCTTAGCTCACGAAAGAGAGTAGGCAGTAATAATGAACAAATAAGGGGGAAGGGGGCAACCTTGCCGCAGGCCAATCGTAGAGTGAAAGTACTCCGAGGTAGACATATTAATAATAATAGAAAAGGAGGGGCTCATGATGCACGCCATGATCTTGGAGATCCACAAGGGATGGAAGCCAAAGCCCTGTAAAGACCGCTCCACAAAGCTCCACCGAACACGGTCATATGCCCGTTCCATGTCCAGCTTGATAGCCATCAGACCAGACCTGGTAAGTGCCCTCCTCATATCATGCATAAATTCCTGAGCCAGTAAGACATTGTCAGAGATGCACTGACCCCAACAAAAGCCCCTGCTTCGGAGAGATAATACCAGGAAGAAAAGATTTCATTCTCATGGCCAGCAGCTTAGCACACACTTTATACAGAGTACCACACAGACTAATAGGTCTAGATTGAGAAGGATGAGAAGCCTAAGAACTTTTGGGGACAAAAGTAACATAAGTCTTCTTCCACATATCCGGCATCTGGCCTATAGTGAAAAATACTTGCACATCGAAATGACATCACAGCTAATAATTCCCCAATATCTCTTGAAGAATAATGGGAAAAAACCATCAGGACCAGGAGTTTTATCCTCAGCCAAAGACCACAGCACCTCCCTCACCTCAACCTCGGAAATAGGAGCAAGAAGACCAACATTCTGGTCCTGGGACACCAATCTCTCAGGAGCAGAAACCTGGAAATAATGAGAGTCCCCCTCCTCAGACCTCCATCTAGACCTGAAAAAGGAGACAACATCCTGCAAGATGCCCTCCTCATCCTCAATCTAGTGACCCTCATCAGACTTAAGGGCCACGATATGATTTCTATGTCATCTGACAAGGGTAGCCTGGTGGAAAAAGTGAGAGTTCCTGTCCCCCTGAGCCAACCACTGAACTCTGGATTTCTGTCTCTATATAGTTTTCTGCTGAGCTAGAAGGGAATTATAAGAAGCCAGACTAGTTCGCAGGGAGAAAAGATCATCATTCAGATCACCCTCCGTATCCTCCTTCACATGGAAATCATAGATAACCTTCTCCACCTCTACCAATCTATTGAAGATATTGTCAACCTCCTCTTTATTCCACCTTCTCAAATGGCGTTTGAGAAGTTCCAACCTGTGGGTGATCCGGTACTGAACATCACCCCTAATAGGAATTCCCCACATCTCCCTAACCACCTCCCAATAATTCGGATAAGAAACCCAAATTTTTTCAAACCTGAAAGGCACATAAATAGGAGAATGAGGAGTAGTAGCCAAGAGGATAGGACAATGATCAGAAGCCACCCTATCAAGGTACCACACCATAAACTAGGGATAAAGGTTAAGCCAGCCCATGGTAGCCATAGCTTTGTCCAGCCTTTCCTAAACCCTGGCCCTTCTTATTCTATTGTTACACCAATGAACCGAGAGCCTACAAAACCCAGGTCCACCAGACCATTGGAATCCAAAAAGTGGCTGAATTTCCTGGTAGCCACATTATGAGAAAAAGGTTTACCCCCTCTCTTCTCCTCCAGCTTTGTAATACAATTGAAGTCTCTAACAACTACAGTCGAGAACCCCTGATTAATCAACTGAGAAACTTCATTCCAAAGATACCTCCTTTTCTTGTAGCAAGTACTAGCATAGACTCCCGAAAGAATCCACGTTGGGCCATTGCTTTAAGTTACCACAAGAACCACATTCTGTGCACATTTATGAAATACATCGATTCTGACAGCACCCCTGTCCCAAGCCACAACAATCCCCCTTGATAATTCCTTAGCATCAATAGCATAAAGATCCCAATCCTTAGGAAGACATTGTCGGATCCTCTGCAGGGAAGATCCAGCCAGACGAGTTTCTATAATCAAGCACACATCAAGATGATGTAATTGACTTATTCTACGAAAGGAGGCAAAGGAAGGTTTTCCTGCCCCTCTAGCATTCTAAGAAAGGATCTTCATACAAAACCACTAACCTATGGAAGAGCCCTCCCCAAGGTTCTTACCAGATACAACATTAGGGGCCCCTTCTCTGCATCCTCTACCTCTTTAAACAAAACTAACTTCAACTACCCCATAACATCATCATGAACAGGAGCTTGCCGATCAACCCCAATAAGCATAGGAACCACATCCTCTGCAGCCTGTCTCGATCCCGGATCTGAGTATTGAGCAGCAATCAGAGTAGACAGACTAGCCACCTGAAGTTTCCTGTTACTCTCCCGAGAAGCAACACCTGATGACTGCCCAGCCGACTCTTAAGCATTCCCCTGAGAACCCCCTTCTTTCTCACTTCCCTTCTCCACTTCCTCTGCCCAACCCATAACCAGCTTCTTTCGCTTAGCCGCACCCACAGCTTTCCCGCCAACCCTCGCCCCTGCCCCACTCTCTCGAGAAGAAGCACCCGATGACACCCCAGCCAAGTCCTAAGCATTCCCCTGAGAACCTCCTTTCTCACTTCCCTTCTCCACTTCCTCAGCCCAACCCATACCCAGCTTCTTCCCCTTAGCAGCACCCATAGCCTTCCCTCCAACCCTCACCCCTGCTCCACTCTCCTGACCACCAGAAGAGGACTTGGAGCTCACAGACATAAAAACAAGGAGACTGGCCTTACCCCCCATGAGCCCATCCATACAAGGATCAGTAGGACTAATCTTTGTCACTAACAGAGGGGGAGAAGCCGACGCTGCCATCCGCAACTTCTGTCTAGATAGAAGAGAGGTTGCAAGCTCCACCAGCAACAGCTTGAGGACCACCGAACCAGAGCCCTTTGGGCTAGGCAGAGGCGAAGACGATGGGCTGCGGCCTCTTTTCAAAGCAGCAGAGCCCAGGTCCACCATAAGTAGATCCACTGGATCGGAGTCCGAGAGGCCCAAATCCATTCGATCCCCCAGCATAGCCAACTGCCCAAAGCCAAGGGCCAGCGAGGCTCCATCACTATAAACCTCCCCCGAGCTTGCCTCCGGTGAATGGCGGTGTGCTACCTTACTTGGCTTCTGCCAGTCGTTCGAGTCCGGAGGCAAACTCGATGTCGATGTCTCCACCGTAGGTGAAGCCCTGGAGGAAGAAGATAAGGGATGTTCAGAAGAGGATCTACATGTAACCCTTACACCTATAGCCTCCTTCCTCTCCTTCATCGGAGATCGAGCCGGCCTCTGCTATCGAACACAAATAGTGAGAAGCCAAGGCCCAAACTTTGGATGGCACCTACCTTCAGTCTCCATAGCAGTCTTCTCAGTTCCCTCCGCAGTCGCCTCCTCCCCCATGACCCCTTCAGTCCTCTCCCTTTCCGTCCGTCCCCCCATACCATCAACCATATCAACTTTGCATCCTTCTTCTTCATGGCCAATTGTCCCACAGCTAAAGCAAAGGCCAGGCAAGTTCTCATAAATGAACTGCTGCCAAAATATCTTGGATTTCCCTCTAATCAGCCCCCCTGGCTTCACTAGTAGGGCTAAGTCCAACTCCATCCTAACCTGAGCATAACCAGCTTTCTTCAAGTGGTCTGTGAATCCATCCATAGAGATGGGTCTTCCGGCCTCCTCGGCCACAGCCATTATCGATGCCAGCTTCCAAAACTCCACCGAAAGTCCCGGCATTCGCATCCACACTACCACTTTGTAAACCGTCTACTGTCCCAAAACAAAATCAGGCTCCCAGTCATCCATAGCCAACAGCTGGCCTCCAGTGAACCACGACCCACCTACTCGAACAAACGCACACTCCCTCTCTGTTTTTAACTTGACCACAAGGTGATCTTCAGCCAATGGAATCACCTCCGGCTCATATGAGAGATTTGCTTTTGAATGAATCTCCCTAGCCACGGACTCTACCGACACCCGCCTCCCCAGATTCCGAACAACCACCGCAAGTCCCAACCACTCCCTTTGCGCTCCTCAAGCTCTGTCTCCGGCAGCTCCAGTACTTTGGTAAAGTACATTTGCAGCTGCTCCAGATATTCAACTGGGAGCTTCGAAGAAGTCAAGAAAGACCCTCTCACTGGCTCTTGAACGATCCTTGCCCACATTCTCTCACCCTCGCCTGATCTCACTATCTCCTTCCCCTCCTTCCCGCTCGATCCTTTCGCTTCCACCATGGCTTTCAGAGATTGCTTCGCTAACACGGCAAGAAAAATCCCATGCACGCCTTCTAAGACACTGCAAGGCAACCGCATAAGTGAACTAGGTTGGCTCCTTTTTTTTTATGAAACGGTGTATTCATTGCACAGAATGAGAGTGAATACAACCTAAAAAGTAAGACAAAATGATATCCCTAAGCTATACAGGGGAGGTCCGCCACTCCGACCACAATACCAGGACCGAATGATGAGCAACGTGGAAGGTAACCCAATCTGCAGCTGAGTTAGCCTTCCGAAATACATGATAGATCTGAACAGATATACAACCCTGTAGAAGAAGAGCAATGTCTCGAATAATATGATGGGTAGAAGCAGTCTCCAAGGCCTGATGCATCCAAGAAATGACCGCCAGCAAATCTCCCTGAATGATGAGATGATCCAGATGGAAGATGCAGTGGGCATATATGAAGCTGGCCCATGCAACACACAGTTCCATCGCAGGGATGGAGGAGTCAAACAGAGGGGTCCCACCAGTAGCTAGGAAATCCAATCTAGAATCCCAGATGACAAAACCCGCACCTCCCAACCTGCGACGAAGACTTCCATCAAAATTGACTATGAAGAAAGAAGGAGGAGGGGGTTTCCAAGAGATGAAATGAGTAGAGGGTGCTCGAAAAGCAAGACAAGAATCCCAGATCTCCAAATGTCTACCAGTCGATTGTGGAACTTAACAACCATATTAGTAGCTCGGTGGATAAGAAGCCAAGGAGAGCATCTGATCGAGCTGAAGACAAAGTCATTCCTGGACAGCCAGATATAATAGACAATATAAGCTAGGAGGGTAGCAACGGGGATGACAGCAGCCGATCGCGAAATCCGAATGAAGGAAGCCTGCCTGTCAAAGTCTTGAAGAAAGAGGTGATCCAAGCCAGCCATCTGCCACACATGCCAAGCTCGGCGACAAGAGAAGAGGGCATGATCCTGGGTCTCGTGACTGTCACCACACATAGGGCACTCAAAAGATAGATGAATCCCTTGAGAGACCAAGAAATATCTGGTAGGAAGGCAAAGGTGAGCCACCTTCCATATGAACAGAGAGACTCTCGGGTGCACCGGAATGGACCAGATCCAACCTAGAGGGATAGGGGTCGGAGGCTCAGGAGAGAAGATGGTCATGAGATCCGACATCGGAGCCATAGGGGCTGCTGAGTGCCTCCAAACTCTAACATCTGGGCCAGGAATAGTGAGTAGGATAATAGAGCAGACCCGGAGTCCAAGGATATCCCCGAAAGTAGCCATAACAAGTCGATGATCCCATAGCTGCTGGCCAGGAACAATGAGATCAGAGATGGATAAAGAGTCAGGGATGTCAACCGAGAAGAAGGTAGGCCATCTGGCAAGAGGAAGATCCGAAATCCAAGGGTCCTGCATGAATCGAATGGATCTACCATCACCAATAACCTAGGAGATATGAGGAGCGATGAGAGGAACTCTGGTCAGCATATCCTTCCAAATGATCGAGGAGCGTCTGGTAGGATGCACAGTGTCATCAATGAGAGCATAATGGTCAGCATACCGGGCTCCCATCATAGTCAACAACATGCTATCAGGACACAGAAAAAATCTAATGACAAGCCTCCTAAGAAGGGCCTCTCTCCTTGACATAAGAGAAGGGATCCCGAGCCCACCAAGGTGAGTGGGTTGGCAAACTGTCTGCCAACTAACAAGATATATCCTCTAGCGAGACAAAAAAGTGTTCCATAAGAAAGCCCTAAATATCTGCTCCAATCTGAGAATAATAGTCCTCGGAATAATAGCATTAAACATCAAGTAAATCGACAGAGATGAGAGCATCGATCGGATAAGGATAACCCTGCCCATAGAGGATAGGGATCTATCTTGCCAACTGTCAATCTTCTCGCAAAGAGCCAGAATCATCAGGGAGCACTTCGCTCTGGAGATCCTGGATCCGGAGATAGGAGCACCCAAATAATTAAGAGGACTAAGCCGCTCTGAAATCCCCAGGATGTCTGCAATGCGATGACGGGTCCTGAAGGGGGTCTTTGGACTGAAGTAGAGACAAGATTTATGAAAATTGACTCTCTGGCCCTAAGCCAAGCAGTAGTGCTCCATAATTCATCAAAATCCCCGGGCACAGGATACGGAAGCCCTGCCGAGGAGAAGACAATCATCTATAAATAAAAGGTGTGAGACTGAATGAGCTCTAGGAGCGGGTGAAAATGGCTGGATAACCGATTCTCGCATCACTGCTCGCAACATTCTCGATAGGTAGTCAGCGCAAATGATAAAGAGGGAAGGAGAGAGGGGGCAACCTTGGCGAAGGCCAATAGTGGAGCTGAAATAATCCGTAGGAGAGCCATTTATCAGAAGAGAGAAGGAAGGCCCGGTAACACAGGAGAGGATACTGGAGATCCAAGTTGGATGAAAACCAAAGTCATGAAGGGCCCTGCAGAGGAAATCCCAATTGACTCTATCATATGCTCTCTCCATTTCCAACTTAATGGCCATAAGGCTGCGACGAGAAGAGGCACGATGAAGGTCTGATATAAACTCATGGGAAATCAGAACATTATCATAAATACAGCACCGAGCAACAAAAACTCCCTGCTCCGGGCAAACCAGAAGCGGAAGAATAGCCTTCATTCTGGAAACCATCAGTCTGGCACAGACCTTATACAAGTATTACATATGCTGATGGGTCTGTAGTGGGCAGGCTCAGATGCATCAGGGTGCTTGGGGATAAGAGTAATAAAGGTCCGCTTCCAGGAATTTGGCACAGTGGTGCGGGCACCAGACTCAGAAGAAGACTTCAGAGCTCCATCTGGATCTCTGATTGACATTGTCCGAGAAATTAGGGTTTGTAATAAAGGTTGACCTGGTCAACCAGTTTATTTATTTTTATTTATTTCTTGAGTCACCATTTAAATTTTGTTGAGTCATGTTGACTCGGTGCAAGTCCCGATGTGGTTTCAATTTGGTCCAAAATGGTACCACATTTGTCTTCCAATCAAATCAAGGTTCAAGCAAGTGGAGGCCACACTCCAAGCCACACGCCCAGCCACACTCCGAGCACACGCCAGAGTCCAGGAGGCGCCACAGAGGCATCCCAGTGTCATGGTCCCCACACCCAAAGAAGAAAAAATCAAATTGGAAGCTAATTTAAAGGAGGCGCCCATACCTGCCTATTTTACCTAAGCAAAGAAGGAAGAAAACTTCTCTTGGAGAAGAAATCAAAGAAGGACATCCAATTGGTTCAAATCAAAAACAAAGAGCTTAACTTGGAGTGGAAGAAAAGAAGAAATGCCATAAGAAGAGGAGGACTCCAAATCCAAATCCAACTCCAAAGGAGGCGCCATAAAAATTCCAAAAAAAAAATTCCTTTATGGCCGTCCCAATTTTTTTTGAAGTCTTGGTCGACCAAGAGAGGGGGTTTTCTACCTAATCTAGAGGTTGGAAGAGTTTAGTCCCACATGGGAATTTGTACAAGCTAGGAGAAAATTTTAGGTCTATATAATAGACCTCTCTTTGTAACTTTGAAAATCAATGAAGAAAATTATTTTTTTTTGCTATTCTCTTGTGTTGAGTGACCTAGGTTTCTCTTCTTCCGCACTATTCTAAGTGTTGAGCTCCGTGAGGGGGTAATCCGGGTTCCATTGGAGCCTTGAGGAGGTGAGAGATCTCCATCTTTATCCAAAATCCTAGGTTAGCCACTTGAAATCCCAAAACCCTAGCCACCCTTCATTATTTTCAATCCATCAAACCCTAGATCCATCCATCTCCCACGGCCTCTCTCTCTCTACAAGTCCAGGCCGTCCACCTTCATCCAGATCCAGTCCGGCTACTTCAGATCCAGAGCAAGTTCCAAGGAAAATCACATCAGCTTCCAGGAGAATCCAGTTTTCAGCAATTTCAATCTTCAAGTTCTTCAACCTGGTAAATTCTTCCCTTGACTCTCTGATTCCATCAATTGTTTTTCTTCTCTTCCAGATCTTGAGTTCAGGAGAAGCCAACCCGCCAAAGGACCAGTACTGGAGGATCCATTGCGAAGAAATCTGAATCTGAGGATCCAACAATCTGCTCGGGAGAGTTCTTCCACCAAAATCTGTGAAGATCATTGTCTGGTTAGGTAAACCATCTCTACTCTTTATTTCTGTTCTGCTGAAAGTTCGGAGCGAAACCCTAGGTCTGAGAGTTTCTCAACCCCCAGCGATCCGTTGCTTCTGAACTACTCTGATAATTTAGTTTCCTTAAAATTGTGCTTTCAATTATCATATTAGTATCTTTCAATGTTAGGTTAACTTTTCTTTGATTTGAAGCCAACTTCTACAAACATATAAAAACAACAAAAAAATTAGTTAATCTTAATTTACTTCCGCATCGCATTCCTTTATTTGTTCTGCATCATTTTTGGTATCAGAGCCCAGTCTAGGGTTTCTGATTTGCTTGCTTGCTTTGATTGTTCTCTTTTTATTTTGTCTGCTCGAAGTAGACTCCCCAGGACGTCCGGTCCTAGGAACTAAGCGAGGCGCAAGCCTCCTCCTCCCATTCCACGGGGTGTTCCTAGGGCGTGTAGGGGATCCATTGGGTTATAACTTCGTAGCAGGGATTATAAACGGGGAAGACAATCTAGTTGCAGCCCGTAATTGCCCTGTTGTCTGAATTATTTCTCCCTGCATAAAACTCCGAATTGTATGATTTTTGCTTCGTTGAAACCAGTATAATTGAACCTATTTTCCATAATTTTTCTGTGATTTATTGGTTTCGGTAGAAATTCTGAGAATTAAAATATAGCAACTCTGTTTTTGTGTTCTGTAATTCAATTCTTTTTGGAGTGATCATCTCATAATTTACTTAAGGGCAATTGAGCATCTAAGATAAGGGGAGGAGTTGATTACCTCTCCTTAGCCCAAAACCACCATCCAATCATTCGAACCTAGACCTAATTTAAAATCAGTTAGACCTAATTTGCCCTAGTGGGCTAGGGACACCAATTGGTCGGGTCTAGGCTAGTGTTGAGTCAGTTTGCCGAGTTATTCTGTGTGTGCTTAGCACTCAGTGTCTAGAACGGTGGTTTAGGGACTACGTCCCGAAGGGCTTGTGTGCTGGTCCGCCTACCTGGCCAATCACTGATTGGTGTCTAGGATTGGCAATCAAGGACCTAACACTCCCCTTACACCTGCCTGGCTGAGTCCTGAGTTACTACAGGCTAGCTTGCCACTCTGATTGGGCATCTAGTTTGGACTCTAGGTCTAGTGATCCAGTAGTCGATTTAGTCTAGTCTCATTTTGTGTGCTTGCTTGAATCATCATGTCTACCAGAAACGGAGTGCCATATCAACCTGGTCAAACCCAACCTGATTTAGAGGCCATGATCAGAACTCTTACTGAAAGTATGGCTAAAATGAATCAGGATATGACAAACACTGTGGCCCAGTTTAGCGCACAAATTCATGAGGATCTTACCCAACTTAGGGACCGAGTCCAAGTACTTGAAGAACCTAGGGATCGGAATTGGACTCCTGACCCCGATTTTAATGTGCCTCAACCTCACCCACATCAGGAGCCTAGAAGGCCTTTATATAGAGATCCTGAACCTAATCATAGGAGGCCTGACCCAGAGCCTGAAGATAGAGATGATAGGTTCATCAGGAACATCAAATTAGATGCACCCACTTTTGATGGTAGTCTGAACCCTAAGGTGTATTCTAATTGGGAGGGTGAGATGGACCAATACTTTGAGTGGTATGCTATGTCTGAGGAGAGGAAATACAAGTTTGCCAAGATGAAATTAGTGCGTCAAGCTAGGTTATACTGGGAGAACATTGAGCTAACCACTAGGAGACGGAATGTTGAGCCCATAACCACTTGGCAGGGTATGAAAGAAAAATTGAGAGATAAATACCTACCCATTTCATACCAGCAAAACCTGTTAGACCAATGGCAAAACCTGAAACAAGGAAACCGATCTGTCTCAGACTACATAGCTACTTTTGATGAATACCTAATGAGATGTGATGTGAGTGAAGCCCACGAAGTCACTTTGTCTAGATTTAGGGCTGGACTGAGGGAAGATATCAAGAGAGAACTATTTCTGAGAGAGGTTACTGATCTAGACCAAGCCTACCAGATTGCACTGAACACTGAGAAATTTCAGAGAGGACCTATACCTTCTAGGGTTAGTGCCCCAATCCCAAGGAATGGACCTAGCCAAGTTATCCCTAGTAAACCTTTTCAAGGTACTTCTACCCCTAGGCCCATGGACAAAGGTAAGGCACCTGACACCCAGAGAACCCCTAGTTCAAATATCACCTGTTTTAAGTGTCAGAAACCAGGTCACATTTCCAGTCAGTGTACTGCCATAGCCTGTTTCAAGTGTCATAAGGTAGGTCATGTTGCTAGCCAGTGCCCTCGGAGATCCCTTTACATAGAAGAGGGAGAGAATGATAATTCCGAGCCCAGTGAGGAATTTGAAGAAGAAGTTTATGAGGCCGGAATGAATTTGGTTGAGGAGTATGAAGGAGAGGAGGAACCCAATGAATCTGACCAATTAGGAGTTGTAAGATGCATCCTATCCCAGAATCTAGTTCAAGAGGATTGGCGTAGGACTAACATCCTACAGACTTTTCTTAAATTAGGGGATAAGGTATGTAAGATCATCATAGATAGTGGGAGCTGTGTAAATGCCATCTCTACTAGCACTGTCAAGATGTTAGGCTTAATCCCAGTTCCCCATCCCAACCCCTATAAGGTTTCTTGGGTAGATTCTACCTCCATACCCATCCAGTCTAGATGTCAAGTCCAAATCCAAATGCAATCTTATCATGAAAAGATTTGGTGCGATGTCTTACCCATGGGGGTGAGCAGTATAATTCTCGGAAGACCTTGGTTGTATGATCATGATGCCACCCTCTTAGGAAAATCCAATACCTGTGTCTTTAGTTTCAATGGGAAGAAGATTACGATCCATTCAGTTCCCCCTAAGGACAAGGTAACTAAAGGAGCCGGTAAGGTTAAGGAGATGAAAACTGGAGTGAACCTAATCAGTGCTAAGGATCTAGAACAAGAAATTCATAGTGGTTCACCCATCTGGATGTTGACTGCTAAGGAACTTAGAACTTCGGAACCCTCAGAGCCTCCTCAAGAAGTTAAACCTGTGTTAAAAGAATTTGAGGATGTCTTTCCCGAGGATTTGCCAGACCACCTTCCACCTCTTAGGGATATCCAGCATGCCATAGATCTAATCCCAGGAGCGACTTTGCCCAACTTGCCCCATTACAGGATGAATCCATCTGAGCATGAAGAACTGCAAAAGCAGGTTGGAGAATTATTGAGGAAGGGGTTTATTAGAGAAAGTCTTAGCCCTTGTGCAGTCCCAGCCTTACTGATCCCAAAGAAAGATGGCACGTGGAGGATGTGTGTTGACAGTCGTGCCATCAATAAAATTATAATCAAATATAGGTTTCCCATCCCTAGATTAGATGACATGCTTGATATGATGGCTGGTGCAATGGTTTTTTCTAAGATTGATCTCAAAAGCGGCTATCATCAGGTTAGGATTAGACCCGGGGATGAATGGAAAACTGCTTTCAAAACTAAGGATGGTCTTTATGAATGGGTTGTTATGCCTTTTGGGTTGTCCAATGCCCCTAGTACCTTCATGAGAATTATGACCCAGGTACTTAGAGCTTTCATAGGAAAATTTGTGGTGGTCTATTTTGATGACATCCTGATCTATAGTAAGACCCCAGCAGATCACCTAAGCCACCTTAGAGCAGTCTGCCAAGTTTTGAGGAATGAGAGACTCTACAGTAATCTTAAGAAGTGTGAATTCATGACTAGTAGAGTTATCTTTCTTGGTTTTGTAGTAACCCCTGACGGCGTGGCAGCCGATCCTGAGAAGATTAGGTCCATAGTAGACTGGCCAGAGCCAACCAATGTGCATGAAGTTAGAAGTTTCCACGGCTTGGCTACCTTCTATAGGCGATTCATCAAGGGGTTTAGTACTTTAGCTGCTCCTATCACTGATTGTATTAGGAAGGGAGAATTTCATTGGACTAAGTCAGCCCATAAAGCCTTCCTAGATCTTAAGGAGAAAATGACCCAGGCACCCATTCTGAGATTACCCGATTTTTCTAAAGTATTTGAGGTTGCCTGTGATGCTTCAGGTGTAGGAATAGGTGGAGTCCTAAGCCAAGAGAATCATCCCATAGCATTCTTTAGTGAAAAACTTAATGATGCTAAGCTTAGGTATTCTACCTATGATAAGGAATTTTATGCGGTGGTGCAAGCTTTGCATTACTGGAGACATTATTTGCTACCGCAGGAATTTGTACTATTTTCGGACCATGAGGCTCTTAGATTTCTGAACTCCCAAAAGAAGCTTAACCCTAGGCATGCTAAGTGGGTAGAATATATCCAGTCCTATACTTTTGTCCTGAAACATAAGGCTGGAGTTGAGAATAAGGTAGCTGATGCCCTTAGTCGCCGATCCCTGTTATTAACTTCTGTTAGAACTGAGGTCATAGGGTTTGAGCAAATCAAAGAGGAATATGAGTCTTGTCCGGATTTCACAACTGTGTATCAGGATCTAGTTCAAGGACCATCTAGTAATCACCAGGATTATACCCTTGTAGATGGTTTTTTGTTCTTCAAAAATAGGCTTTGCATCCCTAGAACTTCTCTTAGGGAATTTTTGATTTGGGAAATCCATGCTGGAGGTTTAGCTGGCCATTTTGGAAAAGACAAGACCATTCTAGCTATTGAAGACCACTTTTTCTGGCCTAGCTTGAAAAGGGATGTAGCTAATATTGTAGCTAGATGTCGAACCTGCGCTGTTGCCAAACAGCGAAAACAAAACACTGGCCTTTATACCCCACTCCCTGTCCCAAATCGTCCTTGGCAAGATGTGAGTATGGATTTTGTGTTAGGTTTACCTAAGACCCAGAGGAGACATGATTCTATCTGTGTCGTAGTCGACCGATTCTCTAAAATGGCCCACTTCTTGCCTTGTTCCCAAACCTTTGATGCGTCTAAGGTAGCCACACTTTTCTTCAATGAGATAGTTAGACTCCATGGCCTACCTAAGACAATCGTTTCAGATAGGGATGTCCGGTTCACCAGTTACTTTTGGAAGACCCTTTGGCATAAGTTAGGGACAAAACTTAAGTTTTCAACTGCCTATCATCCCCAAACTGATGGCCAAACTGAAGTAGTGAACCGTAGCCTAGGAAATCTGCTGAGATGTCTTGTTGGTGAAAACACCAGAAATTGGGATTTATACCTACCAAGGGCAGAATTTGCGTACAATGACTCGGTCAATAGGTCTACGGGTAAGAGTCCATTTGAAATTGTACATGGGTACAAACCTCACACACCTCTTGACCTAGTCCCTTTACCTGTCCACACTCGAGTCTCCGAATCTGCTGAGAATTTTGCACAGCATGTAAAAGACTTGCATAAAGAAATTCATGCCAAAATAAATTTAAGTAATGAAACTTATAAGAAGTTGGCTGATACTCAAAGGCGAGTCAAATCTTTTGTTGAGGGAGACTATGTGATGATTAGGTTAAGGCCTGAACGGTTTCCTCCTGGAACCGTTAGAAAGTTACATGCTAGGGGAGCTGGACCATTTAGAGTGGTAAAGAGAGTAGGATCCAATGCCTATGTGCTCGAGTTGCCTCCAGAACTAGGCATTAGCTCTACTTTCAACATTACAGACTTAGTAGAGTACAGGGAGCCAGCTGTGATTCCTAGTGAGCCTTTTGAGCCTAACCCAATCATTGAGAGTGATCCCGACCCTGTGTGTCCACCAACAAACTGGCCTGTGAGGAAAGAGCAGATTGAAAAGATCCTGGATGATCAGGTTATCTCTACTCGTAATCGAGGATACCAAAGGAAACTGGTCCGCTGGCAAGGAAGGCCAGATTCTGATGACTCTTGGATCTCCCGAGAAGAATTACAAGGATTGGACCCAGACCTCTTGGAGAGATACCAGAGCCAACTTGAGCCTTACTCGACAGGGTCGAGTTCCTCCCACCCCGGGAGAATTGGTGCGGGCACCAGACTCAGAAGAAGACTTCAGAGCTCCATCTGGATCTCTGATTGACATTGCCCGAGAAATTAGGGTTTGTAATAAAGGTTGACCTGGTCAACCAGTTTATTTATTTTTATTTATTTCTTGAGTCACCATTTAAATTTTGTTGAGTCATGTTGACTCGGTGCAAGTCCCGATGTGGTTTCAATTTGGTCCAAAATGGTGCCACATTTGTCTTCCAATCAAATCAAGGTTCAAGCAAGTGGAGGCCACACTCCAAGCCACACGCCCAGCCACACTCCGAGCACACGCCAGAGTCCAGGAGGCGCCACAGAGGCATCCCAGTGTCATGGTCCCCACACCCAAAGAAGAAAAAATCAAATTGGAAGCTAATTTAAAGGAGGCGCCCATACCTGCCTATTTTACCTAAGCAAAGAAGGAAGAAAACTTCTCTTGGAGAAGAAATCAAAGAAGGACATCCAATTGAAGTTCAAATCAAAAACAAAGAGCTTAACTTGGAGTGGAAGAAAAGAAGAAATGCCATAAGAAGAGGAGGACTCCAAATCCAAATCCAACTCCAAAGGAGGCGCCATAAAAATTCCAAAAAAAAAATTCCTTTATGGCCGTCCCAATTTTTTTTGAAGTCTTGGTCGACCAAGAGAGGGGGTTTTCTACCTAATCTAGAGGTTGGAAGAGTTTAGTCCCACATGGGAATTTGTACAAGCTAGGAAAAAATTTTAGGTCTATATAATAGACCTCTCTTTGTAACTTTGAAAATCAATGAAGAAAATTATTTTTTTTTGCTATTCTCTTGTGTTGAGTGACCTAGGTTTCTCTTCTTCCGCACTATTCTAAGTGTTGAGCTCCGTGAGGGGGTAATCCGGGTTCCATTGGAGCCTTGAGGAGGTGAGAGATCTCCATCTTTATCCAAAATCCTAGGTTAGCCACTTGAAATCCCAAAACCCTAGCCACCCTTCATTATTTTCAATCCATCAAACCCTAGATCCATCCATCTCCCACGACCTCTCTCTCTCTACAAGTCCAGGCCGTCCACCTTCATCCAGATCCAGTCCGGCTACTTCAGATCCAGAGCAAGTTCCAAGGAAAATCACATCAGCTTCCAGGAGAATCCAGTTTTCAGCAATTTCAATCTTCAAGTTCTTCAACCTGGTAAATTCTTCCCTTGACTCTCTGATTTCATCAATTGTTTTTCTTCTCTTCCAGATCTTGAGTTCAGGAGAAGCCAACCCGCCAAAGGACCAGTACTGGAGGATCCATTGCGAAGAAATCTGAATCCGAGGATCCAACAATCTGCTCGGGAGAGTTCTTCCACCAAAATCTGTGAAGATCATTGTCTGGTTAGGTAAACCATCTCTACTCTTTATTTCTGTTCTGCTGAAAGTTCGGAGCGAAACCCTAGGTCTGGGAGTTTCTCAACCCCCAGCGATCCGTTGCTTCTGAACTACTCTGATAATTTAGTTTCCTTAAAATTGTGCTTTCAATTATCATATTAGTATCTTTCAATGTTAGGTTAACTTTTCTTTGATTTGAAGCCAACTTCTACAAACATATAAAAACAACAAAAAAATTAGTTAATCTTAATTTACTTCCGCATCGCATTCCTTTATTTGTTCTGCATCACACAGTACCTGAAACAAAAAATAACCGGACAACAGCAATAAAATCCAGAGCAATGATATCCCAGTGTCTCCGAAAGAAGAAGGGAGGAAAGCCATCGGGGCCCGGGGCTTTATCCTCCCCCAAGGATCATAATGCCAATCGGACCTCGTCCTCAAGAATCAGAGCCAAAAGAAGAGAATTATGATAAGAAGAAACCATCGTGGTCGAAGGAAAAGAGTATGACGGAGAGATAGGAACAGGCTCTGTCCAACTGGAAGTAAAGAAAGCCAAGATCTCCTATCTGATGGCGTGGTCCAAGGATTCAGGTCCTGGTGGGACATCCCATGAGACACTAGGATGGGGTATTATTCCATGTGTCAGGATAGGACATCCCACTAGCATCCCAATGCCCCAATCGGGATACCTTGGGACATCCCCTATCCCGAGTGTCGGGACGGGATGGGATGCCGATGCATCCCGTTCCGGGAAAAAACTGGGATAGCCCTATCCCACGGGATTTAAAACCTTGGCGTGGTCATCCTCCAACCAGTGGCCATCAGAAGATAAAACAGAATGAATAAAGTTCTTATGCCTGCGGATGAGAGTGGCCAAGTAAAAGAAATGAGTGTTTCTGTCACTTGCCCGCAACCACTGAACTCTAGACTTCTGTCACCATAATGTCTCCTGATGAAGAAGCAGAGAGTGGTACAAGGAAAGCTGAGAACAAAGAGTCTCCATATCCGGCTACAAGAGGCCATCCATCCTATCTTCTTTCTCCTGCAGATCAGAAATAATAGTCTCGATAGAGTTAAGCTTGGTTAACACATTTCCAAGCTCAACCCTGTTCCACTTGAGTAATCGCCTTCTGAGCAGCTCCAGACAGCGAGAAATTCGGTAGGATGCATCATCCTTAACAGGGATTTGCCACACCTCTCTGACAATATCTCTGGACTTCGGATATGAAAGCCAGATCTTTTCATATCTGAAAGGAGTGGGACCCCGGATATAAACATCCATAGTCAAGAGAAGATGATAGTGATTAGAAGCAATCCCACTGAGGTGGTGCAATAGATGAACCGGATAAAGCGAGAGCCAGGAGGGAGTGGCATAGCATCTATCCAATCTCTCCCAAACTCTGGCAGCACCGGAATAGTTATTGCACCGGGTGAAGCGGGGACCCACAAACCCTAAGTTGACCAACCCGGTCCCCTGAATAAAACTAGTGAATTCAGAGGAAGCAAAGTCTTCGACAAAGGGTCTACCCCCCCTTTTATCCTCAGCCCGATCAATGACATTAAAATCCCGACAACCATAGTGGGAATGCCCTGAGCAATCAAAATCGAAGCCTCGGCCCAAATAATCCTCCTGTCCTTGTAAGACATGCTAGCATACACACCGCATAGGAGCCAGGAGGGACGATTAGGTTCCGTGATAACAATAGCCACCATTTGGGACGAGCGGTGAAAGACATCAATTTTGCCAGCCTGGAGATCCCACATAACAATAATTCTGCTAGCCATGCCCTGGGCATCAACAGTATAAAAGCCCCAGTTCCGGCAGAATCTGTCACATCCGCTCCAAAGAAGGATCCGACAATCTCGTCTTCAGCAGAATAGATAATTAAGGATTATATAACTGCATAAATCTATCATAAGAAGACAGGAAGGCAGGTTTCCCCGCCCCCCGTACATTCCAAATAAGAGTTTTCATGACAATAAGCAAGATTAGGATGATCCGGCCTCCTGACCAGAAACATCCCTAGAGGAGGCAGAACTACGGGGGATAATCCCCTAGTCTAACACAAGGGCATGGGTATCACCCTCAGCAGCAATCACAGGACCCCTCCCCACCAAACCCAGCACCTCCTTCAGCTTCTGAGACACCTGCTCGTGGCTTAGAGTCACATTCTCAGAGACAACAGACGGCATAGGGAGAGAGGTGACATGGACCCTCGGGAAGCTCTCAGCAGCCAAATTCTGAGACAAAGGGATACCACCAGGCACAGCAGTAGGCTTCATCACCGAGCCTCCATCCACACTACCAGGGGTCACAGACAAGTTGGTCGAAGGGATAGCCCCAGAGACCCCAGCATGACCATGGCCTCTGGAGCCTTTTTTGGTAGCCTTAGCCCTCCCAGAGCCCCCCACCTTAGCCTGAGAATCAGTCGGAGCATTGGCGATATCCACCCGCATGGCCTCAGATGGCCCAACCATACCACCAGATAGCGCAACCTTAGCAGGGCCATCCCCTACCTCAACAACAGAGCCACCCGAAATAGTCCCAGAGGAGCCGTTCCTCCCCGGCAGAGCAATACCCACCCTGTCAGACACCGCCAAACCCCCCTTCCCCTTCCCAGCAGACTCCCCTCTCATAGCCTTCTCATCAAAACCCCCCTGTCACCCTTCCCAGCAGGACCCGCCCTGTCAACCACCACATAACTCACCCTCTCAACTCCAAGAACCTCCGTACCCTCCACAGGAACAGGCCCCCTCCCCCGGAAGGTCGAGCCATTGACCCGGTTAGCCAGAAAGAAGATCAGAGGGGGGAACAACAGAAGGGGTCATACATAGCACAGAGGTACTTACCCGGAAAGAAGAGTCCGGGGCTGCCTTTGGCGATGGAGGGGCCGGGGATGCAGGAGGGCTTCGGCCATGCTTCAGGGAGACAGCTCCGTATTTGAGCATGCACAGTTCTCGCGGGCCGACGATGACCGGAACCAACTCCATGCAGTCCACCAAGGGGCCGAAAGACCCCTTAGACCCACTCCCACCATCCGAAAAATCCGACAACCCAGCTTCAAGGGAACGGCGGTGCGCCACCTTAGATGGCTTTTGCTAGCCATCAGAGTCAGGTGGAGAATTTGGAGAAGTCGAAACTGGCATGGGCGAGGACCGGAGAGGTGAAGGAGTGTCGGAGGAAGAGGCCGGAGTCTTGCCCTTGTGTGGCTCACTGGAGCCTTCAAAGGGACACCCACCGGGCGCGGTTGTCGGACATGGGTCGTGACCAACCACGGTCCAAACTTCAGGCGACCAGCAGCAACAGTGGGAACAGCAGAGATTGAGGGCCCTTCTTCCCCCAAAGGGCCTTATTTCCGTGACTACTCACCCACAGCTTCCACCAGGTTATTGGGTCCCAGGGAATAATTGACAAAGGACTGCTCCACCTCATCCAGATAGCAACAAGCTTCCACTATGTGGCCTATCCGCCCACAGTTGAGGCACACTGATGGCAAGTTTTCATAGATGAATTGTTGCCAAAAAATTTTTTGTTGACCCTGAATCAGAACACTAGGCAGCAGCGGCCTCGCAGCATCCAACTCCACACGGACGCGAGCGTAACCGGTCTTCTTTAATAGGTCAGAGACGTTGTTGATAGGCAAAAGGTCCCCAGCTTCTCCTGCGACGGCCATGATCGCCGAAAGGAGCCAATGCTCCAGAGGGAGGTCAGGGAGACGCATCCAGACAACCGTTTTAGTGATCGGTTATCACGCCGGCACTCAGGAACCCACAAGTCCAAAGCCAGCAGTTGGCCACCCACAAACCAGGGCCCTTCTCCTTTAACCTTAGCACAATCTTGTACAAAGCTCAGCTGGACAACAAAATGGTCATCTCCAACAGGGAAAATTTCTGGATCGTGGGCCAGCTTAAGCTTCAACCGAACCTCTCTGACAGCCCCAAGGGTGAAATCCGGTGACCCAAACTCCGGAAGATCACAGCGTAGCCCTCCCACTGCTGGCACGAGTCTTGCAGCAGCTCACCCGGCAAGTGCAGCACCTTGGAGAAGCACTGTTGCAGGTGATCAATGTCCTCCTCAGAAATCTTGTGCGATGACCAAACTGGAGGATAGGAGGTGCCCTGCACCACTTTGGCCCCAGACAGCTCACCCTCACCCGTTCCCTAGAGCTGGGACTGGCCGGGGCCTTCATCTTGTCCTCGTTCACCATGGCCGGTGGAGAGGCAAGAGCCCACGGGAGGAGCAAGAGAGCGTAGGAACCAAACCACCAAGAGCACAAACCCTAGAGCAGGAAAACAAAGCACAAAGAAGAGAGCTCAAATCACAGACAGTTACGATCCCATGGAAGAAGAAGCAAGAAAACCGTGGAAGAAGAGAGCTCTAACCACAGATAATGGCGATCCCTCAGAAGAAGAAGCAAGAAAACCCGCGGAAGAACCAGAGAAACCCATGAACAAAGACGAAGGAGAATGAAAGAGCCAGCGAGCACACTTTCCAAGTCACTACACAAATTCAGACCGCACTCAGCGAGCACACTAGGTTGGCTCCTTACCAGCTAGACTCCAAGTGAAGGATGGACAAATCGAGTACGATGGGGCTCATGGGGATATTCTGGGAAGGAAAGTTATTGTTTAAACAAAGGAAAATCACTCCCACGTACATTGCTTTTATGATGGAGCAGTTGTTTTTTTTTTTTTTTTTTTGATAAAACAAAAGAAGAGGGGGATAGATCTTGGTGTAGTTACCTCACTGAGTCCTAACCCCACTAGGCTATATTCGATTCAGGCTATAATTTTTCAATGTGTCAGCGTGAAATATTATACGGTACATTACTTTTATGATGGAGCAGTTTTTTTTTTTTTGATAAAACAAAAGAAGAGGGGGATAAATCTCGGTGTAGTTACCTCACTGGGCCCTAACCTCACCAGGCTGTATTCGATTCGGGCTGTAATTTTTCTGCATGTCAACCTGACACCACTAAGATATCGGAGTAGTATGCTCTCTCGCCACCCCGATCACGTATCCCAGGAAAATTTTTGAATTTAATCGAGTCATCCACGAGAATCATGCCTCAAACCTGTAACCGATGAAAGATGAGGCTAAGCCTCTATCAATCGGGCTACCGCTTTAGCGATAGCAGTTCTTTAAAAAGGCCATAGAAAGCCCTTAGAAGAGAGCCCTGTTTGATGTCAAGAGCATGGAAAGATAGGACGGCCTTATGGCCTGCCTTAGCCGATTAGGCTTATAAAAATTGTTCCTGGTCGGTTGGCTATGTCAAAAAAAAAAAAAAAAAAAAAAGCAAGCAATTCAAGGAGAAGGAATAATTGGCATGAAAAAGCTTCATGATAGGTTCGAGAAGTTTTCAAAAAAAATTATAACTTAACATAGATTTCAACAAATTTTTGGCTACAATATTCGATTGAATTTCAATAATTGACAAGTTAGTTATCGTTTGATAGAAATTTATTTTTCATTATTATCATAGATACGAGCAGTTGAGCATGATATGAACAATCCATGATGTGAACAATCCATGATGTGATTAACTGATTTTGATGCTACAACATGAATGGTTACCCCACATTTTAGTAGCATGATTTTAGAGGGTAGCAAACAAGGCATCTTTTATAAAAAAAGAAAAGGTGAGAATAATCCATGTATGTATAATTTAGCCCTCGAAAAGGGTTATTATTTTGATCTGTACTACTGATCTCCTGATTTAAGCATCAAAAGATCCTCACCAGAAAATCTTCCACCTTTTTCGATGAAGAACTTCTACACAGATATATTTCATCAAGTCAGGCATACATGATCTTAGAGATGGTAATGGGTCGGGTCACCCAAAACTCAAACCCGTCATGTTAAAAAATTTTCCGTCCCATATCCGTCTCGGGTCGGGTATAAAAAAAATTACATTTGGATCGGGTCGGGTATATCCGGTCTCATAAAATCTAGTTTACTTAAAATCTAAACTGATCGGGTCAAGTCGGCTATATCCATCACATATCCAATTTATTTAAATATTTTATAAACATAACTTTTTTTATATATAAACGGGTCAAGTTCGGATCGAGAAGTATTACTATCCGTACCCATCCGAACCCGAGTAAGGTTATTTATATATAACTCATATCCATTTATAAATTAGATGAGTTGGATTTTACTGTCTCATTAGGATCGAGTTGGATCAGGTATCCACTAAATTAGTAAAAATTATCGTCCTTGCATGATCTCTGAAGATTGGTGTTAACACTTCCCGGATTTTTTTTATAAATATCTTTCTTTGTATCAACTTGTAAAAGAAACTTATATGTGTATATTTATATTTTTACGCAATAATATATAATTAAACAATCAAGCATATCGGCATCATTGTGTGGCCAGTCATAAATGAGTCCGGCAATAAATAGGCTTGTGCACAAGGTGCAGCACAGGAGCCTTGCACTAAATGCAAAATCTCACGGAAAACTAATTTCAAACAATAGCTAATTTAATATAATTTTTAACCAAGAAAACGTACATCCGTTCTTATTTCCACTCATGTTTCTGGTTATACGGTCCGGACTGTATCGTTCGTGCGAAAGAATGACACGTGTTCTTTCACGACGCTCGTCAATGGATCGTGGCCGGCAAATACTTTAAGGCATTATAGGTTATGCAATTTAACGATGTATTTGCTTAAAGGAAGGCGTTGGCGTGAAAGATTCAACCCCATGATCTCCTATCGTCGGTACAGACGTTTTCACCTGTTCTTCTTGCATGGTCCATTTATTTTTAAAATTGGCGACGATGATGTTGATGATGAAATCAAAGAGCTTTAGATTTTAAAAAAATCTTTTAGTAGACGTTGTTTATTTTCAGCGTACCCCCTGTACCACTGGAAAGCAGCCCAGCAACCGTCAGATTGGAATTAATGGACCCTTTTGCGCGAAAGAAGGACCCACCTCCCATCGCGAATCCACCGTTGAATTGCATAATATTGCTTTAAAAGCTGTGCCAGTCGTGAAAGATGCGATCCAAACCCGAGCGTGATGGGTAGTGTGGGCTCCAGCGTGATGATCTGTCCCTCTAAGCGCAACTAGAAAACACCAAAAAAAAAAAAAAAAAAAAAGAGGAAAGATACGCTCCGTGGATCCCACCAGAGATGCGGTCAAACGTCGTCGTGATGCTCCGGGCTCGGATATTTCAAAGAAAACAACCGAAACTTTATAATCACACATCAACGGTAATTAATATTTAATATATTTGGGTGTAAAGGTTTGGCCTACGTTAGCGTAAAAAATTTTCGCTGCGATGGCTGCCCTGGGCCCGAGCCGCCAATTTATGACGCACCGGTGGGCGCGGCAGCCAGAGGCTGCAGAAGGCCTAATTATCGCTTCGACAATGGACCACGCCAAATCCCACGGTTGATAACACGCTACGTTACCCGTTTATTTCATCCACCGTGCATGTGCTACGACATTTGCCGTCCGTTTTTGGACATTGTGAATGCGATAATTTCTCCTCGAGGACGCCATCTCGCGCTCGTCGGACCGGGATTTTGTATCCTGGATAAATGGTTCATCAATTAAGGCCTTTATTATCCGTTTTATTCCTGGCGTGTCGCGAAAAAACCGGATCGGGTATCTCAAGGGTATAAAGCGTTTTGGCCGGCGATGCGCTCCTCCACCCAGCGGTGGGCGGGGACTCAGGCGAAGAAGAGCTTATACCCCAACAAATAATTAAAGTTATTCTCACTTTTTTCTCTGGCAAGCGCGAGGCCAGATGCTTTGCTTTGGTCCCAAGCGATGCTACCATTCCTTCTCCAGTCTCCCCTAGGTACGGCGGCATCCCTCCGACTTCCTTGCTCCTTCTCCCGCTCTGCAACTCTCCTTTTCCCCATCTGTTCGTTTCTTTATCCCCTGCTTTGTTTTCAGTATTCGCTTCCATTGTTCTCTGGAGTCCACTCTCTCTCTCTCTCTCTCTCTCTCTCTCTCTCTCTCTCTCTCTCTCTTTCTCTCTGGTTTCTGATATCTTGGACCTTTCCTGATTATTTGGGTGAGTCCGACGTGCTTCTCATTTTCTAGTTTTTGGTGGTGGTTTTGTTCGACGGTTGCTGTTAAGTTATCTTCGCGACTTTGTGGCAGTTGTTTTTGTTTCTGTTTTTTTTCCCTTGTGTGTTTTATAATATTCGTGTCGGTTTCCTTGTGTTTTTATATCTTCTGCCGTGTCTTATATGTTAACTTGGTCTTGTCCAACTCCATGCTTGGTTGGCTGGTAGGTAGGGTGTAACGAAACGAGAAGTTGAGGAGAAGACAGAGGTAGTTCCTTTTTTATGGCGGTTTAAAATTTCTTTCTTTTATCATTGATTCACTTCTCCTGCTGCTTTTTTTAAGGATTTGCTGGCGTGGTTTTCACAGGGATTCTCTTTTGTTTTTTGTTTTTTTTAATTATAAAACCACGATGTTTTTCTCTCGTGGTTTTTTTTTTTCCGGTGTGGTTTTTAATTGTTTCCACTTGCCTACGTGACAAGTTATTTGGAATTCATGAGTACTCTAAATCCCACTATCTGCAATGATTCCAGAACGACCTGTTATAAATAAAAAAATCGAGTTGTATGATTTCCTGAGTTCCTTGAACTAGAATCTTAGATACGGTTAATTCGCTGTTATTAATGTTGAGCATTTGTTTTGAACTGCCAGATGACACTTTGGAATGGGAGATGCGCGCTTGTGAAGATCTTTGCAAAATAACCGAATGGGAAGAGTCTTAGATATGCATGCTTTTGAAGATCTTTTGCTGTTTGAATTTATGTTTCTTTGAAGGAAATCCGGTCAATATATTGAAGCAGTGTGTGGCAGCGTGCGGTTGATTTGAACAATGGAGGAGAAACCATTTCCAGCATGGTCTTGGTCAGTAGAGCAATGCTTGAAGGAATACAATGTCAAATTGGAGAAAGGCTTGAGCTCCTATGAAGTTGAGAAGCGGCGGGAAAGGTATGGGTGGAACGAGCTCAGGAAAGAGAAGGGCAAGCCTTTGTGGTATCTCGTGTTGGAACAGTTCGACGATATGCTTGTCAAGATTCTCCTTGTTGCAGCGTTTATTTCCTTTGCCCTTGCTTACCTGCAGGGGAGTGAATCTGGGCATGCAGGATTTGAGGTGTATGTGGAACCGGCTGTGATTGTATTGATTCTCGTGCTCAATGCCATTGTGGGAGTTTGGCAGGAGACTCATGCTGAGAAGGCTCTTGAAGCCCTG
This sequence comes from Areca catechu, assembly GCA_021397845.1. Classification (NCBI taxonomy): domain Eukaryota; kingdom Viridiplantae; phylum Streptophyta; class Magnoliopsida; order Arecales; family Arecaceae; genus Areca; species Areca catechu. The sequence goes on from CM038038.1 coordinate 119,591,438, forward strand.
AAGGAGTTGCAATCTGAGTCTGCCAAGGTTCGTAGGGATGGGAGCTATGTGCCAAACTTACCGGCACGAGAGCTAGTCCCTGGTGACATCGTGGAATTGAGGGTTGGAGATAAGGTTCCTGCAGATATGAGAATAGCTGCTTTGAAGACCTCAACTTTGAGGGTCGAGCAAAGCTCATTGACTGGGGAGAGCATGCCTGTGATCAAAGGAACAAATCCGGTTTTCCCAGAGGATTGTGAGTTGCAGGCAAAAGAGTGTATGGTCTTTGCTGGAACAACTGTCGTGAATGGTAGCTGTGTCTGTATTGTCACTGGGATTGGTATGAGCACCGAAATAGGAAAAATTCAGACCCAGATTCATGAAGCTTCGCTGGAGGAACAAGATACTCCTCTCAAGAAGAAGCTGGATGAGTTTGGTGGGAGACTCACTAGTGCAATCGGGATGGTTTGCCTTGTAGTGTGGGCCATCAACTATAGGAATTTTATTACTTGGGATGATCCGAATGCATCTTGGTGGAATTTTCGCTTTTCTTTTGAAAAATGCACGTATTATTTTAAGATAGCAGTTGCACTTGCAGTGGCAGCTATTCCTGAAGGTCTTCCAGCGGTAATCACGACTTGTTTAGCTTTGGGTACCAGGAAGATGGCACAGAACAATGCGATTGTGAGGAGGCTTCCAAGTGTAGAGACATTAGGATGCACAACGGTAATATGCTCTGATAAGACTGGAACGCTAACAACGAACCAGATGTCTGTGAATGAATTTTTCACTCTTGGTGACAAGACAACTACATTTCGATCGTTTCATGTGGAGGGTACAACATACAATCCAAGGGATGGTGGCATCATTGGTTGGATCTCCCACAACATGGATGCAAGCTTGCAGGTTTTAGCGGAGATATGCGCAATCTGCAATGATGCTGGGATATATTGCAATGATAACCTTTTTCGGGCTACTGGAATGCCTACTGAAGCAGCTCTCAAGGTTTGTTTTATATCTTATATCTTCCGTACCAATGATGTATCGAAGGAATGTGATTGAGACAATTAGGAAATTTAGCATTTTGCACCAAAAAAATTATTGATTGGAAAGAGGATCTATCATTGGTTATATGCAGATGCAAGGATTGGATGTGAGTTCAGGAAACATTCTGATGAACAGAACAGGGACATGGCTTCTGAAAAGAGCTCGAAATGAATGAAATCTGAAGTAATAAATGCCATATACGTATACTTGTAAAAATGTCAGGATTAGCTTCATTAACACCCAGGATGGATGGATACCTAAGAAGTAAATGCACAATAAAGTATCAAATTAGGCTTTTAGTTAGTTTTTGTTCTATGTAATGGAAAAGATAGTTAAAACTTAACATACTAGAATGACATGTATGGTAACTCCATCATTGCTGATTATATCAATATTTTGTTATAGTTGATCATTTGCATCTCTAGTTCATTTCATGCATCATGTACATTTTGGGATAATATCAATACAAATTTATAGTAAATCTTAAATAGTTTGAGGAGAAGTTTTCTGCAGGAAGGGATTATATCAGAAAAGTGACGTTCAAATATTTTTTAGGTTTTAGATATTCTTAATTTTCTGATTTGTGAGTTGATGTAATGGTTAAGCATTACTTTTTCTGAAGGTACTGGTTGAGAAGATGGGAGCTCCAGATACAAAGGCAAGGAACAGAATTCATGATGCAGAGCTTGCTTCTGACTACTCCATTGATAGTACAGCAGTTAAGTTAGGTAAGCAGATGCATGCTAAATATTATTTAGTATTTGACAACGATTTCACAACTTTGAATTTCTTTGAAACATAGGCTGTTGCGACTGGTGGATAAGGAGATCGAGAAGGATTGCTACCTTGGAACTTGACAGAGTTCGCAAATCTATGAGCGTTATTGTCCGTGAACCAACTGGCAATAATTGCCTTCTTGTAAAGGTGCTTGATGGTTTTGACTGACTGGTGTAGGAATTAGTTATAATTGATAATTTATTTCTGAAGATGTGCCAGCACTTTTTTGACATTATACTTTTATATTTTATGAAACTGTTGGCTTTTAAGTGATACCCTTCTCACTTTACTGAGATATTTGTTGTTAGTTATACGTCTAATTTTGGCACTCACTGAAGGTATGACTTCACATGTTTCTATACCTTGAGTTTGAAGTAGTTCTAAGCAGAACAATCCTCCAGTCATCTGAGGCATAAAAATACCGGGGAATCACACAAACATATCTGTAAAGTGACCTTCAAGCAAAGTATCATTCCAGAAGATTATGGATTAACATCAGTTCATTCTTTGATGGTTTTGTACCTGTGCAGCATATTGGAACTTTTATTGAAACAAATTTCATGGAATTTGCAGAGAAGTCATTGCTTATTCTGCTGGATATAAGCACTATAAATATTGTTTGATTCTATGCATCTTGAAACTAATGGCTTATGTTTGCAGGGAGCTGTTGAGAGTATTCTGGAGAGGAGTTCAAGTGTACAACTTGCAGATGGATCTGTTGCTCTGTTGGATGAGCTACCCAGGCAGTTAATACTGTCAAGAGTCCATGAGATGAGCTCAAAAGGCTTGCGGTGCTTGGGTTTTGCATTCAAAGATGACTTAGGAGAGTTTTCAGACTATTATGCGGACACTCACCCTGCTCACAAGAAGTTGCTCAATCCAGCTAACTACGCCGAAATTGAAAGCAATCTAATTTTTGTTGGAGTTATTGGTCTAAGGGTGGGTTCTGCTACTATTTCTCAATATCCGCAGCATCTCTTTCACTTCTGTTGCTGTTTTACTTCTCAATTGTAAATATGTTCTTTATTGAACTCACAGTCATTCATTGCAATTTAAATAGGACCCTCCTCGTCATGAAGTTAAGAAAGCAATTGAAGATTGTAGAGGTGCAGGTATCAGAGTTATGGTGATAACGGGTGATAATAAGTCCACAGCGGAGGCAGTCTGTCAGGAAATTGGATTATTTCCTAGCATGACAAGCGTCAGGGGGAAAAGTTTTACTGGTAAAGAGTTCATGGCTCTTCCAGTTAGTCAACAGATTGAAACTTTGTCAAAACCCAGAGGTGTAGTTTTTTCTCGTGCCGAGCCTAGGCACAAGCAAGAAATTGTGCGGCTGCTGAAGGAAATGGGTGAGATTGTTGCAATGACTGGTGATGGTGTTAATGATGCACCTGCACTAAAACTAGCTGACATTGGAATTGCTATGGGTATCACTGGAACTGAGGTAAATAAAGTGTTCTCCTATTTGCTGTAAGTAACAATTTTTTTTTGCAGAAAGTACTGGAGTATTGCTTACGCTACCTGTTTATTAGAATCTCGCATGATCCAATTCATTATCTTTCTGCCCTCTTATTTCATTTGTTTGAGGTTTAGCTTTGGAAAGAAATTCATAGTTTGTTCATGCAACCGGAATTGGAATGATTGGAATGGCCATATTCCCTGAAGTGTTTGGTTCGTGATTGGAATTGGAATAGAAATTTGAATCCTTGGAAAAGAGTCAGGATTGGGTTTTAGGAGGATTGTGCCATTTCCATTTGCCTTGGAATCAAAATTGGATTCTCGTCAACTAAATGTTTGGAATGGGAGTCATCCATTCCCATTCCCAATTTTAGGCCCCAACTCACCCCAACCAAACACTCCCTACAAGTACTGAAACTTTAGTTTGCTAGTTGACAAAACTTATCCTGCTATTATCTATTTGATTATTTTGCTTCTATTATCATTTTTTAAAAATTTTGAAGCAGTTCTTGAGAGTAATGGTGCCATTTGTTTTTTCTCGAAACTATATACTATAACAAACCAAGATTTTAACCAAAACACTAGCTAGAAGGTATTATTTGGATTTCTTAATCTTGTATAATTATCTAAGATTTTTCTAATGAATAAATGATGTACGACTAAACACAAGCTTGTATAGTTCTCACATAGTTTCTTATTTAAGCTCTAATATATTTACCATGCTAATGGTTCAAATTAATCACAAATACCATATTCAGTTTGTAGTTAACCCTAAAAGGATCAGTGCCGCAATGTCCTTTAGTTCTACATATAGCCATGGGCCAAGTCCATTCTAATACTATTAGTAATGACATGGGACCTCAACCAAAAGGCTAGCCAGGATGTGTTTAGTTCTTTGGTCCTGTATAAATATCCTAGATTTTCCAAGTGCATAACCAATGTGTAATTAAACACACACCTACATAGAACTTACATGTATGATTTCTAGTTATCGTTCTCCTGAGCTATCTTTCCATTTGCTACTGAGCATGATGGTTACCACAAAATCATTGGTGGTGATTGGTAGCTATCAGTGAGTTACCTGACAGTGAAGTTGATTGTTATACGTTTCAGGTTGCAAAAGAGGCTGCTGATATGGTTCTAGCAGATGATAATTTCAGTACAATTGTCTCCGCTGTTGCAGAAGGGCGTGCTATTTATGATAACATGAAATCCTTCATTAGGTTTCTTTACAAACACCTTGCAGTTGTCTTATATCTTTGAAATAATATGTATAATAACTCCTTGTTCTGTGTAGGTACATGATATCTTCTAATGTGGGAGAAGTAATGTCCATCTTTCTGACAGCTGCACTTGGCATACCTGAGTGCCTTTCACCAGTTCAGCTTCTTTGGGTTAATTTGGTCACCGATGGGCCCCCTGCAACTGCTCTTGGTTTTAACCCTGCTGATGTTGATATCATGCAGAAGCCACCTCGCAAGACCAATGATGCTCTTATCAATTCTTGGGTTCTCTTTCGTTACCTGGTGAGTGTAATGCTTGACCTTTCAAGCTCTTCCTAGTTTATGATAAAAGTGAAATTTTAAAAGTGGAATATTGTAATGTTGAGATCTGTCTAGGCAGATAATTTTTCAAAGTATGGATTCAGTTTTAGAACTCAAGTCAACAGGGATACTTCTCAGTATCTTCACATAATGAAAATACTGATACATAAACATGCTTGGCATGATGTCAAGTCTACTCCACATCAAGGATTCTTTGATTGTTGCTATGCTTTGGGGCATCTAATCCAATTGTTTGTCCATTACATCGTGCATGCTTATATTTCATACATACAAATGCATTCTTGCAAGTAAAATTAGAGAAAAATCTTTGTTTTTATTTTCTCAAATATCAACATCTAGGGTCCAGTTAAAGAGAAATATGAAGCATAAACAATGAAATTGGAATCGAGCAAAAACACAAAGCACACATTAACAATAAAGAAAGCTCCAATAAAGATGAAAATCCTAGCTCACCACCTTTCATGATACTCTATTTTAGGACTTATCCCAAAATATCCTAACTGCCACTTGTACATGTGCCTGAGAAATTCTAATGGACAGTCCAAGAAATTGGTTTTAGAGGCTTCTATCCCAATTGCATTAGATAGATCTACACAATTAAGTATAAGATACCATCCAATAATTTTGTTCTTTTGAAAACATCCATGTGGTAGATTGTTATCGGCAATTTAGAACTTTGATGCCCATGTATCAAGAGAACATTGCTTTTTAGAATTAAGCTCAATGGAAAGTGTAAACATTGAATACAAACATGTGGATTGTGAATCCAATTAAATGCACTACTATACTTTACTTTTGATTTTTGTTTCACAGAAGTTGAATACTTAGGACATGTACCATTAATATTGTTACATGTGTTAATCCATGTCTATTGCTGCATTAGGTAATTGGTTCTTATGTTGGTTTAGCAACTGTTGGCATCTTCGTTTTGTGGTACACCCAGCCTTCCCTTTTGGGGGTTGATCTTTCAAGCGATGGCCACACACTGGTCTCCCTGTCTGAGCTTCGGTCATGGGGAGAGTGCCCCACATGGACAGATTTCTCAGCTGATCCCTTCTTGGCTGGCAATCAAGTAATAGCTTTCACAGATCCCTGCGACTATTTCACTGTCGGAAAAGTCAAAGCAATGACCTTGTCACTATCTGTGTTGGTAGCAATTGAGATGTTCAACTCTCTGAATGCTCTATCAGAAGATAATAGCTTGGTTCAGATGCCTCCATGGAAGAACCCATGGCTTCTTGTGGCGATGCTGGTTTCGTTTGGTTTCCATCTTCTTATAGTTTACATACCCTTCCTGGCCAGTGTTTTTGGCATTGTTCCATTGAGTCTGAATGAGTGGCTTCTGGTTATTTTGGTATCTTTCCCTGTAGTGTTCATTGATGAAGCACTTAAGTATGTGGGCAGGAGGCAATGGTGGACAAATCAGAGGCACAAAATAGAATAGTGACCAGGTTGTGATAAAGGGTGGTTGAAACATGTTATTGTCAGTTATTCAGATTCAAACAGATAAAGTTGTACAATAAAATGTCATATTGAACAAATTCTTGTGTTTCCTCTTTTTGCAAAAGACTATGTTTGTCTTTCGCAGTTCTTCTATTTTTTAAAATATTATTATATCTAGAAGAGAAAATTCGGAAATGGACTTCTTTAGCACCTTCAAACATCGTGATGTCTTGTTTGCAGGCTTGGTACCGTAAAGAATTGGCACCTTTGTTTAAGATGAGAGATTGTAGCACAAGTTCTTGTGCTGATTAACTAATTGTTTAGGCTATATACCACTCTTAATACACCATGTTAATCAAGTTACCAGTTTGAGCTTGAGGTGCGTTCTCAGAGTCACTGTCCTCGAGAGTCCTTGAGATACAAACTGAGCAATTCTACATACACAAACTCTGCCGAGCATTCTCTCTTTGATGGATGGCAGTTTTAATCTGGGGGAACTCTTTGCACATCCATTGCAGAATAATAACAATGGATTTTTTCCTGTAGTACACTCGTGGTATGCAAGTTTGCAGATCAAGATTTTTAGTTCTTTGGTCAGAAAATCTTATGACGAAGAAATATGTATGTGAGACTGACATGATTAACAATTAATAATAATTTGAAAGTATCGTTACAGCCAGGAGCGAACTGGAAGCCAATTATTGGTGGCCCTTGTAAGATCAATAAAGCAGGCGAATGGCTTGCCAAGAAATAAAGAAGGTTCATGTTGGATCAAAAACAAAAATAAGGAAAGGCAAATATGGGTGCAGGCGTGAGATTTGGGCCGTTGGGCTGAAGTCGGCAAGCCCGGCCGATTTCAACCTAGCGAAAGGTTAAAAAAAAAAAAACAGGGCAGAGACATCGGAATAGGGGAGATTGGTTTTTCCTTAACCGGCCGGAGTTCTCGCCGGATGTCGCGAAGGAAGAGTCGTAAGGGGAAAGGGAGTTGGTCGGCGTCGAGGTTGGGACGGATTAGAACTCCGATCGAGATGGTTTTATCTCCCAAATATTATGGGAAGCCGTCGATGTTTCTTTAAATCCTCCTCACCACCGTCAAACCGAACCCATCGGGCTCCTCCCACGCATCTCCTTCCTCTCCGGCAAGCATCCGACAGTTCGTTGAGGTTGGTGAGTATTTTTTTAAAATTGTTAGAAGGATTTAATACGGACTTATTTTGGGTTGTTTCGATTTGGTCTGGGGCCATGGACCGTCGTTGGCCATGCCGTCGCCCGCTTCCGGTCCATCGAGCCTTCCCGGTAACCTTTCCATGGCCACTGTCGGCCACTGTGGAGGGAGGGTTTCGGTTGAGTTAAGCCGAAGGGAGAGGGGATCGGGAGAGAAGAGAAGAGAAGAAATAAAGAAGTAAAGAAGAAAGAAAAAAAAAAAAAAGAAAAAGAAAAAAAAAAGAGGAGAGAGAATATGATGAGAATATGATGAGAGGGAGAGAGAGGAGAGAGAAGGAAGAGAGAGAATCAAGGGATTTTCTCGAGATCCGTAAAAATTGAGAATTTATATTTTTAATAAAATTATTTCTTAATATAGGGAATCAGTCTTCTGAGCAGGAAGGCGTTGCGCAAAATTCGGGTACAGACTAGTTCAGGTAGATTCTTAAGAGGTAAGGATTTCTTGACCTGATCACCAGTATATATATATATATGTATATTTATCTCGACACGATTTGATCCGGGCATACGAGCATCATCATACATGACTAGATTTGCATGGAATAGTTGATATTTATGTATTGAATAGCATGATTTTTGATATTACTAGATATGTTCCGATATACCATGTGTTATTTATGTGGGTTGGACCATGAATAATGTATTATTTATGTGGGTTGGACCATGATACAGTTATTGGAAAGCTATGAATGTTATGATTGCTATGAGATGATGTGGATGGATAAAGTGATAACGGTGTCTGGACTAGCCATGAATCTGAAGTTGTCGGAGCCACGGGCTTCGTACAAAGAATAGCCGACCATGGGCGTTTAAAACATGGGACAGCCAGAGTCTCGAGCTTTGTACGTGAGCTAGCTTGGCCACGGGCTTAGAATACATGGTTGTTAGTATGGTTGCCAGTCATGGGCGTCGCATGACAATAGCTAGTCCAGAACCCTAAAGAAGAGGAAAAGTTAATGAAAACGTATAAAGGAAATAAAATGTTACGAAAGGTTTTGATATGTGATTGGTTTTTGGATTGCATGACCAAAAAAGTTATCGTTTTATGTTATATGATTATGATCTTGCTGCTTTCAGTTTTTATATTAATACTGGTATGATTGTAAGAGAACCTTATTGGGGTGTAGAGCTCACAACCCTACTTTCTGCTTTCATAGAGTTGTGCAGATATTCGGGCTTAGTGAAGAATGAGATATTTTTTTAAGGTAAGTGACTCTTGTGTACCCAGGCCTTGCATGATCTCTAGGATAAAATTTAGGATTTGTGCGGCCGGTCGCGTGCCGATTCCGGTGCTGGATTCGGGGCGTGATAGCAGGAAAGTGCATTCATCTCATAGTCAATTTTTACATCAACAAGCCAAATCAAAGCACAAGTTTCTTTAATTAGAGATGCAGGAAAATTAAAGTTTAATAGGTTTAATCACTGTCAACTTTTCTATAATGCAGATTGTTTCCAACATGGCATGGTTTCTAGCTCCTTTAGAATATGGTTGGGAGTCTCGAGAAGAAAAAAAAGAAAATATTAGTAAGGAGAGAAGAAAAGAAAAAAAGAAGTGTGTTTCTTTTCTCTTGGCCAAAAGTTTAAAAAGGAAAATAAAAATAATTTTACCTCTTCTTGGTTGGAAACAAAGAAGAAAGGAAAAGAAAGAAAATAATATAACTTTTTTTTACTATTAGAGAGATAAGATGGAAATTCTAAAAAAATTGCTTAATTTTTAACTCTTTTCTCTCCAATTCCATTCGATTTTGAGAAAAAAAAAATACATATTTGAGAAAATTTGTTATCCCTCGATTTCTCTACTTTTTTTTCATGAAAAAACTCCAAACCAGGAGAAAGTATTAACTTTTTCTCCTATTCTTTTCTCTTCTTTCCTATTCTTCTTTTCTAACCAAGGTGTTAATTAGAATTCATGTTTGAGTTTTGTCAAAGGCTGTATATGCTTGATTTTAATGAATTACTTATCTAAATCCTTTTTGATTAGTACAAAGAGAAGGTACACAATCAACCACTTAAATAGTCTACGATAAAATAGATACTCTCAACCCATATATGAGATAATGATTTTGATATATTAACTACTACTTTATTAGGTATGACTTAAGATATAAGTAGATAGCCTAATTTTAAAGATTGAGCCTCTCATGTCTTCATAATAATTGGAGAGGATTGTGATCCAAATTTTATTATGTATTACGTTTGGATGTAATATTATTAGATATTGTATATTTTTTTGAGAAAAAAATATGGGGACACCCACTCAAGTTTAGCTCAATCTCACTTATACCCCCTGTACTTTAAATGTGTCAATATGGTTTTTTAATTTATTAAAATATTTCAATATGGTCCTGATGGTCACTTAAGTATTGACAGTGTTAGCTTACCATTATAATATGAAAATGCCTCTCTATCATGGGGATAATTTGAAATGGATTTTGATTATGTCTCTTCCATTTCCAAGGATTATTCCATTTGGTTCCCTTGCTTTCATCATCCTCTCTTCGGGACCACCGGCCATCCCACTCTTTGCTTGTCTCTTACAGTCCCTCCATTGTCATGCATGATTATAATGCTTCTTTCTCTATTTTTTTATTGATTAATTATGATTTAGTGTGTTATGAAATTTGTTTACTAGCATGGTTTTAATCAAAGCATCAAAACTGTATGATGTAGAGTTGAAATCTAAATTTTTCCATCCATAGAGATATTTTTTAAATGCCATTGATTGTTGGACATGATATCTTTTTTAAAGTTTAATCACTGCATATGTTATGGTCCCATTTGTGTTGCCTTTATTCTAATTGTTTGATAGCCAATAAATAGAAATTATGGTTGTGTGTATGTTGCAGTCCCATTAGTATTGTATATGGGCTTTAAAAATAGTTTTTGGATCAATGTGGTCTCTTATAAATATGTTTTTGGAACATGTGACCCTTTGTTATGGTCCCACTATAGAGTTTTCATTTTATTTTTTTCAATGCATAGTGGAAGCAATGATATGTAAAAATACTAATTTTCAGTTTTTTATGTATAAATTAATGTTTCAGACTTTTTAAATATGTAGTGAAAGCATTTAAAATCTACTTCTATCGATATTAAATCTAGTATGGATAGATATTTAAGGCTTTTTTAATGCATAGTGCATAGTAAAAGCAAGTTTTTTATCTACTGTTTGGATTAATATTTCAGTGCCTTTTAGATTGCTATTTCACTTTATGTAGGATTGCTTTTTGGACTATTATTTAAGTTTGTTAATATTGGAAGCATCAAAATTTTGTTTGGATTGATATTTCAGTTTGCTTAACATTATTTTTCAATGCACAATGATTTTGTTTCAATTGGCTTAACACTATTTTTTGTCAACCATAAGTTTATGTTAACTCTATATGAACTTTATGTATCCCTTGTTCTTTATTTCAGGGATAGATAGTAATATTTTTACTATATAAATCTGCTACGATGGGTCCTTCAAGTATCATCCTCACTGCCACTATGGTGGTGGGTTTGTAAGATACTTTAATAACTATGATTTAGATAGGTTTAACATTATGGAGCTGGAAGATATTCTCGATCAGTTAAGATATATGAATTGTATCTACTTTCATTATCTTATTTAAGATCACATATTTGAAAATGGCTTGAGAGAACTTAGGGCCGATGTAGATATTTTAAAGATACTGGCTTGTATGAGAGGGACTTTTGCAATCCAAGTATATGTAGAGCACCCACAGGATGAAATTATTGCTATTGGCATTCAGGAAATAGAAATGCCATGCTTCTACAAAAGAGCAGTGAGGGTCAGGCACTAGGTGCCAAGGAAGCAACTACCTCCATGCCAAAAAACAGAATCAAAATAGTGGCTATAAAAAGAGCTAGTGGAAGAAGACCACCAATATTTGGAATGTAGTTCATGAGAAATAGAAAGGGGTTGCAGCTGCTATTCAGGAGAAATAGAAAATGGGAGGTGTTGCCCTTTCAGAGCATATACTTTAATACTTCCAATAATACAGAAACATCACTTAGTCAACTAAGTGATTCAAATAATAATGATGATAATCTTTTTGATGAGTATGTAGACCAAGATATTATTGATTAGAAGATGAGATCCTGGATACATAAAAGTACTAATTTTTTTTGGAAAGGAGTAACCTAGTAGGTGAAAGAAAAGAGTAGTGATAGTTCTCATCTTGGCAACTTGGATAGTGATAGTAATTCTGATGTTGAGATTTTGGATCTATATCATTTTGAATTTAATAAACCTATATATATGAAACGGATCATTAAACTTTCTATTAAAATGAGATTCAGCAATGCTGCACAATTTAAAAAGATGCTACGGCTTTTTAGCATATATGAGGGCTTTGATTTTGTATATACGAAGAAAAAGATAAGTTATATTACTACTATAGCAAGTATGGTTATGAATGAAGGATTCATGCTTCACTAATATAAAAGAACGATACCTATCGGATCAAGACATTCCAGTTAGTGCACAGTTATGGAAGGCAGTTTCAAAATCATAATGTTACATCTAAGTTTCTAGTTGAGAAGTATCTTGAGGAGATTAGATCAATTGCAACATGAAGTGTCAAGAGCTTTAGAGAATATATAAGGATATGAAGGTTTTTATTTCGAGATTACAATGCTACAGGACCAAGACTAAAGCACTAAAGATGGTACAAGAGAGTTAGAAGGAGTATGCTAATATATGGGAGTAGTGCTAGATCATTAGGTAGATTAATGCTTGGGAGCACAATATTGATGGACGTTAGGAGGCTAAATGAGGCCAGTCAGCCTATCTTTAGGAGATTATACTGTTATCTTGTAGCATGTAAGCATGGCTTCGTCAATAGCTATAAACCTATGATTGGACTAGATGGATGCCACCTGAAGAGATCATCCGGGGGTCAATTCTTGATTATAGTGGGAAAAGATGGTAGTGAAAATATATTCCCTATCACATGAGCCATGCTTGAGGCAAAGATGAAAGATAACTAGAGCTATTTTTTGGCATATTTATTAGAAGACATTATACTCTTAAGGGAGTATCATTAGACCTTTATGTCAAATAGACAAAATATAAATTCTTGTTCAATATATATAGTTTTTAGTCCTAAGTTATTATAGTTTTGTATTTAAGTATTTATAACGTGTTCAATTGTTTAGCATTTGTGTAGGGTTTTGTTGAGACATTTAAACCATTCTTCCCACTACCGATCATACATTTTGTGTGCGATACTTGTATGCTAATAAAAGTATTGGGTTCAAGGACAAGAATTATAAAGATTCCCTTTGGAAATGTGCTAGGACAACCACACTTCATGACTTTCAATTTGCTATGAATGGGTTATGATGGTTTGATGATATGGCATGGCAGTAGCTTACACAACACCCACTTGCATTATGGTAAGGCATGCCTTCAATCTAAGAAGAAAGTGTAGTATGCTATTGAACAATATATATGAGTCATTCAATAAGTATATAGTCGATACTCGAGACAAGCCTATTATCACTTTGTTGAAAATATTAGAAGGCTCTTGATGCAATTTTTTCAAGCAAAAAGAGATGGCTTAGACAAGATTACAAGATCTTTTTGTCTTAAGATTCAGAAAAAGTTGGAGAGGGCCAGGTTGAAGGCTATAGATTGCTATTGCATATGGGGAAGAGGGCACAAATTTTAAGTGGAGTATTGTAATGATAGATTCATTGCCAACTCGAGGGAGAGTACTTATGGAAGTAGGATATGGGATTTAACTAGCATCTTATACTACCATGCTATGGCAGCTATTATGTTCAATAGAAATAATGCAGTACACTTTGTCAATGCATGGTATATCAAAGAAATATTTTTTAGGACTAATGAACAGAGTTCATCGAGCTAGTTCCTAGCATAAAATCTTGGCCAAAGCCAGACTACCCCACCGTGTCTCCCCCTCCTCGAAGTGCTCCTCTAGGCAGATCCAAAAAAGCAAGAAGAAAAGAAAAGGATAAGTCAAAGGATTCTAGCAGAATCAGAAAAAGGGATGGGTCTTTAAGATGCAGGAATTGCCAATAATAGAATTATAACTCAAGGACTTGCAGGGGCTTTAGAAAGGAGAAGGCCAAGATGAAGGAATAGAATATTAGATCTAGTCAAATAGAGAGCACAATTAATAGGAAAAGGAAGAGATCACATGTTTAATTTGTTCATTTTAAAGTAGTAATATATATTTAACTAAATTTTGCTTATGTTTCAATGCTTTCATTCAGGTTCAATAGAACAGGATAGCTAACAAGAGAGCTACAATGTCCTATCTTGCACCATCGCAAGCTTTAGTTAGTAGTCAGGATGTACAAGCCAATAGCTAGCAGATATTAGCCTCCTAGCTTGCATCCTCCTGTCCAACTCCCTACTTGCCTTCTTTTAATAGCAGTAGCCTTTTCCCAGTAACCTGCCTCCATGTTTGTAGCTTTCAGCCGATAGTAGCCTCCCTGCCTACCTCCTCCTAGCCAGTAGAAGGATCAATTGAGCCATGATGTATTTCATTTTATTTGATGTAATTTGTTTTGGATGACAAATTTGGTATGATTTATTTTGGATGTCAACTTTGATATTTATACATTATACATGATGTTTAAAGTGACATCTTAGATATCTTGATCAAAGAAACCGGTAGAATGTGATACTATTGAAACAAATCATGCATTGTGATACATTCCGATATATTTTGATACATTTCGATACAATTTTCATATATTTTAATATATATTGATATATTATGAAAATTTATGATACAGCATGATATGAATTGATGATATGGTGTGTATAGTTCAAAAAAAAATGTGATAAGGAAATATTACCATCCTCAATTGTCATACATGATGTATTGATTCTACTTTTTGATCATTATGTGGCAATATATCAAGTAATTTGTATTTATATTTTGTATTTATAATTTATGAAATATTTTATGATACTACATGGTGCACATGTTTCCAAATTCTATCGATTTAGGTACCTTTATTCACTATTTTAAAAGGACATGGGGTGTAAGTGAAACAATTTTAAAGTATAAGGGTGTATGTGAAACTTATTAAACATAAAGGGGATGTAAATGGAACCAAGATAAAGTACAAGGGATATTTCTGTAACATTCAAAATTTCCATGTAAACGGTATTCTTGTTTAAAAAATATATTTTATGCTCATCCTTTTACAGAAAACACCAGTTCTTATATCAGGAAATACATTTCTTTTCAGAACTTTATGATATCCTTACTTGATAACATGCATTCCATGTTATTTACAATGCCACCATAATTTAATTGGGGGCAATATGCACCTATAAAATTAATAGTTTATAATTCTAATAACCACATATTTGCTTCAAATAGAACGGGTTCTTATTACATATTTTTTTAAAGATTATTAGATAGGCTCAGAATATCCAGGAAAGAAAATATCCATTTGATAGACAAAGTTCAAACATTTAAAGCCATAAAGATGTAGCATATTTAGAATATTTAAAACTCATTTGCCTTAACATACAAAAAGCCATAGAAACCCATCATGCTAGTATAAAGAAAATGACAGATTTCAGTCTTTTTTTTGTAACTTGAAATTTTGATTTCAAGCCTTTTGTTCCATTACAATAACTGATTAACAACATCCTTGACCCTTGCATTTAAAGGCGAATCATTCCAACAAAAGTAACCACACTTTCTATTTACCTAGAACATTAATTTGGGATCGGAGATTAGAGGAAAAAAATGAATAAATCATCTAAATGAGAAAATGTCAATATACGGTAACATCTAGCATCCAAAGAAATGCCGACCAAGGTTTGCAGGGTCCATGAGGTCCTTAATGGCAATTTGGTTTCACAAAAGCACAAATTGGCCAAACGAGAAGACACATCCTTGAAGAACTTGATTTGGAAGACTCTATGATCTTTTTCTCCCTTTGTACCACTACCACTCCCTTCTCTCCTTGTTTGATTTGGAGTTTCTTCTCCTCCTTATTTTATGGTTTCTCTCTTATGGCCATTTGAATTAAGATTCTTTGGACATGACTAAAGGATAGATCTGTTAACGAGCCGGATCCAGATCCGATATTCATGGGTATTTATCCAATAGATCTGGGTTTGGTACTAAGATTGGACCTATTTACCTAGACCCGTTTAACCATAATTAAATGGGTCCAGGTCTGGATATTTAATATCCAGACTTGCCAGACCTGAGACCCGATTATATAATATAATATTAAATATATTTTTATTAAAATTATTGTGAACCATTAGATCAAAGATCTAATAGTTCAAAATCAAAATTGAGGTGTTGAAAGGAGAGAACCTTCGCTCCAGCTAGCCCTAATTCCCCTCCTTCTCTCCCTGCCTCAGTGGCTCCCCCCTCTCCATCCACCGGTAGACCGACATCACGCCATTATTGGCCGTCTCCTTCTTGTCCAGCCCTCCCTGTTCTCCTCTCTTGCCCACTAACTCTTCTGCGGCTGTTGTTGCTACCACTCACCAACCATCGCTTCCTCAAATCAAAGCCCCGTCGGCCACCAACATCATCTCTCACTGGCCATAGCTATCCCAATGTTATCCCCCACCTTTACCTTCCTTGGATTGGAGCTCCGTTGGCTGTCACTACCCCAACATTGTCCCCTGTCATAGCACCGCTACCTTTCTCGAAGCTAAGCCCCGCCGGCCACCGACATCGTCCCTCGCTGGTGCCTCAACTCAGAGATGCAAAGTCATTGCTAACTACGCGAGTCGCCATGGCTTTTTCCTTTGTCAAGACATCCAAGGCCAGGTCGTCCTTGTCCAACCTCGTGAAGGTCATGAAGGAAAGTTTCCTCACCCTCGATTCCAAGATTGTGACCAAGGTGAGATGATGAGATCTACTAGAAAAAAGAAAAGCTTTCTCCATCTTTCATTTGATTCTTGATTTTTATTTTGTTTTTTTGTTTCTTCCAGCGAAAGGTGGAAGTTAGGCATGGGTTTTGTTGCCTTTGTCTAATTTTCTTTTGTTTTTCAGACAAAATTGGTGGCTTTTGGTCAAGTGGATGATCAATTTAGTGAAGATTTTGCGTCAAGTTCTTTTCATTTTGATCTGGAGTTAGTTTCTTTGCTATTGATCTATTTGTTAAGTTAATGTGTGTCAATGCACTTTAAAGGGGGAAGGGGTAGAGGGGGCTGAGATGGAGAAGGGGTATGTTTCGGGTCTTGGGTCTGCGTTCAGATATCCATGATCCATTAAGATCTGGGTCTAGTACTTCAAGTCTAGACCTATCGAGTATTCAGGTTTGGGTCTGGGTCCAACAACTAAGATCGAGTTTGAGTTTGGATATTTATGTTCCTACCTGAACCCGACTAACAGCTCTATTAGAGGGATTTATTCGGAAGAAATTATAGATCACGTGGTAGTTTACATGATTTGGGATTTTTGGCATCATAAATTATGCCCCACCAGCAACTAACACTAAGGGTACTTTTATCATTTCATAAAAGTTGGCTATCATGTCATTGTTACGTGATACCTTTCCATTAATAAAGATGGACGGTAGGAACATACTGAAATATTTCAATAAATTGAAGAATTAGTTTAATATTTTTTAATATAAATGAGATCTAAGTAAAATTGAGTTAATTTTAAGGAGGTATTCTTGTAATTTATTTATTTGTTTATTTTCAATGTCTCAAGCCTTTTAAATTATAATATCTAAGGTTGCATTTGATGATTGCCAAGCAGTCTTGGATTACTAATGTAGATTAGTAGTAATATTGATTATTGTATTTGGTATACGCATGTAATATTACAGTAAAATTATTAGAAATGTTGATTGACCTATTTGGTATGATAATTAGATTACTGGCATTGTGAAATCAAAATTTTGAAGTAGCTTAAATCAAGTCTATTAAAAAAACTCATATACTTGTCAGAAAATATTAATTGCATGATCTATATCATTATATAAAATAATGTTAGCCATCAAAAAAAGAGACAAGTATAGCAAAAAAAATCAAACATCATAAAAATAATAAATCTATAATTAAATAGATTTATTACTAATTCGGTAATGAGAATGATTGGCATGACAGGCGAAGTCTCTTGTGGCTAGGGCTTGTTGGGTTAAGGAAGAAGAAATTTAATTTTGGCTTTACTAAAAAGTTAAAACTACCTATTAGAGAGAAACTCTATTTTGGAGCTTTCCATCAAAAGAACTTTCAAGATTACATTGTAAAGCTATTTTAACTTTAATAAATTTTATTGTTTAACCAAAATATCCATGAAATAATCATATAATTATATTTATATTCTTATAAAAGACAACATGATAGGAACCTTAATGTGAAAAAGGAACTCTAATCACTTTAGCTCCTTCATGATATTTTTCTACCGGTCTCAACTCCTTCCATTTTATTATGGTATTATTTCTTATTTCTCTCTTCTATTTTATTAAAATATTATTTTTTATTTTTCTCTGACTACTTTAAGATTCCATATATTTTTTGGAAACTTTATAGCTTCTGTGACTCTCTTTTTGTCCTGTATATTTCATTTTATTCCATTATCTTTCTCCATATATCACTATATTCGTGTTATCTTTCTTTTTTTTTTTTTTTTGGTGATCCCTCTCTTTATCTACATGATAAGAAGAGATAGAGTCGAAGGGAGTCTAGAGTCCTCTTTTTTGTATTACTCTAGAGTTCTTTTTTTTTTTTTTTGGTATAACTCTAGAGTTCCATTTTAATTGACTTTAGATTCTTATTTTAATTATTTTTTATTTTTGTATGTGAGATAAATGAAAACGTAATTATTAAATAATTATATTTTGTTATAAAAGATGGAAAAGATATAAAATGCTATGGAAAGGATGGTGTTTGATGAATATATCTGCACGGGTTATGCTAGAGAGAGAATGAGATATTGAATATAATCATTTTGGGTTATGTCATTTTCTTGTAAATCTTATTTGATAATCCTTTTGTTTATGCCTAAACCAATCCATAGTACAAGTCACTTCAAACCTAATGACGTAAGTCAAAGTGGGTTGATTTAAATTAGAATACTTCACTAAAATTTAAGAAAGGAAGTGGACCTCTACACAAAAAATTATATCAGCAGGACTTCAAAAGATGAAGGTCGAGAAAGTATCACTAATAAACCACTCTTGGTTTAACCGATGGATGATTTTCAGTCCATGAGCCCTTGCAGATCATGCATTCTATTAATGGCAAAAGTATATAGTAAAGTGATATATTCGATTTTTGGAGAAATATATTAAGCATGTAGAAAAAGATGAAAAGAAAGTATGATAACTTAAAAATGTAAAAAGTGACAGGTGCTTCCACCACCACGTCATGGTGTTCTAATGGTGATAATGCTTGGCAGAGTTTCAAAGGAGGAAAATAATAGTTATGTTTATAAGGAATGGTGTTTGACGTCTCATGAAGAGTTGAAGCAGAGAGATCCTATCATCTAGTTAGGAGAAGGAATTTACTATAAGGATTAGAATATAAAAGTTACTTCTTATGCTTAGATAAGGGAGCAAAAAGAAGGAAAAGATAAGAGAATGTCAATTTCTTTTATTATTTATATTTTAAGCTCTCTCATCCGAGTTCAATAAAAACAACAACATACTATTTTCCTATGAATACAAGTTCTTTTCTCACTTGTAATTTTTGGTTACCAACTGTCGAGGGGCCTGAACTATAATTAAATTTCTATATGGTAAAATCTAAAAATTATCATGCCACTATTTCATCCACATAAAAAAAACCTTACACAAGGACTTTTTCACTTTACTTTTCTGAATAATTGGTACTATTATATGTGCATATATATTTGAATTGTATATATTTAGATTTGCTTTATAAATTATCTTATTAAATATGGTTGAAATCATGATTTATGATTGACAAAGTATTTTACGTCTTCATTGTTGCATTAACAAGAAAGAAATGCTAAGAAGAATCAAAATATGTTTGCGGTCCATCAACCCAAGATAATAAAAAGAAGAAGGCAATTTGGAATGATAGATTGTTAGAGAAGTTTATTGATATATGTATTTGTCAAGTTGAAGCTGGTAATCGTCCAGGGACATATTTCAATAAGCTTGGATGGGCCAATATAATCAAAATATTTAATGGGAAGACTGGAAATTAATATAATTATAAATGGGATAGCTTAAAAGTAAACCGGAGCGTTTGGATAAAATTGGTAGTAAAGGAAACAAGGCTTAGATGGGATCCTGTTAAAAACATAATAGATGTACCAAATGCATGGTAGGAGAAAATTATAGGTATAAATAATAGTATATTGATATCTATAAAATTTTTTATACCATAATTTTTTTTTAAATATTGATAATTATATATCCTTAACTTGTAGAAAACTCCTGATACATCTAAGTTTCAAGAATATGATTTACAATATACCATGAAATTGGATAGATTATTTAGAGATACTAGTATGACAGGGAGGCTTGGGCACCAACTTTACCGATACATAAAAATATTAAGAGTATATTTGTAGCAGATGATGGATTAGATGGAGAAAATATTGATATATTTGAGGGCTTATATGGGTTGGATGAAAATCCTAATCTAATTATACATTGAATTGATGGCCTTCCCATTAATATAGATAATGTTAACCTTATCCCGTATCTTATCCCACCCAATAAAAAGGAAAGAAGAAAACTTGTCCTAGGAATTAAGATAAGAAACATAAGAAGGTAGGGGATGTTGCGCAATTATCTCAGAAGTTTAGTCGTCTTGTTGATGCGGTGGAGAGGAGTATAATGCCATCCAGGATAATTGATAAGCCTAGATATTGCATTGATGAGGTGATGAAAATGGTGCATGCGATGCCTGAGATGAGAGCATAGCCTAAGTTACTTTTACTTGTTGCTAAGATACTCCTTAAAAGAGAACATAGAAAGATGTTTGTGGCCCTCGAGGATATCCATCTTCAAATTGAATGGCTCAAGCGAATATCAAATCTACAAACTAGTTTTTGATATATTAGTATGATGATATATTTTTTTGTAGTTTTAATTATGAACATTTATATTGGAATTGTGGATATGGTTACATGTATTCATATTATGTCTTAGACAATGTGTTGTGAATATTATGACTATTATGGATATTATGCATGGTATGTGTTGCCGCCCGGATCATCGTGGCCCGTAGCTACTGATGGCGTCGAGGGTCGCATGTCCGCCTACTCTGGATGCCTCTGGTGTCTCGGGACCTGCAAAAAATAATGTCAGTGATCCGGACTGGGGATTCCGACGGGGGTGCTCCGACGGTCAAGTCAGTGACGATCCAGGAGAACAGATCCTCCTGGTCGAGTCCCTCTGGATGAGCTCCAAGCTAGGATGAGTGAGTGTAGTGTGTATGAAAGTGGGAATGAGCTGGGAGAGATGGTGGCCGAGGTGGTCCAATCCTCCTCTTTGCCCCCCTCCCTTCTTTCTTTTTCTTGCTTTTGGCTTACCCTGGTTGGGTTTTTACTTTAGCTTGCCTCAGGACCTCCCCGTGCCGCCGGACATGTGCGATGAGGTATCGTGCCATAGATGGGATGCCTCTCCTGTCAGATAGTCGGGGAAGCTTCCATGCGCTCTGACATTCCTTATGCTTGCCCCACTCCTGGAAGCCTAGCAGGGTCTTGGTTAGCAGGTCGCCGTCCTCGGGAGTCGCGCTCTCCGATTGGATCTTTTTCCTGGTGGTACGGCAGGTTGGTGGAGGGCATGGCGCCTTGATGTGAGTTTCCTTTCTTTCTGGCGTGAGTGATAGCCGTGGGCATTAATGGCGGTATGGCGGGCGCGGTTGTACGCCCTCGGGAGGCCCACCGCCGTCCTTGGAGAGGAGGCGCCGTTCCCTTGACAGTTGGTGCCTCTGTCTGAGATGGGGGCCGATCTGGAAGGGTGGGGCCCGCTTCTGATGGGCTTTGTTGCCCAGAAATGGAGCCCAAGAGGGGGGGGTGAATTGGATCTTTTAAAAAATTTAAGGCAATAATGAGAGGGACTAGTGGTGCTTATGAACAATGATGAATTTAATGCAAGATGTTGGCAATAATTAAAGAGCAAGAGAGGAAGAGAGCAATCACACACAAACACAAGGTTTATAGTGGTTCGGTGCAAACCTAGCACCTACATCCACTCCCCAAGCCACCCTTGGGAATTTCACTATAATCCAAACTAGATTATAGTTGACTTGTTTTTTACAAGGCTCACAAGGCAAAACCTAAGTTGGCTTTATCACTTAGGCTTATCAACAAACCTTAACACTTGTTTCTTCGGGCTCACAAGTTAACCCTAGTTGGTTTTATCCCTTTGGCTCACCAACAAACCACAATAACCTTCTTTCAAGACACCCTTGAAAGCAAGGTCAAATCACAATAAAACAGATATACAATTTAAAACTAAAACAAACTCTCTTCAAGAGTAGATTGGAATCTTTGAAGCTCAAGTAGATGCTTTGTCTTCACTCTTCCTTGGAATCTTCTTCAAAGTGCCTCTTTGGAATGAAATAAGGATGAGCTTGTAGGCTTTTCAAGGAATCAAACTATAAGAGGCTTTTGATGTGAAGTATTTGAGAGAATATTGGCTTTTTGGCTTTTGAGTAGACTTGAATGCACTTCAATACACTTCCTTGTCTTTAAAATGAGGTTGGTGGAGGTTAAATACACCAAGAACCTTCCAAAAAACGGTTTGTGACCGTTGGTACCTCGAAAATAGCCGTTTGGAGCTTGAAAAGCAAGTTCTGCAAGCTAGAAAAATAGATCCGTTAGAGCTGTCAGGCTGCAAGTGTCGACACTTGATCTCTGGATATCGACACTTGAATATTCAAGTGTCGACACTTGATGCACAGGTGTCGACACTTGACACAAAAATCCTCAAATTATAAAGTTCTGTATTTTCAAAATTCTCAGGCCTTGAGTCGACACTTGGAACCTAAGTGTCGACACTTGGATATAGGTGTCGACACTTGGCGTGCCAAGGATTTTTGTTTGTGCCAAATGCTGAAGTGTCGACACTTGACTGTCCAGGCGTCGACACTCGAGACTGAAAAATCTCAGATTCAAGTATAAATGCCTCGAAAATATAAATATAATTCTAGAAAACATAAACACATAATATTTAAACATTTAGATGCCCTTTTTCAATGAAGAGAATGCCTGGATTTGTGAGAATTGCTCCGTGCCATTACGTGCCATAAACCATAAGTTTTTGAGATTTTGAGGTGCTTTCTTCCTGAAAACTCACAACTTGAAATCCTTATTAGAATACAACATGCACTCAATGTTTTGTTATTCATCAAAATCACTGGATGGAGCCAACAGGCTCGTCTCGAGGTGGCTCGACTGGGCGGAAGAGGGTCGAGCTTGACTCCGGACCAGCGGAACTCGGCTTTGGACGAGCTCGACCTGACGGAGGTGGGCGGGGTGCCGTCCAGCCTAGGGGATCTGACCTCGGAGGGGCTCCTCGTGGCGGAGGAGCCTTGAGCTCGACTCCTGACCACGGGGCCCGACCTCAAGGGGTCCGCCTTGGGTGGGGACTTGTACTCGGCTCCGGCCTAAGCATCCCAACCCGGTGGGGACCGACCTGGCGGAGGACGGAGCTCGGCTTCGACAGGCAGCCCCGTTGCTCCGGGGGAGCTCAACTCGACGAAGGGGCTCAAGTTGAAAATCCAGCGTGACACCCGATGGGGACTCCACGTCAGTTTGCCCGCCCTACGTCAGCGATCTAGCCACATTAGTATGTGTTCTTGTTTTATATTATTTATATTTTAAGCCTTCATGTTATGTATTATTTTTTTTTTTGTTATGGATGTTTTATTTTTGCTTTATATTTTCTGTATAGATATAGATAGCACTAACAACATATCTGAGAAGATTTGTTCTAGTGAAGAAGATATAGTTGATGATAATGAATTTTATACATTTGTGACTGCAGCAATTAGTATGGTTAGTAAATATTACTCAAACAATGTTGATAAAAAGCCATGCAGGATATCTTATCAAATTGAATATAGATTTATATTAGAGATTCTATAAGGTGATCCGGATAGATGTCAATAATAATTTAGAATGGAGAAACATGTATTTATTGATCCGTGTGAGAATTGAAAGTCATATATAGTTTGAAAGATTCTAAAAGCATTTCTATCGAGGAGTTGATACCTATGTTTGCGATGATTCTAGGACATGGATTTGTGAATAGGATGGTTCAAAAAAGATTTCAACATTTGGGAGAAATAATTAGTAGACATTTTATACATGTCTTAAATGCTATCTTAAAAATAACAAGGGATATTATTAATCCAATTGATAGATGGTTAAAAAATGTTCCAAAAAAAATCTGCGATGATAATTGCTAGTGGCCTTATTTTAAGAATTGTATTGAAGTAATTGATGGTACCTATATGATAGTAAAAATTTCTTCATCTAAGCAAATACTTTGTATTGGCTGAAAATTCCTATACAAAATATCATGGCATGTTGTGATTTTGACATGCATTTTACTTTTGTTTGGGCTGGATGGGAGGGTACTACTCATGATATTTGTATTTTCTTAGAGGCTATATACAAAGAAGAGCTCAACTTTCCACACCCACCTAGAGATATACATTTGAATTTAATATATTATAACGATAAGCATATATTTTAACTTTCATGCATAAGTATTAAATTCTATTATATATATATTTATGTAGGTAAATATTATTTAGTGGATGCATGAATCCTCACATGTCAGGATATATGGGGCCTTAAAAGGAAAAAGTATCATCTACTAGATTTTCGACATGGAAGTTAACCAAGAGATATGCGTGAAATTTTTAATCATGCACATTCCTTATTAAGATATACTATTAAGAGAACATTCAAATGTTGAAAAAGCAGATGGAGAATATTGAGTACCATGCCTAACTTCCGTTATTACAAACAAGTTTAAATTGTGGTGGCTTCTAGGGCCGTTCGTAACTTTATTAAGAATCATGCAATTAAAAATTTTGTTTGAGTTTCAACCTTATGACAATGATGATGATCTACTCCCTCCGGATTATTCAAAGATTAGTAAATTACAAGAAGAACTAAGTACGGAGCAAAGCTAAACAATGAATAACTATGAGACAGATATTTTGCATGATTATATTGCTACTCTTCTTATGACTTCTTGGCTTCTTTTGCTGTAAACTTATATATGTAACATGAATTTTATCTCATAACAATCATATTTTGGACTTGAGTAAACTTGCACCTTGCATTTTTATCACTATTAGAACGAGAAATGTAAAACAATTTGATGAAATTAATAATTAATGTATATTTTAGAATTTACTATGGATACGATGGTATCAAATATATATTTGATTTATTAATAAACACTGATATTATTTAATTATGTATAAGAAAAACAAGAATAAGAAAGATTATTGGATAAAAAAGAATTCTAAAATCTTATTTTTATAATATTTTATATTATATTACAATAATATGCTATATTATATCACATTATACTATAGTATTATGTTATATTATGTTACACTATAATAATATTATATTATATAATAATACATTGCAATATTATATTATATTATTATGCTATTGTATACAATACTTGATTAACTATATTAAAATAATATTATATTATATTAAAATAATATTATAATATATTTATATAATAATGTATATTATATTTTATTATATTCTATATTGTACAATATTGTGCAATGTTTTTTATGATTATTTTGTCATGCCTAAAGTACTTTATGATTTTATTACCAAACATATGTTAAAATTTCATAGCATTTCAGAAATATGATTACCAAATAGCAGACAGTTTTTTATAAAAATTTTATTTTCTAACAGCTCTATTTTTTAAAAAAGATAAAAAAATTTATCGCCAACAACAATCTTAAATAGAATCTTAATCTAAAATTTTAATTATAAAATTATTAAAAAAATAGTGACCTAGATGGTCAGTTTTTTTTTTCTTAAACTATCCAGATTATCTCCCAGTGATCTGGATCGGGGAAAAAAAAAAAAATACGGTGAGGATATGTTAAATTGCTGGCAATTGGGGCTGGCAGTAGCATATGGATATACCGTTCGGATTAGCAAGTTCCTGGGTGGACGGCCCACGGCAGCTCCGCATGTCATATAGAGCGAGCTCCCTGTGCAGAAATCACACACAACCGGGGGCTCCGCGGTTAAATAGCGCTCGGGGGAGGACCGAGAGCTTACTTTGTTCTCACGCGCGCACCGCCTTTTCTCACTCCATCCTTCCCCACCCTCGTTTGAGCGGAGGAAAAAAGTCACGGGGAGCGAGTAACCCTAGGTGCTCTGTTTTCTCTCGCTGAGAGCGCTAATGGCCGACGGCTACTGGAGGTATAGCGACGCTCGCCACCAGGCGCCCGCCGCGATGGCTGCCCCTCAGCCCCCCGTGAAGCGCCCTCGTCCCGACTACGGAGGTTCTCTTCTCTCCCTTTTACCGTCTATGCCTAGGGTTCCGCTTCTTCGTACTTGCCGTGATTTTTGTTGGGATGTTTTCTTGATTCAATTAGGGCTTTATTTATATTTTAGGGGTTCCCTTTTGTTGGTGGTGGCGATGGTTGTAAAGTTGGGAGTTTCTCTGTATTTGCTCTTTATTGATTAGTTAACGTGATTCGAATCTACTATTTGGTTCTTGATATGGTATAAAAATGGTTTTGTGGGAGGATTTTAGATGAAATTACATGTTTTTGTAATGGGACATTACATGTTCATGTATTAGGGTTTAATTGTTGAGAGCATGATGGCTAGATTTGAAGAATTTCTCTACTTTATCGTGGCTTTGTCTATTATGTTGGTATGATCTGCGAATCTGCTAGTTGTGCTTTTTTTTTTTTTTTTAGTTAAGATCAGTAATCACAACTGAAGGTCCAGTGTAATGGATGAACTTTCCATCTTTAATTTTTATAAACAGATTCATTCGATTTGTTCTGGATAAGTGAAATGTTCTGATATTTTTTGATCTGTGCACCGGATATATCTTAAGAGAAGGAACATGTAGCATTAGTTTGATTTGTTAATGTGTTAGTTCACTAGAACTTCTCTGATGCCCTGTGTGGTTGTTGGGAATTGAAAGAGAGGAAAGTTTATTACACAAGAATCTTCTTTTCCATTTTTGATACTAAAAAGGAAATTTAGGGAGAGAGAGTCAACATAAATTAATTGGCTAAAAACTTTCTTCTTTATGATGTAGTCATTTTGAGAGAACAACAGCGGACAGGTGGTTCAAGACAACTTAATCATCTCCTTATTACTTTCTCCACAACTTTGCTGCAATTTTCTGTGTTCTAATAAACATGAAAAAATTCTTAATTTTTCTTATTTCTTGTGCTGATATGCTTTCCTATTATTTCACTTTCTTGGCAACCAAACATGGACTAAAAGCTTTTATCATCTTTCTTAAAGTTAGCTCACAAGCTCTATAAATGGTTGGGGAAGAAAACTTGTGCACCATAAAGTGTTTGGGAGGATTATATGAACATATGCTTCTGTCGACATGTCACATGCCTTTTAGGTTCTTATTGATGCTTGGGTTACAAACAAAGAAAATTAAGATTCTTGATATAACAACCCAAGACCTCACCCAAGAAAAGGCTAGCCAGAAGGTATTTATTTTGGATTCCTTAGCCCTATAAAAGTACTTAAGATCTATCTAGTATACAGTTGATGTGGGACTAAACACATGCTTGCACGGGTTTTCATATATTTTCCTCGTCTGAGCCCTAACATTTTCACCAAGCTAAAGAGTCCACACCCATTCAAATCCAATCACAACTACCACAAATCTAATCATAAATACAATGACTAGCTCGTGGTAAGTCTTGGTGGATCTATGTTGCAGTGCCCCTTAGTCCACATAGGCCATGAATCAGGTCCACTCTAATATCATTTGTAATAATCTAGAATATCATCCAAAAAGGCTAGCTAGAATATATTATTTGGGTTCCTTAGTTCTATGTAAGTATCTAAGATATGCTTAATGCATAGTTGATGTGAGACTAAACACATGCCCACCCAGGTCTTCACATTTGATTTTTTTTTTTTTTGGAGATAAAAAAAATCTTATGTTTTGGATTAGAAGCTTTCTTCAATCATTATGAAAAACTTGTTCTTGTATCATGCTTTTTTTGTATTTTAAATTTACTTTACATGCATGTATGTATATAGCCATTTTATGAAACCTTCATTTTGTTTGAAGCTTGGGGAATCTGATTCTCCATTAGAGTATGATGCCAGCACTTGCATCCGTGGCCATAGCATTGTCACCAAAATGATTTGAGTAGGTTAATGGTTCAAGTCTTGAAGAAGAAACAATGACTAATTGTTATTGTGCCACATCACTTCATACTCAGTGGCTTTGGTGCTGCACATCTTAACCATTTAACAACCCAAGCTAACATTCTTAAATGGGTGATTGAACATTCACAAAGGATAAGCATCGTGAATGAAATGTAGTGCCGCATAGTTGGGTTTTGCATGTGAAAATAATTTGTTTATGCCCTAAAGTTTTTATATCATTTGAATGATTAATTAACTTTTGCTGTCTTCTAACCAGATTCGCATCTTACACATGCATGACCCTTGTCTAATCCGCTATCCTAATTTGCAAACTTCATGCAGAAATAGCTGTAATATTGGTTTGGTTTGCAAACTTGTAGCTGGTAGTCCAATATTATCCTCGTTGCAATCATTTTCTTGCTCTCATAGTAATTTTGAAGTAATAATGGTTTCTTCCTAGTAGTTGCCAATTAATCTAAACAGAAGCAAAATCTTGTTTAATTCTTATCACAAATTCAATAGCCATGTAAAATGTGCATCATGATCTATATCGGAAGCAAGCTCCTTTTTCTCAACTGAATGTGTTTTGACTTTGAAGATGTGCCTGGTGGTTCGGAATATGGTGGTTATTATCTTCGTGAAGAAGGGAGAGTGGGACACCGTGTCATCAGGGACACTGAATCGATCAGTGCATCCTATGACCGTTATTTGCGTGATGGGGTATGGTTGAAAGATGCTTGCCCTTTTCTTTTTGGTTAAGTTCATTGTTGTAAAAGGTTGACTATATCGGTAATGTTTTTAGCAGATTGTGTCTTATGGTGGTGGAGAATCCCTTAGGCCAGTAGCTGGTGGAATGGGTGGTCATCCTGTTGATGATCTGCATATGATGGGTGTTGGAGGCATGGATGGACGAAGTGTTGGATATGGAAGTGGTAGACCAGAAACACCTCTGCCTCCAGATGCATCTTGCACATTATTTGTGGAGGGCCTCCCTGCAAACTGCACACGCAGGGAAGTGTCTCGTATCCTTCTATAGATGTTCTTATCGTTCAATATAAAACATTTTTCCAGCTGTTGTTCCTTCATTTGTTTCCAGATATTTTTCGTCCTTTTGCAGGTTTTCGAGAGGTCAGACTTGTGAATAAGGAATCTAGACATGTGAGTTACTGCTTTGAGTCTAGTTGGATTATTGTCTAGCCTTTTCAATTCATTGCTTGTGTGTAGTTTCAAAATTTTCCCTGTACTTCTGCAGCCTGGAGGGGATCCACTTGTTCTGTGCTTTGTTGATTTCTCCACCTCCAGTCAAGCTGCAGTTGCTTTGGATGCTTTGCAAGGTAAAAACCACAGTATATATATTCTTATTTGTAGTTATGGATTTGTTAGTCTTGTTTATATTTACGTTTATTTTAATGCTTGTCGATGCTGTTCTTTGTTTTGTCATGGGATCTCTCGCGATTGTGCACTTCACCAGTTTTGTCTTTTAGGTTCTCCATGTATAATGCTGCTTCCATAACATCTATATCTGAGATTGTGTTATATTATATTAATATTTGATTCCCTTGGCATTTCCTGGTCTTCAAATGGTTTTAGATATAAGTGAATCATAGTAGATTGGAGTTAGAATGCTTCTCAAAAGGTATCATGAGACCTTTGCTTCCAGTTTT
This sequence comes from Areca catechu, assembly GCA_021397845.1. Classification (NCBI taxonomy): domain Eukaryota; kingdom Viridiplantae; phylum Streptophyta; class Magnoliopsida; order Arecales; family Arecaceae; genus Areca; species Areca catechu. The sequence goes on from CM038038.1 coordinate 119,620,916, forward strand.
TGTTAGAACCTTGGGTCCTTTTTTTTCTTTTAAAAAAATTTCATATCTTTTATGAAATGGCTTGGGTAAATTTCCTTGGTTACCATACAATGCAGAAGAATGCTGTTCTTTCTATTCGGGTCAGAACTTAAAAGATATATTGATTGTATATGAAGTTAATGTACTGTTTCAATTTAACAGCATGAAAAACCTACACAGCAGAAAACGGACGTAATTATAAAAGGTCTATAAGTTGATGTGACAGAGCTTTATCACTCTTGTTTTTGGAAAGTGTGTTTCATGGTTTATTGTACTATCCTAAACCAAGCAGTTCGAGGTGTACCAAGCCGTACTAGGGGTGGACCAACATGGTTCTGCCCTTTAGTTTGGGACACTAACGGGGGGAGGGGGAGAGGGAGAAGGAAAGAGTGGGAGGTGAAGAGGAAGGGGGAGAGAGAGGGGGGCACAGTATGCTGCCAGTTGGCACAGCATGGTATCATACCATGTTGTACCTCTGAGCAACTGGTATGGTTCCCTGTACAAGTTCTGCCAACTTTGGGTGGTTTAGTTTGCTTGAATATATATATATATATATATATATATATATATATATATATATATATATATATATATATATGCATATATGCATATATACGTACGTACGCGTACGCACATGCGTGTGTGTGTGTGTGTGTGTGTGTGTGTGTATTAATGTCGCATGGAATTTGCTACTTTTAAATGAGCACAAGTTCATTTGAGGTGCACTTTTATGCTGAGGAATTATAAAGTGTCGTATACTTCGAAAGTTGGCCATTACTTGTTTATCTCATGTTCATTATTGTCGATTGTTGTTTTTAGGATGTTAGTTCATTACGTATGTTAGTTCATTATTGTCGATTGTTGTTTTTAGGATGTTAGTTCATTATGTTTCTGAATATTTAGGGTCCTTTTCTTGCATATGTAGATAAGTCGACCTTCCAAGCAATCTGTCATTATCTGTCCACTATTTACTGCCAAAAGTTGTAATTGCACTAGATTCCCATGTATCATGAAAAAGATTCTAATGAGCCAGTTAGCAATTAAGCTATCAATTTTTGTTTAGTACAATAAATATTTTGAGAGAACTAACAAACTTACATGCCTATTATTGATTGTTTTTGCAATGAAATGGCAACCTGCAATGGTCATATCCAGTGAGACTGAGCTGATTCTTGATTTATTAGGAAAGCCATCATGGTAGTACTAGCTAAATGTATATTGAGTGTTTTACTGCAGATAGAATGTACATCCAGATGGAATCTTTTTATCTGAAATATGTACTTGCTGGGTTTTTGTGCGTATGTGCCTGTGCTTGTGTATGCAAATGTGCGTATGCACTTGCATGCATATGATGTGTGTGTGCATTAGTATTTTCATATTCTGCAATGCAAAGTTTTATTTTGGGTGATACTGTCAGTTTGATGCATATATTTTATTCATGTATTTGTGCTCATTTCTGAGGGGTTGGGCTTGATTTGCTATGTGGAAGAGAGATGGGGAGTGGTCTTGCGTAGAAGTGCAATTCAGGGACGTTAGGGAGAGATGAGCCTTTCTTTTTTTTTTTGTTTTTCTAATTTTAATTTTTCCTTCCTCCTAAGTGTCAAATCATGTTGGTATCTATGTTGACATCTATTTTTAGCTGTCTATACTTGCACCTAATTATCCTGGACATTGAAATGAAACGTTTTAGAGATTTGAGAGATGGGGAGTGGTCTTGCTTATAAGTGCTATATGGGAGGTTGGAGAGAGAGAGGGCCCCTTTTTTCCTTTTCATTGTTCTGATTTTAATTTTATTCCATAGTGTTTAATCATCCTGTATCTAGTTTGACCTATGGTTTGGGCTGTCTATGGTGCTTCGTCTAATTCTCTTGGACCTTAGCCTTTTGGAGATTTGATCTAATATTTGAGAATTTTATACAATGCACAAGTTGACATCTAGTGCTTGGCTTGGGTATGAGTTGGATGAGACTGTAGCTAGTTCACTGAACTCTTGGCCCTAAAGGCCATGCAGGGTTTTCTTATACGGACCAAAATTTGCTTCCACCTTCTTGGATTTGAAGTAAATTCTTAGGAGCACTTGACAAATCCCACGTTTAGGTGGAACTGTGGCATTTAATAATGGAAAAAATTGAAAAACTTGGTATGCAAAATGTTTGTGATAAAACAAAATTCCTAGTTTGTTTTCTAGGACTAGTTTAATGTGGAAAAAAAAGAGAAAAACTTTAATTTGTGGTTCTTAAAATTGAGTTGCATAAGTGGGCTTCCTTTATGGAATGTTTAGCGCGTCGTTTCGTCCATGCGTTATATTTTAGGTCCTCTTATGCTTCAAAAAAGCACGTCGTTTACACAGCATAAAGTCGTCACGATTCGATTTTGCAGGTTATAAGTTTGATGAGCATGACCGAGATTCAGCCAATTTAAGGCTGCAATTCGCTCGCTTTCCTGGTCCGAGGTCAGCTGGCGGACCTCGTGGCAGGCGTTGATATCAGGAGGATTTTCCCTTTTCCAGGTGACAGACGCCAATATCTCAGTCTTATATGTTTGTGTGCCAGCGTAATATTTACTTGAAGATAGTGGCAGTGCGTCATACTCTCGTTATGCTGAATTCTTGTCCAACAGTCACCATCTTGTAAACACGGTCAGATCAGGAGGTTCTGTTAACCAAGGGATTGCTAGTAGATTACGCTTTTCAGTCTTTCTTTTGGTAGACCATAAACGTGAGGGTGCGTTCTTAGAAACTTCAAGTTATCGTAGCCTGTCATATCTGTTATCTGTGCCATAAATCTGTTGGCATTTTCTTTTGAAGGACAACATGTGCTATTGTTTGATGTTTGAAGCAGTAACTAATTTGACATTTGTGCTACAATTGATCTGAAATACATGGTCTTTTGTCAGATTTAATTTTTGAGGCTTAATTGCAGTACATCTATAATTTTTTAATGGCTTATACATGCGAAGGGTACAGCTCTTGTGTATAATTAATCATATATCTTAACAGCTGGCTAAGATAACCTGCCAAGTTGTTTTTGACAATTCAAGTTCGCTTTTTATGAGGTAGTTTAGAAAGTCCATTCAGTGGTTTGGATTTTGTCACTCAATATCATGAGCTTTCTGACATTAATCTCAATCCAATCCAATATTCTGTTACTGAAATGTCATAGAGTATCATGTCAGGATTTTGTTTAGCAATCTTCCTTTCGTTTTAAGTTTATTGGATGATTCATAGAGATAGCTTTTTGTGAGTAAAACTATGCAGCTTGTGTTACTGCCAATATTTTGCTATGCACTTGTGGTCTAGTGTAGTGAGCCTTGTGAATGCAAGAAATGTGCGTATTTACATAATTTGTCTAGCAATTTCTTTTATCGAACTGGAAGTACAAGGATTTGTTTCTCTGCTATGTGATTCTATTTGCTGGTTTTGCTGCTGTTACATTCTATATCTGAGTTTGAAATTTAGCTGCATTCTTTCCATCATGCCTGAGTCCAATTATCTTTTTGCGTCGCTGATTAGGAAAAATTTTAAAAAAGAGAGTAACTGTAGCAGTTAAAACGATAATGCATCACCGTACTGTTTCGTCTTCTAGTTTGTGCGTCATGTCCGAGATGTTCCACATGTCTTCTCAGTTCTCTTTGTCAGTGCATATTTGTAGGCGGGTATTCATAGTAGGCATACGGAGGGTTGGAAGTGGACTGGATCAGGCCATATTCTTATCTGAGCTTGGTTGGTCCAAAAAAAAAAAAATTGGACTTGGGCAGGGTTTAGGTCGAATTATTTTTAAAAAATCAGGTCTGAAACCAGTTCAAGCCTGATTAGATTGGTCCGAATCAAAGAATGATTGAACTGCCTTGAACAAAAGTCCAAACCTAGGGACGGCTAAAAAAATTTTTTAAAAAAGAAATTGCAGGAATTTCAGAAAAGGAAGATGGATAGGACTGAAATCAGGGATGATTGGATGTGAAAGAGGGGAGAGAGAAGGCGGAAGGAGTTGGTGCGGTGCCGGGGGATTGTTGGGTGCGGGAGCTAGGGTCGGGAGAGGGGAGGGATAGCAGCAGAGATTAGAGCTATTGGGGGGGGGGGGGGGGGGGGGGGGTGTCTGTCTGTCTGTCTGTCTGGAGCTACGGGGGATATCGGGGGTGCGAGTATCGAGATCGAGGGAGGGGAAGGAGAGCAATAGAGGGAGATCAGAGCTGGGAAGGTAGGGGGTCGTCCATAGTCATCAGGGGTGGGGGTGTTAGGTGTGGATGCAGGGGCTGGGGGACGGGAAGGAGAGTAGAAGAAGGAGATTGGAGCTGAGGGAGAGCACGGTGCCGCCGGGGCCAAGGGGTGGTCGGTGCAAAGCTTGGGGCGGGGGGTGGTGGTGCGGGCTGGGTTTTGATGTAAACGAGAGAAAGAGAGAGAATCGAGGGGAAGTTGGGACCATATGGCTTAAAAGTTGCTGGTATCAGCTTTTCCTTGCATCAACAGCATAAACTCAATAAAGGGCTGGCCCAAAGTAAAAATTTGATACTTGTTTTGGGTTCAACATATTGGTACATTTGTAGACATGGTTTTTTTGGTTAATTTTTATGCTTTACTGATTAAGCTTTGCATTGAATTACCGAGGATATGCACACGTCTGAAGGAACCTAGCAGATGTTGCATGCTCTGTAGACTGAAATTTTTATTGTTGCTGTGCTTTGAAGCCTCGTACGTAAATCCACGTAGCTAGAATCAATTTAGCAGTGCCTATCTGAAGGACGAGTAAGGAGGTGATATGTTTCCATTAAGAAAATGGTGATACTTTGTTTTGCACCAATGGAAGATGCTGTTTTTTCTTATGTATTTTTCAGACCAATGGAAAGTGATCATTCTGGCAACTATTCTTCTTTTAGATATCCTAAAACTCATCGATTCTTGTTCCTCTTTCTGATTAAAACCAGAAACTTATGTGGATTAAAAGGATGCAAATAATTTTTTAAAGAACGAACTTCCATTGTTTTTTAGATAAAAATAACACATGCCAATTACTGTTAGCTAATTTGGTTGGCACTTCTCACCAAAGAGCTGGCCCTTAAGAGAGAGTCTTCTTTGTGTCTTGGTTCGTGTGCAAGAGGGTTTTGCTTTTCGTGCTCCTAAAGCTACTTCAGATTTTCATGGCGGAAGGAGGTGCACCGAGTTCTGATGATGGTGGAAAGAGTGGAAGGGAGGGGAAGAGGAAGTTGAGTGCCGGGGAGGGCGAGCGTTCGTGGGCGAAGGTTGTACAGGGAGCGGCGAGGGGTTCTCTTTGGATCTCACTGAAGCTGTCGGTGGATGCCCTTGAGCTCTTGCAGGCTTATTTTATTCAAGTCCTGGAGCTGCTGGAGATGGAGTTCAAGGAGGCGAGAAGGGAATGGTCTTGCCTTGCGGTGGTGGTTCAGAGTTTAGGTCAGCGGGTGTCAGCGGAGGCCGTGGCAAGGGAGATCCGGTCGTAGGCTCGTCTCTTGTACGAACCGGAGGTCATCCCACTGGCGGAAGACCACCTCGTCATCCGTCTACGGATGGAAAGGGAGTGGGCCTCGGTCCGTATCGGTGGCCCGTGGTTTGTTGGAGGACAGCTGCTGGTGATGGAAGACTGGGAACTGGATTTTGTGCCGAAACAGAGGAGTATTCGGAAGGTAGTTGTGTGGATGCGACTGTCGGGCCTTCTGCTAGAATTTTGGAAGCTGGTGCCGATGATGGCAGTGGCGAAGGTGGCCGAAAAATCCATATCGGTTGATGGCTTCACGGATCACCTGAAAAAGGCGGGGTATGCTCATGTGAAGGTTGAGCTGGACTCTTCTCTGCCAGTGAAGCCGGGAGTTCTGGTTCAAAGGAAATCTAAGGTATTTTGGCAACATTTTGTCTATGAAAACCTGCCTTATGTTTTGCATGTGGGAAGATCTGCCATGAGGTAGATGTATGCTGTGTCGGTACGGTGGAGTCGGGGGGAAGGAAGGAGGAGAGTATTGAAGGGGGTTCGGAGGGGTCCAATGGGGCGGGCTCAAGCAGGAATACTGTGCTGCATGAGGGGAGGAGCAGGCTGAAGTTCGGGCTGTGGCTGCTAATGGCCAGGGTTTGGCAGCCTCATCCGGCACGGTCACCGGTGAAGGAGCGGAATGTGGTCGACGGGGGAAGGGGTACTGGCAGATCCTCTCCGGATTTACCCTCCTCTTCCCCTTCGAGAACCTCTCCCACTGTGGGGACTTCGACTCCCAGCTTGCCGCCGGACTCGGATGGCTGGCAAAAATCGACCAAAGTGGCCCGGCGGCGATCCCCGGACGCGAGTTCAGGGAAGATGTCAGGAGATGGAGCTTCGTTCCCCCCGGGGTTTGGGCCTTTGGCTGGGTTGGCTAATCGAATGGAGGTGGGCCCGTCGGATGGTGGCCCAGTGGACCACCTCATGGTGGACTTCGATTCTGGGGCCTTAAAAAGGGGCCAAAGCCCGGCATCTTCTTCAGTGTCCAGCCCAAAAGTCTCTGTCCCGGTGACCTCCAAGCACATGGTGGAGGAGCTTGCTCCCGCGTCTCCGGTTGGCTAGAAGGCTCGCATGGTGGTCTCGGTTTCTCCTCCTTCGATAAAGGTCAGTGCTTTCGATCTTTGCATGGATGGGCTCGAGGGGGGGAAGAGATCTCTCTCGGCTTCTTTGCTTGTGATGGCTGGGTCGGCTGCTGTCAGGGTTCAAAGGAGTTCCGGTGGGACAGATGAAGGGAGAGGAGCTGAGGATATGGTTAAGGGTAAGAAGCAAGCTTTGGGATGGGTAGAGGTGGTTAAGAAGGAGACGGGAGGTAGTGCTGGGGTGCCTGGTTCTTTTCATAGTGTGGTGGGAGGGTCTGCTATTGCCTTGTCTTGGGTGGGTGGGTCTGGGACGAAGGGGGAAGGGAAGGCTAGTGCTGGGTCTAAAGGAAAAGGGCTACATCGGGGTGTGGCGGGGGGAGAAGAGATCACAGGAGGGATGGCAGGGGACTCTCAAGGTCTGGTAAGCACAGGGGTGGTGCTAGGGGGGAGGACATGAGCTGTTGGCTTGCAGGGGGTTCACTGGGGTCTCAGGGAGAGCTGGCAAGGGTTGCGATGACTCGGGAGGGGAATAGGAAGTCTCGGGTGGGCGGCCTGTTGGCTTTGATGGGGTCCAAATGCCCGGTGCTGAGATCCATGGGATCTAGGCATCAATCAGGGGTGGTGGTTTCGGTCAGCATTGGGGTGGACAGTCAGGTGCCAGTCCATGAGGATGTGGTCAGACGACTGAAGGTCGCCTTATTTTAGGGGAATCTGGAGCCTGAACATGGTGCAGGGGGTGCTGCACCGGTGGAGGATGTGGTTTCTAGGAAGAGCCCTGGGGAGGGTTCTTCCAGGGGTTAGTCTATCTGGATGAAGATATTATCTTGGAATGTTAAAGGGGTAGGGAAACCTTTATTTGCCTCGTCTTTTAGTAGAATAAATTTTTTTAATCATCCGAATGTCTGCTTGATTCTGGAGACCCGATTAACTGGACCTTCAGTGCAAAAAATTCATCGCTGCCTTCCTAAGGAGTGGGGTTTTTATGCAATTGATGCCAAGGGTTTCTCTGGAGGTATTGTTATTGCATGGAATACATCTGTTGCCAGAATCGATGTATTTTATCAGTATTCCCAGAATGTGATAATAGTAATTACTGAAAATAATGGTCCTTGGATCTTCTTCGGCGTCTATGCCAGTACCTGCTACAAGGAGAGAAGGTATATGTGGAATGAAGTATCCAGATTGATCAATCAGGGTTCCCGATGGTGGTTGTGGAGGATTTCAACTGTATTACCAAGGCGGAAGAGAAGAGAGGAGGCAAGGCCTTTACTCATACTGTAGCTACCAGGGAATTCAGCCAATTTCTGGACTCCATTGGCCTTGTTGATCTGGGGTTTGTGGGTTCCATGTTCACCTGGTGCAACAACAGGGCTGGGAGAGCCAGAGTTTGGGAGCGGCTGGGATCGAGCTATGGCAACCACGGGCTGGCTTCATCAGCACCCCAAATTCGTTGTTTGCCACATTGATAGGGTGGCTTTTGATCATTGTCCCATTCTGCTGACAACCTTCCCTCTTTCTCCCATTTAGGTGCCTTTCAGATTTGAGAGAATTTGGTTGTCTTTTCCTAATTCTTGGGAGGTGGTTAGGGAGGTGTGGAGAATTCCTATCAGGAGCAATGCCCAGTACAGGATCAACCGGAGACTGGAACTTCTCAAACATCGTTTGAGAAGATGGAATAAAAAAGAAGTGGGCAACATTTTCTCCAGACCGGGGGAGATGGAGAAGATCATTCATGACTTCCAGGTGGAGGATAGGGATGGTGGCCTGAAGGAAGTAGATCTTTTCTCCTTGCGGGCTAGTCTGGCCTCCTACAATTCTTTGCTGGCTCAGCAAGAGACTATATGGAGGCAGAAATCCAGGATACAGTGGCTGGCTCAGGGAGATAGGAATTTTCATTTTTTCATTAAGCTACCCTGGTTAGGAGACAGGAATCGGAGTGTCGAACTCAAGTCCGATGATGGCCACTGGATTGATGATGACCACAACATTATGCAGGAGATTTTGTCCTTTTTCGGGTCCAGATGGAGGTCGGAGGATGGTGATCTACCTGATGTCCAGGTGTCTGCTCCTCAGAGATTACTTTCTCAGGACCAGAATGAGGGCCTTCTTGTCCCTGTTTCAGAGGAGGTTAGGGAGGTGCTTTGGTCCTTAGCGGAGGACAAAGCTCCGAGTCCTGATGGATTTTTTCTCCTATTTTTTCGGAGATATTAGGGTATTGTCAGATTGGAGGTTATCTCGACCGTACAAGCCTTTTTCACCACTACTCAGATGCCGTACAGATGGAAGCAGACCTATGTCACTCTCATTCCTAAGTGGCCTCACCCATCTCATCCGTCCCACTTCAGGCCGATTAGCCTGTATGGTACTTTGTACAAAATGTGTGCCAAACTTCTAACTAGAAGGATGGCTGGTATCCTTCCGGGTATTATCTCTCCGCAGCAAGGGGCCTTTATTGCTGGAAGGGGCATTTCTGACAATGTCCTACTGGCTCAGGAGTTCATGCATGATATGCAACGGGCATCTTCCAGGACTATTCTAATGGCCATCAAGTTGGATATGGAAATGGCATATGATCGTGTGCGATGGAGCTTCCTCAATCGGTCTCTCCATGACTTTGGTTTTCATCCCCAGTGGATTCATCAGGTCATGGCATGCATCAGCACTCCGTCCTCTATTCTTATTAATGGAGCTCCCTCGGATTATTTTCATTCCACGATTGGCCTCCGACAAGGTTGTCCGCTCTTCCCTTACCTGTTCATTATTATGGCTGACTCCCTCTCGCGGGCCTTACGGGACGCTGTTCGGGCATCGACTATTCACCTCTACGTTACTGCCCCTACAGTGCTTTTGATATCATACCTTCTCTTTGCAGATGATTGCTTACTGCTAGGTAGGGCTTCTGAGACTACGGCTCGTGGATTCAGGAGCGTCATTATGTCATATTGTCTTGCTTCTGGTCAAAGGGTCGATTTGGCAAAGTCGGAGGTGCACTTTTCCCCAAGGACTACCGCTCGTACGCGTGGTCGGATCATTTCTATCCTGGAGATTGGGGGACGGGATGGTCCCATTCGTTATATGGAAGTCCCAATTTCTGGAGCTCGGCTCAGCAGAGCGGACTCTCATGTTATGCTGCAGGCGGTGCAGGACAGGATTGAAGGCTGGCAGGGCAGGGTGTTATCGGCAATGGGTTGACTTACTCTCATCAAGTCGGTGCTCACCTCCCTACCTATCTACCTGTTGGCCAATGCTGTGATTCCTAGGGTGATGGTGGACAAGGTGGAGCAGATCCTTCGGGCTTTTCTTTGGCGGTCCATTGCTGCTCCTGGGTTGGCAGTCGGTGTGCCAGCCTGTGCGAGATGGTGGACTGGGCATCCATTCACTTGTAGTTACAAGGGAGACGTCGGCTCGGCATGCTACTAGACTATTTTTAGATCCTGATAGTCTGTGGGCTTCCTTTATACGAGCCAGATACGATGTCCATTCTCTGGAGAGGATTGACTTCTCTTCGCCCTCCAGAGGTTCTGCTATCTGGAGAGAGATCAGGAGGACTCCGTATGTCATTGACCACATTAGATGGACGGTGGGGGATGGCAGATCGATCAGGGTCTGTTCAGATGTCTGGATTTCTGATATCTCTGGATAGATAGCCCACCCTCTTCTCCCCGGACATGCCGCCTTCCATGTTGGTCAGTGATTTCATTGTCGCAGGGGTCCAGACATGGGATTTTACTATGTTATCTACCTACTTTGGAGAACCTATGATGGAAAGAATCCTTTCCATTCCCCTTCTGGTGACGCCTTGCCACGACATGAGAGTTTGAGGGACTTCGTCTTCTTTCGCTGTTTTTCTGTCGGATCTTTATTCTATTTATTGCTCGGTTCAGCAGAGGGGAGTCCAGGCAGCATGGATATGGACCCTTCCTGTGCATCTTCGTGTGCGTCTCTTTATCTGGAAGGTGGCTTGGAGGAGATTATCCACCAAATCTCTCCTGAGCTCTCGCGGCTTGCACCTCCTCCCTTACTGTCCATTTTGTGCTGCTCTTGAGGAGACCATCGCCCAAACCCTGTTTCTCTGTTTCAGAGCCTGGCAGGTTTGGACCCTTGCGGGTTATAGATCTCTCATCTATACGGGCAAGAACGTGGTTGACTCCTTCCTACAGGCCCTTCGCTCCCCTCATGCTACTACATCCCAGGGTTTTATGGCTTATATGGCTTACCACCTCTGGATCACCCGGAATGCTATGATCTTCAGGTCCGATACTTGGCCAGATTTATTGTGGAAAGGGATAGGGCCCAGGATGTGGAGTATCGAAGCATGATGGTACATTCATCGATGAACTGGGATTCTGGTACTGCTCTTCAAGTGCATCATCGAGTTCTTGTCTCCTGGGAGCCTCCACTTCTGACCTATGCTACTATTAACTTTGATGAGAGTGTTAGAGGGTCCAATGCTGGGGCAGGCTTTGTTATTCGGGCTTCGGGGATTGGCTTCCTGGCTATGGGGGGCACCTATCTCCTGGAGCAGACTGTTCCTTCAACGGAGCTTCATGGAGCATGGGCTGGTATTAGATATGCCAGGACGATCCTCCACTTGGATTGCCTTATTATAGAAGGTGATTCCTCGACTGTCATATCCTAGATCTAGAGTGCTCTTAGAGCGACTCCCACTATGCCTTTCCTGCAGGACATCGCTCTGCTACTTCGGGGATGCTCGGGATTTATTGTAGGTCATATTTATCAGGAAGCCAACTCGGCAGCGGATTGGATGGCTTCCTTTGTTGCGCATCACTCTGGATATTTTGTCGCTCCTTTCCTTCTGATATGCCTGTACAGTTGTTAGATAATTTTCTAATATATCTATTTGGTTCATTAAAAAAAAAAAAAAAAAAAAAAAAAAAAAAAAAAAAAAAAAAAAAAAAAACTGGCCCTTGGAGGAACAGGATACAAATCTTGGATATTGCTTAAAAAGTTAGAGAAATTGAACACATCTTTGGTTATTATGCAAAATCATCATTGTATTAGAAATAATTCTTTTCCGGGAGGGTTGAAAATAGTGATGCAAGGGAATGCAACACTAAGATTTCTTTTATGTTTTTTAGCATTTAGTTTTTTATTATAAGATGTGCATTTGCTTGTAATACTGAAAAAGAAAGGTGTATTTACTGGTATGACCAAAAACATTTACTACAAATGAATGTTGATATTGTACTGGACGACTTGTAGCTGATGCCTATGTAGCCACTTGTTGAGATTGATATTTTGGTATAAATGAATATACTTGTGGGTCTTTGTACGTGAATTTTGTGGCAGCTTGCCTTTTAAACTATCGTTTTGTGAGAATCACTGGAAAATCCAATTTGGCTGATCAAATAAAAAAGGATAAAGGTGTGTTAAAACTGGGAAGTTTCCAACGTTCTTTGTATCACGATAAATTTGTAAATACGTTAACGTATACAAAGCATCAAGTCTGTAGCTCTCTCCTGCTTCAAGATTGGACCCAGATAGGAGCTAACAGCGACGCATTTGGGCTGCCTTTGGTTCAGGTATAAGAAAACGTGAACTTAAAAAAAAAAAAAAAAAAAAAAAAAAAAAAAAGCTTTATTTTTATAAGAACAATTATTTTTTTCGTTTGGTGGATATCTCTGAAAGAACTGTTGATTGAGGGTACTTTTTCTCCATGAGGCAGCATTTGGTTCTGGGATTAAGCAGGCATAAAGATTGTCACGAGCCTTCTGCCTGTCAAACAACTATTAGAAGACATGCTTAAGAAAGAAATAGTTATACTGGTGCTTGTGCTTGGCATTACTATTTCTTAAAAAATTTATCGTAAGCTAATCTTAGTGTAAAGCCCAACATTTTTGTGCCCCTTTTTGTTATGGACAAAAAGTGCCTGTAGTCAAACTTATTCTAGACATTGTAGCCCAGCAGAAACAGATGTAAATGATGCCATGATTATTCTGATAAATGCATTTTTTTCCCATATAATTTTTCTAATCCTGATTTTTTTTTTTTTTAATTAATTCTTGAATCAAATGTTGCTAAAAGAAAAGGGTGATATTAATGATTAAAGCTTTATGCCAGGAAAAAACTATAACAGCCTTTTTTTCCCGAATTGGTTGTCTGACGTTAGAAGATTTTACTGAATCGAGAATTTCTTATGCCTGCTTGTATCTAGTACTCAACTTCAAATTTTCTACAAGTTGACACCCAACGTGAAAGACTATAATTTCAGATAGCTAGTCGTCCATTGTTGGATGGAAAATTAATTGGTTGTGAAGAGGGTCTATCAGCAACTAATTGTGCTTCTCCTGTAGTAAGCAGCGTAGCTACAATTGCCGTATGGGGTTCCATAAGACCACTCTTTTAGGGTACATTCCTTTCAGTCCTTTGCCTAATAGAAAATTGATATTATTATTAAGTTAAGTTGAACCTGTTATCTCTGCTGATTTTGCGGGTTGTAGGAAGGGGCTTGTCTAATGTAAAAGGGGATACGTGTGGACCTGTGGTTCATGAGAGATCGAGACATTCATGGAGCTCCAGCTAGGGCACGTTCCAATGCCGCAATAGAAGGTTGATCAAAAAACAAAAAAAGGATGCCACTTCAAGGTATGGTATATCTCTTTTCGTGCCATGGAGTTGAGGTGAGTGAAATTAATTATAAATTTAGAAAAAAAAATTAAACTATTGCTAGAAAATTTTCTTTATCAAAAATTATCAGAATTCCAAACATTTTATCTGGTTACCGCTTCTCTTGATCTTTCCCTCCCTCATCTAAATCACACTTTGCCCTTGCATTGTTTATATGGTCATCCTTATGGCTTACGTCAGACGGTCGTAATTCAACCGAATATTTGTTTAAGCTATTCTTTGCCCATAAGCAGTTATCCAATCGTGTTACGTTACGTCTCCACATGGGCATGGACAAAAACATTTGTTAGAAAATTGCTAAGCTCTCATGCCTTTCATGGATACGTACAGTTATTAACAACGACGTTTCACATGGCATAATAGGAAAGGAGATAAAGAAACGTAAAATTTTATTTAAAAAAATGTTATATAGATGTCGTGTAATCTTTTTATTGTCGAACGGTTGATTGCTTATGGCATTTTGTTCGTTAATGTGACAATCCGAAGCTACACGTCCAATTAATAGATTTTTCGTGCATGCATTTGTCGCTTGTCAAAGATCCAGCGGTGCGCCAAGTGGTCCAGTAACAAGTCTGGGCCGTATATTTAAGACTACCAGCCATGAAACTGAAGCATCCCGGGTTGCGTAATGCCTGACGCCCGCCGCCCACACCCGGCAAAGATCTACGGAGGGACTGCGGTTTCCATCCACCGGTCGCTGATGACGGAGCTTGGAGCGCTTTCAGATCTGTGCAGTGAGTAATCCAACGGTGGATATGCTCGAAAGATACAACTCCCATCCCATCATCCTGTGTCCCGCGCCTAACAGAGTGCAGCACACGGCCCGCACCCCAAAGCCTCGCGTGCTCGGCGACCGCTCCAGAGCACCTCACACCGTGCGTGCTCCCCTCCGCTGCAACCCACCCGGTGAACAGCTGCAGCGGTGGGACCCGCGGTTCTCGATTCGAATCGATTTGCCCATTCAATGGTTGACTTTTCTGGATCCAATCCAAGAAACGAGGGATGCGAGGCAGGAGGATTAGACGAACCCCCTTTGCTCCCCCCGACGATCCCCGGCTCGAGGCGAAGGGAAGCACAGCATGGAATCTCCTCCACCCCCTCCTCCTCGCCAACTCACCGCTCCTCTAAGTAACCAACCAAACTCTTTCCCTCTCTCTCTCTCTTCCGCCTTTCTTTTTTATTCACTCGGACTCCTCTTTTCCGCTTTGCTTTCAGTCTCAAAACACCTCCAAGAAGAATACCATGACATCCCATCTTCCTCCTGGGCCTCCCCCTCACCGAACGACAACTCTCCGGTCGAGCAGGTCGCTCTCACCGTGCCGGTCGGCGATGATCCATCCATCCCGGTGCTCACTTTCCGGATGTGGGTCCTCGGGACCGTGTCGTGCGTCATCCTCTCCTTCCTGAACCAGTTCTTCTGGTACCGCAACGAACCGCTCTCCATCACCTCCATCTCAGCTCAGATCGCGGTCGTCCCCCTCGGCCATCTCATGGCCTCGACCCTCCCCGACCGCGCCTTCTTCAGGGACAGCCGGTGGGAGTTCACGTTCAATCCGGGGCCCTTCAATGTCAAGGAGCATGTGCTCATCACCATCTTTGCCAACTCCGGCGCCGCCAACGTCTATGCTGTCCACATCATCTCCGCCGTCAAGATCTTCTACAAGAAGAATCTCACTCTCCTTGTTTCATTCATTGTGATTGTAACCACGCAGGTAAATCAAGGCCTTCTAGAACTCTAGTATTAGATAGGTGTCTTTATTCTTTTCTTCGCATTGAATTGGATGATCCAATTGTTGGTGGAGAGCAGGTACTGGGATATGGATGGGCAGGGTTATTTAGGAGGTACTTGGTGGAGCCTGCTGCTATGTGGTGGCCTTACAATCTTGTTCAAGTCTCCCTCTTCGGGTATCCCTTCCTCTCTCTCTCTCTCTCTCTTCCTCGAAATTTCTAATTCAGCCTGAGAAGAAGGCCTCAATGATTGATACATATTCTGGATACAGGGCACTCCATGAGAAGGAAAAGAGGCCAAGGGGCAGCTTGACCCGTAACCAATTCTTTTTTATTGCCTTCATTTGTAGCTTCGCATACTATGTGTTCCCCGGTTACCTCTTCAAGATGCTGACCTCTCTCTCCTGGATTTGCTGGATCTTCCCGAACTCCATTCTGGCACATCAGTTGGGATCAGGAATGAAGGGGCTCGGGATCGCGGCCATCGGGCTCGATTGGTCCTCTGTATGTGCCTATCTTCAAAGCCCGCTTGCCAGCCCCTGGTTTGCCACTGCTAACATTGCCGTTGGCTTCTTCCTTCTCATGTATGTCATCACCCCGATCACATACTGGTTGGATGCATACCACGCCAAGACCTTCCCAATATTCTCCGATGGCCTCTTTACATCATCGGGACAAAGTTACAACATTTCCACCATCACCGACTCCAACTTCCAATTCGATGCCGATGCTTATGAGAAGCAGGGGCCTCTCTATCTCAGCACCTTTTTCACAGTGACTTATGGCTTCGGCTTTGCCTCGGTCAGCGCCACGGTGGTTCATGTCCTCCTCTTCCATGGAAGGTACAATTTGAGCTCTGTTTCACTAATTTTTGGTACAGATTTGGGATCGAGTTCCTTTCTCAACTAGAATACCTTGCTAGTTACCGATCGCTTGATTCCATATGGGCAGAGAGATATGGCAGATGAGCAAATTGGCTTTTCAAGAAAAGAAGATGGATGTGCACACAAGGCTGATGAGAAGATACAACCAAGTTCCTACGTGGTGGTTTCTGTGCATCCTGGTGGTCAATGTTGCCCTAACGATCTTTGCGTGCGAGTATTACATCGACCAACTTCAATTACCATGGTGGGGTGTCTTGCTAGCTTGTTCTGTGGCAATGTTCTTTACCCTTCCCATTGGAATCCTCACAGCCACAACAAACCAAGTAATGTACACCAAATGTTCCTTCATTCTTTACAGTTCTGCCTCAAAATCTTCCTTTCCTTTTTTTTTTTTTTTTAAAAAAAAAAAAAAAAATTTCCTGTGGACTTGGATATGTAGCATTCATCTATGTTGCAACCAATCTTATCTGATTCTTTTGATGAACAGACGCCAGGGTTGAATGTGATCACAGAATACATTATGGGCTATGTATACCCAGGCCGCCCCGTTGCAAACATGTGCTTTAAGGTGTATGGATATATCAGCATGAAACAGGCACTAAGCTTTCTACAAGATTTCAAACTAGGGCATTATATGAAGATACCTCCCAGAACAATGTTTATGGCACAGGTTAGATTGCTCTACCCGCCTCTTTTACCATCAAATTTTGTTGCTCTTTCTACAAGTTCTTTTAGAAAAGGGAACGACGTGGGAGCAGGTGGAAGCTCATACTCTTGTTTCTTTGCTTTGTGCATGTGCCTTCTTGCTAATCTATGTGATATGAGACGCACTGCATCTTTGCATTATGCCTGTTTGTCGCTACAAGGTTCGCCATCTGACATGGACCTTGAATCTAGAATTTTGGTTAGACTGGACTGCCTTCTTTGATTGCTTTCTAGGTGGAACACTGGCATCGGTTCAACTTACAACTCTCGATAATTTAACAGAAATTATTGTGTAATTTAAGTAAGATTACTTCGTAAATAACTTATAATCAATGTACCTATTCATAATTTATTTTTGATGAGGTGATGTTGTGATCTGAATGAACTTATTAACTACTATTACCTTTCCATCAGGTTTTTGTTCCTTGTAATTTTTTCACATTCAAACTGGATTTTGTCTCTTGATCTCTTGTGAAAGTTAAGCAGTTGGTTTTTTTATAAAAAAAAATTGGGATCCCTCCCTAGAGAAAGGCTTAAATGATGCAACAGATGAATGCAGGTACATTTTGGCAGGAAATTTGTCCCCTTGTCATCTACCTTGAATGCATGAACCGGTTTCATATTTGAGGATTGTACAACACCAAACAAAGTTTCTTTCATTGCAATTCCCTGATGCTCATATAGAACTTGCTACCGAAAATTTATTAAATACATGCATATAAATTTTGCAAGACAATGTTAGTGCTCGTGAACATGTAAATTTTGCAAGACACAGTTTATACTCATCAACATGAATTCCAGTGCCATCCATTTCAAGATGCCTCATGCATCATGAGACGAACATGATCATCCATCTAATGATCAATCTCCCTTGCAGTTTCTTTGTTGGTGCGGCACCATATGCTTTGCAGAATTCCATTGGCTTAACTTTTAGGCATCAGATTTATCACAGTCCCAGTAAATATGTTAACTGGTCATGTTTATATCAATCTTTTCTCATGATCTACGTAGGAGTAAATTCTTAGTTTAAGTAGTTCGGCATTCCTTTATCTAATTTACAAGTTTTTCTTCTATTTTGTCACTTGTTTAGATTCTTTGCTCATTAGTATCATATAGATTCCAGTTTTCATGCACATCCCAACAATACCCTGGTTGGGATTATAAATGTGGCATTGCCCCAGTTTTCTTGCAAAGGTAATGTGTACTCAAATATTAGCTCTCGTCTCCTGCATATAAAAGAAATTCTGGCAGATAATTTCTTCAGTTTTTACAATACCTTGGCACAACTTTCTTTCTCCTGTTTCCTCAGACAGCACCTAGGAAAAACTTTTTCTTAGTGATGCTGATTTACAACTAAATGTTTAATCATCAGCAAGCAATCAAGATACAACACTAAAATATCTTTGTGCATTATAAATTTATTGAACCACAATCTATACAAATATTATTCAGGTCACTGCTGCATGAAATGATGAATCGAAACATAACAAATCATATGCATTGCTATTGTCGACGATGAGGATGATCCATGCAACTTCATTTCTATCAGGTGGTGGGAACCTTCATATCGGCGATGGTGCACTTGGGAACTGCATGGTGGCTCATGAACACCATTCCTAACATCTGCGACAGGACGAAACTGGCTCCTGGCAGCCCATGGACATGCCCAGGTGATCATGTTTTCTACGATGCTTCCGTCGTATGGGGTCTGATTGGCCCTCGCAGAATCTTTGGTGACCTCGGCACCTACTCAGCAATCAACTGGTTCTTCCTGCTTGGGGCCATTGCTCCCTTTCTCGTCTGGCTTGCCCACAAGACTTTTCCAAGCCAGAAATGGATCCGCCTCATCACCATTCCCATCATGATAAGTGGCCTGGGACAGATGCCCCCAGCCACAGCAGTCAACTACACTACTTGGATTCTTGTCGGCTTTGTTTTTGGTTTTGTTATCTATAGGTACAGGCGAGACTGGTGGCGACGCCACAATTATGTCCTCTCCGGGGCTTTTGATGCTGGCCTTGCATTTATGGCCGTGTTGTTATACTTGTGTTTAGAGTTTGAGGGTATCAAGCTCAATTGGTGGGGAAACAAATTGGATGGATGCCCATTGGCTTCCTGCCCGACTGCAAAGGGTATTGTTGTGGACTATTGCCCAACCTCTTAGTTTAATGCTTGTCGATATTGATCATGTGATGTTTGTAATTATATTATGCTTGTAAAATAATCAGGGACAGGAAGAAGATTTGATTGTTCATTGGTTTGTTACAAGGAATGCTACTGAGTTTAGATGAGGCAGGAAACGTTTGATGCAGATTTTTTTTTTTTTTTTTGTCTCACCATTCAAGTAATATGTTTTGGTCACGATTCTTTAAAATCTTTGTCGTTCGTTATATTTTGAATAACACAACCTATATGGGTGATGCATTCACTGAGAACATCCATGCTAAATTGCATTTGAATCACATAATCGTAGCATAAGATTTTGTAAGAAGTACAATACTCTGGTCAGTTTTGCCGTTTTTGATATCCATGCGCAACAAAACAAAAGAGGGGTAAAAGGTTGATCCAGTAAAAACCGCGATAGTTTTTTTTTTTTTTTTTTTCTTTCCATTCTTTCGTACCTGCTATCAATCCATTAATTATGAAAAGAAGCAAAATCTAGACCTACCATGTCCGCATCTAAAACCGTACATTTAGCAGTACCTAAGCGGTCACTTCAAGCACGAACCTGATATCTAATTGGAAATTGACTTGCCTCAACGCAACCCAAATTTGGCGATGCATGATCAAGAATGGCAACGGGCCGGACTCAAGCTAAACTTTTGATTATCCAAACCCAAACATAAATATCTAATCAATTAATCAAATCTAGTTCAAACATTATCAGGACTATATTTTTTTATTTAAATTCATCTCAATCGGGTATCGAATAATTTAGATTTACCTGATCCAAATCCAATTGAATCACATTAAATATTTTTTTTTCATTTTTATCAACTTTAAAATCATCTATCATTCTATAAATCATATATATATTAAATAAATAAAATTTAAATATATTTTTAGTTTAATAGAATTTAATTTTATATTCAATCAAAATAAAATATATATTAATTATATATATTAAATATTAAAATAATTCAGGCCGGATTCAGGTCGAGTGCATATCTATTCAGTTCTGGTCCAAACCTAAAGTTAAGCATTCGAATTTTATCCAAATCCAGTCCAAATCCAGTCAAAGTGTTGACTACTCAATCCAATCGGGTTGGACCGGGTCGGGTACTCATAGATTGATTTTGTTTACATCCCTATGGATTTAAGTAAATTTGATTAAACAAATAGATTGACTTAAATAAGAATTAAAATTCTCTATCATACGGAATTAAATACTAGCTATGTCCAACTAGCACCGGGCATTAGCTACAAGATTAATTCCAAGGATGATTATCCTTCTCAAGAGTCATCAATAAACGAAGCAAACTATGGTAATTCATTGCAGCCTTGATCGTTCTATAATGACTAAGGAAGGGAATATAGGACTTGGGGAACGACTTTAGGATAGCATCTTTGCCTAACTATTGATGCAAGGGAAATCAAATTTACTCAAGCATTTGATTTGCTTGATCATGTACAATATGTGATCCATAACCAATGCCTTCTCTTGCGTCCAAGTATTGAAGACTGCACTGGAGGTTTTGAAGACTACATTGGAGGTTTTGTACCTCTCAGCATCTCCAGGAGTATCAAAAGACTCATTCAACATTTGAAGCATTTTTTTGGTTGTACATCCTCAAATTTACGATCGAATTCATCATTTATAGTAGCCTCATAATATAATACACCATTATACGATCATTAAAACATTTTTGATAAATGTCTCTGACCGCCCCACATGCGTTGGGAGCAGGCTTTTAGATGTAGGATCCATAAGAATATATAAAATCTTATAATGCTTCAGAATAATTTTCAACTTTCGATACCAGCTATCAAAGTTGGATCCCATAAGCTTATTATTGTCCAATAGTGAGCGAAACGATAAGGTGTTAGCCATTACCATAAAAAGAAAATACAAAAAACTATTAAGTATATGAATTAAACAATTCTAAAGACTTGGACTTTAATCTAAAGATTTTTCTCACTGTTTCATATGAACTAGTAGCCTCTATATCTAATTCGAGAAATTTATTTAATTTCTTAGTAGATATTAAAGTCCACATAGATTGCATATGGGCCTGAGTGCGGCTCGGCTAACTCATGAATATCTATGGATAGGTTCTTAATCAATTATTTTTTAAAATAATTTTTTATAAAATATTTTATTGTAGATTCTTCTTCGATAGGTGTGTGGTGTCTTCACTGAAAGGTTTGGTTAGGTCCAACTATTAACATGACTATACCTAATGCATCTAATTATAAATGATCATGCCCGAGTATAGCTTGGCCAACCTACCCATCTACTTGAAAGATACAATAAGGATATCATATCATGGATGACAATTCCAATATCTAGATAAACACTAGGCGCGTGGTACCTCTAATGTTTATATAAACTATTAGACCTATTACCATCCACTTTAATAGGAGGCTATGAACTAGTTATCCCTATAACTATGTCATTTTAAGGATCTAATAATTTAGATGATTTAAGATATGATATTGATTATATATATATATAATTTAACTAGTAATTAAAAATAAAAAACTCTTCCACTGACTTCACTAAGTCATCAAAAATGATGAGACAAAGTTGGCTCATGGATATATTAATCAATTAGACTGACTAACCTAGATAGCATCAATGAACTCAAATCACTTAGCAACCTAATTAAAAATAGATTGGCTGCATTGGCTAGATAAGTGAAGATCTATGGGAGGGTCCTTGTTTCTTTCCTTAGATATCATCATTGGCTAGGAAAAAGAATAATCCCAATTAAAATCCCTTTCAATCACTTATCTTAGATACCAATTAGTTTATTAGTTTTAATTTGGTCAACTAAAGAGCTCGGGCTCAACCACTGAGCCATAATTAGATCCATTAGATATAATCAAATATATGGACTTGATCAGCTAAACTATTGAGTTTAATCTAGAGAAAACTTGATCAAATCTTAATCAACTCGTAGTTAGATTTGATCAATTATACAATTAGGTTTAGTCCATTATGTATTGATTATTATCCCTAGATCTAATCTATTTAAATAGACTATTTTAGAGTTATCCTATTGATATGAATTCATGATTAAACATAACTCATAGATCATAAAAACTAACTTTTCATATCAAAATACAATGATTAAACATGAATAAAATAGATATAAACAATATTCATATGTCACATATGTAAGAACAAAATTTAGATCTAAAGAAGAACATTATATGTTACTAAAATAACAAATCTTGAAAACTAAAATTTTCAGAATTTTAAGTTATTAACATTATACTAGTACTTTTCACTATCCTTCCTCTTCATTCATACATGTACCCTTTCCACCATAGTCCTCCTTGATAGTAAGGCCTTTGCTATGGATCTTGAAGAGTACTAGTATACTAAGTTAAAAAAAAAACTATACTACACATATCATATATGCATGTAAATATTTGCATGATTGTACAAACTTACAAATCAATAGATCCATGATGGAGTTGGAGGATATGAGGAGGTAAAGCTGTCAATGGGTCAGGTCTAGACCTGAGATCTATGGATATTTATCCAATGGATCCAGGTCTAGTACTAATATATGACCTATTTACCTAGATTTGGATTAAGACTTGTTTTACTATAATATAAATGTGTCATGCCCCGGTCCGATGCTCGAGCCAGACGTATGACAGACTGTCGCATATCCTTAAAATCTAATCCCATCAATTATGTAAGGCCTATCTTTTGACTTTTAAATTCTTTTAAGATACTGAAATAATAATAAATCTGACTCATAACAATTAAACATAAAGAATAATTCAAACTCATCAAAACTTCCTCCAATTCCTAAGCTCCTCACAGCATGACCCCAAATCCCAACTATTTCATAGCATCTGAAAAACAAAAAAAAAAATAATGAGCTACATGAGCCCAGTAAGTTATCTTAACATCTAGTTCATAAAATATAATATTTAATAATTATTCATAGAATATAAGCCAATGAAATAAATCAAATAATCAATATAAAATTTTCATAAAGCACAATCGATATAAGATTTTTATAATGCACGGTTGACAATAATACATTTACAAAATAAAATAATTAAGGATGGCCATTTCATTCCACTTCACTCTCCTAGACTCTCTGACTGTGGCCATAATCGGCCCGTGGCTAGTCCCGAAAGAGACTAAAACCTGATTACACAGACTGTCCGACGGACATGTACCAATGATTACCCCACTAAAGGCCTAGAAGGATACTAGCTCTGATATCACACGAGGTAACATGCATCCTTAGCATGTACCAATGATTACCCCGTCGACTAGGCCTCGAAGGAAACTAGTTCTTATTTCCTGATTATACATACCATGCATCGGTCATGTACCAATAATCGTCCCATTTGAGGTCCAAAGGAGACTAGATTCTAACTCATGTAATCATAATCGGACTAGAGAGCATAACAACCAACAAATAATATATTTTTTGATGCAAATTAATACAATCAATTTCAAAATAAAGGCATGTTTAAGTCAATATTTTGCCAAAATATGTCAATGCATAGCATATATAAAGTACTCATTTGAATAACTTAGTAGTAATTAAATCTTTAAATCAAATCAAATATAGTAAAATAAACTAGAGGTAGAGATAACTTACTAAAAATTGATTCTATCAGGAATACATGACTCAAACCCTAGATTTTTGGCACTCTCTTACTGATAAATGTGATGAAGGCTTTGGCAAAATAAGTTATTTAAACAATTAACCCTAATCCAAGAAAAAAATAAGAAAAGAGATTTTTCGATCTAGTCTAGGACTAGGCTCGATCTAGATATCCATTTAGGTTTGGTCGATGGGGATTGGGTTAATCAACAAGAAAACAGCCTAAATGCCTACTCAAATTGATTTTACAAAATTTATTTATACTCTTTCTCTTCTCTCTCCCCTTTCTCTCCTCTTCTCTCTCTCCCTTTTTTCTCTCTCTTCTTTTTCTTTCTCCTCTTCTCTCATTTTCTCTCTCCTCCTCAACTTCCTCTTTCTTATTTTTTTATTATATATATATATTTTTTTTTTCTTTTTCTTTTTTTCCTTCTTTTTTTCTTTTTTCCTTCTTTTTCAGTTCCTTCCTTTTCCTTCTCTTCTTCCTTTCTTTCCCTATTTCTATTTCTTTTCTACTTTGGCTTGGCCTGAATGGCCTTCCCCGATCTCATGAACCAGGGAAGTCGGAAGAGGGGAAGGAAGCTCACAAGCGAGGCATGACAATGGCGGGAATGGGGTCGGCGATGCTAAGTTTTGGTGGTGGTAGAGGTCAAAACCCTTCAAAATCCATGGATTAAGAAGATAGAGAGGGAGGATTTGAGAGGATCTTTTGGATGGCAACACCTTCACTGCATCGGCTTCACCACTGCCAAAGTTGGGGAAGACGGAGGAGGTAGGCGGAGGGCTCGTTTTGACTCAATTAGAGGTGGTGAAGGGGGTTTTAAAAAGCATTTTCGGTGAGGATAATCCTTGGCATACCATAGATATGGCTAGCCATCCCAGAGTCTCGCCTACCCCTAACGGTCCTCCAACTATCTCCCACCTTCCCACGATGTCCCTTCGACTCTTCTGGCGATGGTTAAGTAGGGGAATGAAATTCTCTATTCTAGTGAGTAGCATTTTTTTTCTTGTCTATGGCTGAAGTCAGTTGGGTTTGCTGACTTTAACCCAAGAAGGCTGAGTTTTACATTCTCCTTCTGTTAAAATAATTCCATCATCAAAATTTTTTTGCTTGAGGTTTCAACTTTGGAAGTACCCAACCTTCCTATTATCCTCAAGCTTCTAATTAGTTTGCCTTTCATATTACTTTTCTTATATGATCATATCATTTAATAGCTCAATCCATGCCATCCATAATCTGCATTGAGTTTCTCTTGATCTCTTTCATTTTCAAGCTAAAGAATCAATATTTTTAATTAGCTTTAATTAATCAAAGCCACCACTGCACACTTTGATATAAATTATCAAATTCTTTAGTTTTATTAGATAAATTTCTGACAAGGACACCATTTTCATTAGAATCTAAACAAAATCCAATTTTTAAATATTTTAAATAAAATGAGGTCAAAACTATTAATTTTTTTTGTTCTTACTAGGCCTTGAACATATCGCATCAAATTTAAGCCTTGATCCACTTTCTACGTTTAAAACCTTTGCATAAAATTTTACCATCCTTTTAAAACATCAATAATTCTAGTCCAAGCTTGAACTATTTATGCTTTTCTTGATAATTCAATTAGATAATCTAGATCAACTTTTCTCTTAAAAAGTTAATATTAACTCTAACAAAGTAAATGATTCTAAGTCAATGTTATTATGAGTAGGATCGATCATGTTATTTTTCATAGAGCAATTTTACTTTAATTCTTAACATCAATTGATAACCACTTGAAATTTTGTCCATCATAAGCTAAACTCATGTAAGTCTCTCAATACCCATTTCTTCGCTCAATGCAACAGTAGTAGCAAGATAATATAAATCTTCTCATAGATCTTAAATTTGACATATCCAATTGTTGAGATATCCTGGTTCAGCTACGAACCAGGCTCCGGTTCGACTTATCGAAGCCCCGGTTCTTCGGACTACGGACTTCGGACTAAGCGAAGGCCAACCGCAAGCAACTCAAGGCTTCACACAGAACCACAACATCCGAAGGCCAGTCCTTCGGGTAGCACCTTTGGTCCCGGCCGAAGTCTGAACTACTCATCGACTTCCAAAGACACGAACTTCGGTCCCCGCCGTAGACATGATCTCCGGCCTCGGAGAAATACCAAGCCTTCAGCCCACGCGAGGAGAAACCCGAAGCTTGAACCACAATCTGTTCCAAAAAGGAAACTGTAACCAACGGTTACAATCGACACTCATCATGCCATGATCATGACGTGCAATTCCTGCAGCCACGCCTCCGATCTGGCCGGAACCGCTCATTGACAACCCATGATCGCCAATCATGGAAGAGATTGGCTCCCCATGATCTTCGGGAAAGGAGTGGGCCACAGACCGGAGGCCATCTTTTAAATATGGATAAGAAGGATGGCTCAAGAGGTATACGTGAATAATCTTACACACATACACTTTCAATCATCAAGAACTCTTTTTCTCTTCCACTCTCGATATCTTCCCCATTTTGTGGCTGGAATCCGTCACTGACTTAGGTATCGGAGTGTCCTCCGCCGGAATAACTTCGGCAAGGAACTTGTTTTGCAGGTGAACTAGGGAGCGGTCCTGCGACACAGCGGCTCCGACCGGCCGATCCAGAAACTCCACGCCAACACCCGCGATCTCCTCCCCCTCTCTCCCCTGGCACCTCTCCCTCCTCTCCACCCCAAAGCAGAAGTCCTTGCCCTCCTCGCATCCATGCAGCCTCTTGTGTCGCTGCCCTGACATCACCCCAAGCCACTGCTCATTGCTTGCTCGACGTCACCCTAAGCAATTGCTGTTGCCTCAAGTTATTGCCTTTTGCTGCTGCATCAACATCATTCCTCACCGCTACCTCGATGTTGCTCCAATTTTAAATGTAAGGTTTGGTTCTGGATTCGAGTCCAGATACTTGGAATTCATTAGGATCTAGATCTGATATTTCAAGACTAGATCCTTGGGTACTCAAGTCTGGTAATTAAGATCGGATCCGGATGTATCTGGGAGCCTATCTAAATTTGATCCGTTTACGGTTTGTTGAGGAGGACGATGAGAACCTTCAGTCATTGAAGATCACGTTTGCGTGCCAAAACTGAAGCATCGACTTGTATATATTGGCTCTTCTCATGTCGCGCCAACAAGACATGCTGTAGACAGCTAAGACAGGTGTTGGATGTTGGATCTATTTCAGAGCTCCAGCGCAGGGAACCAAAGTCCGGTCGGACTCGGATTCGATCGAAACCCCATTCGCGTTTTTTCTGACCACGGGACACTCCTGTCCTGGTCGTGGCCATGGACTCCCGGACCGACGGCGGCGGAGGAGGAGCGCACGACGTCGCCGCCTTGAAGGAGATGCGCGACCAGCTGGAGGATGCCATCGAAGCCCGCCGGCAATCCCAGCAAGACCTCATCGCCTCCCTCCAGACCCTCGTCCCCGACATCGTCTCCTCCCTCGATCTCTCCCTCCGCATCATCTCCGCCTTCAACCGCCGCCCCTTTATCCCCACGCCTAACCCTAACCCTAATCCCTCCTCCTCCGATCCACCCCGCCTCCTCACCTCCCGCCGCCGGCCCTTTCCTGACTCCCTTTCACTTCCTCCCCGCACCCGCCCCAAGCCCTCCCCGGAGCCCCGCCGCGACCACTTCTCCCCAAATGCCGACGGCGGCGGTGACCGCCTCTCCGTCGTCCGCACCATGGTTGCCGTCTGCCTCCTCGAGCTCGTCCCTTTCCCCGAGATGGACTCCGCCGCCCTGCTCCGCCGGCTCGAGGGCGACAAGTCCTCCGCCACGCCCACCGAGAAGGCTGCCCTGGTCGAGCTTGGTGGGGAACTCGGCCCGATCTTCGCCGTCGAGACAGCCCTCCGGCGGATCGCCGAGGAGAGCGGGGGGGTGCAGCTGGAGGAGTTCACTGTGAACGGGAAGTCTATGTTGATGATTTGGAGCATCGATCGGAACAAGCTCCTCAAGGAGCTCCCCGAGAGCTCCTCCCAGACTCAGCAGCCAACGCCGGAACTGAGTTCCGGCGATGGGAACAATCAAGGTCAGGGGCCGGCGATGGGAGGAATCGATAGCGGTGCGGTGTTGATGCCGAGGCCGGACTTGTGGTTGGGGCCTCCTGACCCTCATCTTTCCGGCATGTCTCCTATGTTTCCGGGGGCCGGTGCTCCGCCGCCCATGGTTGGCCCCAGGGGCGGGCCGAGGGCTATGGGCTTCATGGGGATTCCGAGAATGATGGGCGTCCCTCCCCTCCACAGGCCTCTTATCGGGCCTGGTGCTGCTATGGGTGGCCCAAGTCCGGCGCCTTCGAAGCAAAGGACCGAGGAGGATGATCTGAAGGACATTGAGGCATTGCTGAGCAAGAAGACGTTCCGGGAGATGCAAAAGTCGAAGACCGGAGAGGAGCTTTTGGATCTCATTCACCGCCCAACTGCAAGGGAAACTGCTGTCGCGGCAAAGGTTCGGGAATTTTTGTTCTTGCTTGTACTTCTGTCTTGCTCTGTTGTTTATCAACTATCATGACTAATTTACTACTTTCCTCTTTATGAAATCATGCCTTGACGGATTTTTTTTTGCTAACTAACAACGGAAAAAATAATATATGATTCTAAAGCTAGTGTTTCTTTAATAGTTGAATGAATTGCTTTCAGGAAAAATGGCTGTTCACCTTTTTTGAGTATGAGAATTAAAATTGAGTGGTTAATATGTGCTTGTTCTTGAGTTTTTTAAAGTAGGCAGTTTGCAGTTTGTTGATTTACTTAGTGTCAGCAATTGTTTGATTGTAGTTTTCCCCTTTTGCAATAGTGATAGGAAAGGTCTTATAATTTTGTCCTTCCAATGGTAGACTTGCTGCTTAGTTAACATGATTTGTGATTTTTCCTGCATTATTGTTTTCTATGGCATATAAAAAACTTATTACCTGCCTTTGAAAGAATTATAGTACAGCAGCAGGCTTTCCTTCTTGCAGACTATTACAGAAATCTGGAAGGGGAGAACCTCCTTCCATATGCATTAGATCGTGAAGTTGCTAGGAAATTTTGGGCTCTGTCTGCACTTCTCATGCACCAAATGTATGCACTTATCTTGAACATTAAGAAGTCGCATTGTTTTTATAATAAAAAGAACTAAATATGTTGAATTTTATGAAATGGGAAGAGCTCGCCCTCATGCAACGAACATGTCATATTTTAGTTATAAATGAGTGCAGTAAAGGATTCTATAGAGTTGTACCTACGGGAAATTGAATGATTGAAAAATAATCAATGGAATTGAGTTCATACTGATTTGATTTGCTTTATAACAGTTCTAAATTGAGTTCTTTAAAACTAAATCACAATTTTGCCAGATGAGTTAACTTAATCTGAAACATGTGAAAATATACTGTCATATCAACTTAATTTCGTATTAATAGTTTTAGTTGATGACATTTTAGAATGGGCCGGTTGCCCATTGAAATTCTTGAAATCTCCTGTTCCTAGATATATGCCACAAGGTAGAAAATGTCCTTATAACTTGGATATGACTTGTTAGATTACAAGAGGTGTATGAGCATGTGCAGATTTTGTTTTTTCATGAGTAGTGCTTGCATGTTGCTCCTCAAACTCTGATTCAAGGCATCCACTTCATGATCGGCAACAACTTAGAATTGGTGAATATCCATGACTTTGTACAAAAATGTTTTGCCTAACTTTGTCATTTATAAATTGTTTAAATTATGTTAACCAGATGCGAAATTGTGGTGACATGCTTCAATCCAAATCTTTAAAGTTTGCTGGTACTAGTTATAGTTAAAGTTTATGCCAAATCTCAATTGCCTTCCCATTTTGGTTCGGGAACAGCTTGTGGTTCTTGACTGCTTCTATTACTTAACTGTGTGCACAAGTTGCTGGGGGCTGCCTGCTCAAATATTAGTTAATTTCCATGCCATCTCTTAGCACGTGTAGCACCTGATGTTCATCATCCTTTTTTCAGTTCAAGACCAAGGGTGGTTCTCAACTCAAGGAATATTGTACACATTTAACTAAAGAAGATTGCCGACGCCAAATTGGTTCATTCATTGCATGCGAGAAGGTTAGTTTTACCATTGATTATTTACCAAGTCACACATAAAATTAAATTTTCCCTATATCTCATTATCTCACATTTCATATGGTTTTTATCTGTTTTTTTTTTTAATTTTAATTT
This sequence comes from Areca catechu, assembly GCA_021397845.1. Classification (NCBI taxonomy): domain Eukaryota; kingdom Viridiplantae; phylum Streptophyta; class Magnoliopsida; order Arecales; family Arecaceae; genus Areca; species Areca catechu. The sequence goes on from CM038038.1 coordinate 119,650,451, forward strand.
TTATTTAATGTTTGAATGCTTCACTTATATTATCTTCATATTATCATTATGCTTGTGCTACATGCAGCCTCTTTTGGTATTATTAATCAAGGGATTGCTAATTAATTAAATCAATATTTATTAGGGCCAAAATCTCGTAGGTTCCTCCATCTTTCATCATTGTAGTTAATGATGAACAAATATTGATTTTATTTCTAACTTTGAAGTACTGCTCTAATAAGATAGTTCAGGGGCTCAGAATCCAACTTAAATTTTTGCTAGAGGTAAGTTGCTTTCAAGACTAGACTCGAAGAGAAAATTTAAGAACTAATATCAATTGTAGTTAACAAGGTTACCAAGCATGTCTAGCAAATAAAAAGATATCAAAGGATTTAATGCGCTACTCTAATATTGCATAAAGCCAGATAAATTGAAGATTTGGAATCCAGTGGACCCTTAATCTGATAGTACATTGGAATTACATTCTTAAGACTCATAAATAGTCTATGCAATATGCAATTTATATACGTTGTCATAAAAGGAACATACATAATATACTTATTAGGATTCTTACATGTACTGTAGATAGGGTGAAACCTAATGTCTCTTTAGGTGAACATACTTTGTGGAGTGAACATTTAAAATCTAGAAGGATTCCAAAGGAAGAAAAAGAAGAAACTGCACGGAGTCAATCACTGCATGCAGTCCATAAAGCTCCATCTTTGTTTATTAATCAAGACTGGCCACAGATAAGGCTGTTAAAATAATGTCATCAATCCTTACCAAACTACAAATAGTTAGTTTGCATAAATAGAGAACACGCTTATATTTATTAATTAGAATGTGGCTACTGTGCCAACATTAGGATATCAAATTGCTTCTTTGGTTCTTCCCCCTTTTTTTTGGTCACATTACTTCATATTCCTGTTGCTATATTTCATATGACCGTTTTGATGCGCTGCTCGATTGCAAACAGGTTCATTTTCGGCGAATTATTGCTCCACACACTGATACAAATTTAGGTGACTGCTCGTTTCTTGATACATGCCGTCACACAAAGGTTAATTTTTTCCTTCTTTTATTAAATCTGCCTAGTCATCTTTTCTTGTACTATGTTTTATAGCTGATTGTTTTATATTTTTTTCAGACCTGCAAATATGTTCATTATGAACTTGACCAAACATCAGATATTCCTCCAATGATAATGGGTGCGGCTAATCTTCCACCTCCAAAACCAATTAAGTCCCAGAGGGCTGAATATTGTTCTGAAGTGGAACTTGGTGAACCTCAATGGATAAACTGCGACATCCGTAACTTCAGAATGGACATTTTAGGGCAGTTTGGTGTTATCATGGCAGACCCACCTTGGGACATTCACATGGAATTGCCATATGGTACAATGGCTGATGATGAGATGAGAAATCTTAATGTACCTGCATTGCAGACTGATGGTCTGATTTTTCTGTGGGTCACTGGGCGTGCAATGGAACTTGGGCGTGAATGGTAAGTTTTTGTTTCTACCATGTTGTGCATGATAATTGCTGGTATTATTATTTGTTAGAAGTATGAATGATGACTTAGCCATCAGAGTTTTTTTATTTAAAGAAAGATCATGCAGATATGGTAGAAAATCAGAAAAGGGCAGGTTTTCAGCATGTGTGACCGGGCAATTGACCATAGCCCCCCTGGCCTCTGGCCTTTTCTTGTACTTGTCTTGCAATTGCTTATTTTTCCTGTTCTTGCATATATTATTTGTCCTTATGGCAAACTTAATTGTTAATTGGTGTATTTGTAACTGAGGGAGGTCTTGTTTTTATCATATTGTGCATGAAAATTGCCGATAGTATTCTTTTAGAAGAATAAATGATGACTTGGAAAGCCATTAGGGCTTTATTGGAAAAAGAATCATGCAAGTATGGTAGAAAGGGCAGATTTTCAGCATATAAGATCGGCAATCATCATAACCCCTGGCATTTAATGGGTATGCATGCTATAACCCAGATGTGGAGATTTGATCTGTCACCACTATCTCTTTAGATAAGTAATGTCGTACCTTTGTGTGGTAATGAATATTGCATTTGGCAGACATGTAAGTCTAAAGATTCTGTCACTGTGAGTCTGAAACTGTAGATAACATTAGGAAACAAGGGTTTGACTGGAGGTTAGGGGGCAAAGGAATAATTATAAACCATGTCTTTTCAATATGAAGGATACCCATCTATGTACTAATAATAAAACAACATTTTCCATTGTATACTTGATACTGTTTGTATATTTGATACTGTTTGTATACTTGATACTGTTTTTGTACTGCTATCTTATGTCTAGACTCAGTGGGGGAAGGTTTATTCCTTGCTGTCTGAAATTGTTTGTTTTGGCTGAACAAATTGATATCAGTTTCTACTTTTTAGCTGATTGATTCTATCTGGTCTTCCTCTGATTACCACCTTTCTATTACTCAATTTGCTTATCATGCATGTATAATAACAATTCAAGTGTAATTGTAGCAATGGTTATGCATGATTGCATTAGCTCGTGTATGTTATATTGTTTATACTAATAGTTGGATTTAGACTGATGGTCAGACTTGAGACAAACTCAGAGAATTTCTCTATTCTCTTAATGTTCATCAGTTTGGAGCTTTGGGGATACAAGCGTGTTGAGGAGCTCATTTGGGTGAAGACCAATCAGCTTCAACGAATTATTCGAACTGGGCGCACAGGTCATTGGCTCAATCATAGTAAAGAACATTGTCTTGTTGGAATTAAGGGAAACCCAGAGGTGAATAGAAACATCGATACAGATGTTATTGTAGCTGAAGTCCGTGAAACAAGCCGAAAACCTGATGAGGTAATCAGATGTTGTGCCATTATTTCATTTCAAGCAAAATAGAATATAACTAATTCGTACTTACCTATGCCATTATTGCCCGTGTGTTGCTAATTTGACAATATACAAACCTCAGTCATAAAGAATGCCTATAGTTCACTCATGAGTTGATTTGGAAAGAGTCCGTCTATGCTTTCCGACTTTCACTTTTTCAGTGACACTATTGGTTTTGTGATGCAAAACTTGGAAGCTGAAGGACTTAAATTGGATTTAGGAAAAAAATCTTTTGGAAGTACTCCATCACTTTGGCTATTTCTTTGCAACGGACCCTGCTTTTGGCTGTCTACCATTTTATTCCTTTAAAAATTATTTCTCTTTTCAAAATTCTGTTTTGAAGCCTGGCAACCTTCATTGTTTTATTTTCATCACTGTATTTCTTATTTTTTCTATTACTATTTCACAATTCTCTCCATTGTAATTTTCCCCCCCATATTGTTTTACCTAACCCCTTCAACATATTGTCAGGCTCTGAGATATCTGATTGCAGTTGCTGATGTTTATCAAAATCTATTCGTGCTTCATAGTCCTTTCTTCTGTATTCGAGTTAATTTCCCCTTTATCCTTGTTTTTGCTCCCCCTTTTACCAATGCTGCATGTTGCATTGCATGCTAGATATCCCATTAGACAAGGTCCATATATGATTCTTGTGTAAAGGACTCCTTTGAACATACGGGAAATGACATTCTTTATTAAACAATTCTCCAAAACATGTGGTTGTTTTGCAGGTTACAATTGGGCACTTAATTTAGTAGTGTTTGCACTATTTATTATTTAACTTAAGTATTCGCACCTTATTCAGTGCCCTGCCACAACACTCCAAATTGCCTTGTCATGCAAGGGTGTTCTGTTATACTCAACTAAAAGCTCATCCTCTATTTAACTTGTATTGCATATATTTACGTAGACAAACATATACTCATTAATAATATAAGTTTTCTCAATATGCGAGTCCAAGGTCCATGGCTCACATTTGGATGTGCTTTGACTGCAGATGTACCCATTGCTGGAGAGGATAAGCCCCAGGACAAGGAAGTTGGAATTGTTTGCTCGAATGCACAATACGCATGCAGGGTATACATTTGTAGTCTTGTTTTTGTTTCCTTGGTTATGTATTCACACTAGATTTATACAAATGGCACTTTAGATCTTGATGCCAGTATCTGGTAATTGACTAGGGTTGGAAAAAAATGATCTGACCTGAAAACATAATTTGACGGTCAGGTTTGCATCAAGTTTTTTTTTTTTTTAAAATATTTATTAAGTTAGGGTTGGGTGTGGATCAAATTTCCTGACCTGAATTGGGTCTGAGCTTTGACCTGACTTGGGTCATGAGGGAAGAATTCTATGTGGGCCAGAACAATTTAGATCATGTTGAGTCATGATCTTGGATAAGAAATTTTTGAGTGATTGATCTTTTCTTAATGCTAGCTGTTTAAATCATCTTAGAAATTAGTTGTAAGAATTGTAAAGATTGGATTTGCTAGGTGAGCTTAGGTCTATTAGGGATTGACTCTACAAAATGGATTAGGTTAGGGTCAAACAAGTGAGCTGAAATGACTTGTGGGTGTGTATGCATTTAGAGGCGTTAACTTGATGTTGGGTTGGATTGGGTAAGGGTCAAGGTTTTATTTGTTGTCCTTACTTGAGCCCACCTGACCCAGTGCCAGCCATAATTGCCTTGGATTCCAACATAATGTTTGTTTTAGGAAAGCATATAATTTCATTGCAAGAGAATTGTGTGTGCATTTTTTGTATGTAAAAACAGCTATAAAAAATATGTACCTATACCTACCTTGTACCCTTCTTGGGTTGGGTAAAATAAAGGATGCAGGTTAGATAGGGTTGGGTATACCCGCCTTGCCTCGGGTCGAATTTGATTGGATTGGGTTGATCGGGCTGGCCAGGCCTCACAAAAATCCCCAAATCCTACAAATCATCATGTTTCTACCAAGATTAAGCTCTCAAATCCTCAAGGGACCAACTCACACTATCGAAGAACCCCACTGGAACCTAAGAAACCACTTTGATCTCTCCAATCTCCCACAGGTGCTCACCTTTCCCACAGATTTCTGAAAAAAGAGAATGAAATGAAAAGAAAAAAAAGAAGTGAAAAGAAAAAAATGATAATCTATGTGGGAAAAGGTTTTACCTTTCAATTTTTTCCGCTTTTCCTTTGTTTTCCTTGATTTTTCGTTCGTTTTCTCCCGGTTTTTCCTCTGTTTTTTGCATCTTCAGGAGTCTCAATCAGGTGGGAGGCTTGGAGTTGCCGAATAGGGAAGCTTTGACAGTGGCTAGGGGGGCTTTTCCCCGTTTTCCCATCTTTTCCATCCTCAAGAGTCTCAATCAGGTGGGGGGATCTTTCCCCTAGATTTTCCCCTGTTTTTTTCCATGCACCCGGGTCTTGATCAGGTGGGAGGCTTGGAGTGGGTGAATAGGGAAGCTTTGAGTCTAAAACAGTGGCTAGGGTTTTGTGTTGGTGTTTATATATAAAACTTTACCGGGTGTATATAAATATACACACACATACACATTGGGTTCGGGGCTGGACATACCATTACCCATACCCGACTTGAATCCACTTCGGTTTTTTTTTTCTTGAGCCGATACCTGTCTTGGGTTTTGATCAGGTTAGGTAAAACCTGCCCCATTTAGGTCGGGTCAGGTCAGGTACCCAACAGGTTGGACCAAATTGCCATCCTAGTAAACAATGTAAGCTTCATTATTCAGGATATTTTCATCGTAACAATGTCTAAGTTGCTGTTAAAGTTATTTTCAGCAAAGGGCCTTGGAGAACTTAGTGCAACAACAACAACAATAATAAAATGAAGTAATTTTTTGAAAAGAAACAATGTGCTTAAAAATTAAAGAGACAACAACAACAAAATAATTTTTAAAAAGACAATATGCTTAAAAATTAAAGACAATATGCTTAAAAATTAAAAACAATGTGATTAATTGCAATATCTGCTCATTTGCCTGTACTTTTCCTTTTCTTTTCTCCTTACATTCCATATGAGTGTTATGATTATTGCACTGGCATTTCCCATTTCTGTCTTTCCAAGTGAGAAGAAAGAGAGAATTTGTAAATAATCTTGTCCAGTACATCCAGTATAATATCAGATACATGCAACTCTTTCATATGATAATGTTCTGTAACTAGGTTGTCCTAATATGACAGTTCAAAAAAGTTGTCCTCAATTGAAAAGTTGACATGGTTTGTATTTGATAATGTTCTGCCCTTATTCATGAACTTAGTTTCCAGATGTGCCAAAGATACCTGGATGAATTATGATTGTACTTTTTGAAGTTTACATCTTGTGCCAGATCGGTCTTCTACTTGTTTCTAATCCCTTGCTGCAATAAGGTTTTTCTCCTATTTTAACTTGCATAAGATACTTGAAGTTTTCTGCTTCTCTATACTTCATATATTTGATTACTTGCTAGGTTGTTTCCATGTTGCATTAGTCCATTCCTTCCAATTTAATGGGCTTGTGATTCTAAGGTTGTTATGGCTTTATCAGGTGGCTATCACTGGGCAATCAATTGCAAGGAGTCAGGTTAGTTGATGACGGTCTGAGAGCAAGGTTCAAGGCTGCTTATCCTGATGTGGAGGTACAGCCACCATCTCCTCCCAGATCAACTGCTGTGGATGTAGATTCAAACGCCACACTAGTGAGAAGCTCTTTTGTTGGGACAGAATCAAAGCAGTCATCAAACCAATTTATGGAACCAGCACCACCTGTGGGCTGCTCTGAAGGAAAGCAAGTGGGTGCAGATGTTGAAACAGCTGCTTGATATCAGCATGCGTTATTAGTTTCCATCGTTTCTGGGTGATCTTAGCTTGTTTGTGGGTGCATATTCGTAATGCTGCTGCATTTTGGCACCTCATTCCTATCTTTTGCCAGTTGGCTGCCTCTGTCAGTGTTCATCCCACATCAGACCGGGGATACAGAAAAGATATAAGCTGTTGAAATGCTCGTATAACTGCCGCGCGTAATCCTTTGCAGGTTTGGATAACCCCCAAGCCCAAGCAGAAATTCGGGCTGCTTTGCTTCTGGACCTAAGAAAAGCAGTACGGAGATTTTGTAAATGTTGAACGGCCATTTAGATGCCAAAACCATTAAAATTTTGAAATGTTGTTTAGCTTAAATGGGTGCAAGGACGTTCAAACTCTGTTGTCTCCCTACTCTTATTTTAATAGTTTTGTGTTCGTTGACAAGCCTTGCTTTCATTTTTTTTTAATATATTATAATTAGAATTCGTTCAAAATTAAATATAACTAGCAAGCTTTTTGATCTTATTTCTCTTCAGTTCATGATGATAAGTCTAGTTTCTAACCACTGAATCCTATCCCGAATGGTGCTGGCCAGCACATGAGGCTCTCATTATATTATTGTGAGTTCTGGAAAGGACCAAATGTACGAACAGATTGTTTCAGTTTTCCCCTGTGACCTATAAATCAATGGTGAAATCTAGCTTTGCCATTGCACTAACAGATTTAACAACTTCAAATTGAAGGTTAACCTAAATCGGTTTGAAGACGCTGGTGCCCGCTTTTCCGTTTCTTTGAATCGTAGATACGGCAGCAATCTCTATTCTTTAACCTATACACCAGGCTTTGATATTCTAATCGTATAACCACATATATTGACAATTTTTAACCATGTAACAGCACGCCTATTACCGCTGTCGAAAATTAAAATAATAATAATAATAGTCTTACCGTTTCCCCAACTCCCGTGACGAAGCTAAGAATACCAACTCAACCCATCATCGACAAATTAAACATAGCACAATTACTGAGAAATCGAGATCTAGTTTTCTCAAGGAAAATCCAGATCCAACTTCTAATGTTACCAATCAAACCCAAAAAAAAAAAAAAAAAAAAAAAATCCATCTCCCTCGCCTCAGCGCTCTCTAGAAAAGCAGATGCTAGATCCGTGTTTCTCTCTCACAAGAGACACAGGAGAACCAAACCGACAACCGATCCGACGGCCGCGGAAGCCCCGACCGACACCGCCCCCGATCCCTGCGGTGGGGAGGGGCCGAAGACAATGGGATATGATGGCGAAGTGGCCGGTAGCGCGGAGGACGCGGCCGGCGGCGGTGCGTCCGCCGGCGGGAAAAAGGTGCCGTTGGCGGAAGGGACGGCGATCGCCAGCTTCTGGAGCTTCTGGCAGTGCCCCGGGACGCCACTAATGAAATAGTAAGCGCCAGGCGCCGTCAGATTAAACACCGAGTTGCCATCGTTCATCTTCTTTATCGGATCCGTCAAGCTGCAGCTGTTGTACGCCCGCTCCGTCACCTGGATCACCGAGTCCTGGCTCGGCGGGTAGAGAAACACTGCAACCAGAGGAAGAAAGTGAGGAGAAGGAGAGGGGGCAAGAGGAGGTGACGGGATCTGACGAGAAATAAAGGGGGGGCCTTACGGAGGGAATCGCCGAGGCGGAGGTGGTACTTTTGAGACCAGATGGCGTAGACGTGGGGATTGGAGGCTGGGGGTACTCCCCAGGAGTTGAGATCTCCCACCTTGTACTGATAGCACCAGCACCCATTGTGGGCCTCGCTTATCAGCATCACCACTAGGAGTCGGAATGCCCACGAATACCGAAGGCGATCAGCCATCAGAAATGGGAGCAATGTCTCCTCTTCTACTTCTTCTCCTCCTTAATTCCTTCCTTATCTAGACACCGAGTTGCTACCACCCTTGGAGCCAGAAATCTTTCCCAGCAACTTTGAGGAAAGCGTGGAGGCGAGAGAGAAAGGGGGAAGAACCTCGGATTGGAAAGTTAGCATGCCCCTTTCACGTCATTGTTGGTCCGCAACTAGCCGTTAAATACAAAGAAAGAGGAATATCTTATCTTAAACATGGTTACACGCACTAGTGAAGTTGGATCACGGGTTAAATTAAATTTTGTGGGATTTTGAGAGTCGAAACTAATTAAAGAGTTTGTGAGCGTGGGGACAGGGATTTTACCGCCTGAATGGCTGACGGCCAGGCGTATTATTGCTTCCAGCAACGAGCACGTGGGACAGTTGGACGGACACGGGAATCGAGCAACGTGGATCGGAACACCGTCACGCGCAGAGGCGGGTTTTTATGTGCCTTCTTGGCTACGGCCGTTCCAAAGTCTGTCCTGATTCACGGATGCTGATCCAATGAAGTGATGATGGTCCTCGTTTTGGGTAAATGGTTTTAGAAGCGAGAGAAGTAACCCTAGGTTATTCTATGTTTATCTATTGCTGGCTTAATTTAACCGGGTTGATTTGCAGAACTTGCTCGGGCCATGTTGTCTTGAGCATATGGAATTATTCTTAATATCTGATTAAGGTTAATTTTAATGAGTACTGAGTTCTTCTGAAAATAAAGATTATCAAATTAAAAAGTATTTTTAAGTAAAATTTATGTTAAAAAAGAGTTCTTCGAGAAATGCTTGAATAAAAAAATCTTTATAAACTTCAAATTGTTATGCGATAAGGATAAGGGAAAGAATTTGATTTACCAAGAATCTGATTAGATTAGTTCATAGGTAACATGCAGGAAAAAAAAGAAATAAATTTGGAAGCATTCTAGACGTTGTCAAATTTTAGATCATGGTATGGATAATTACTAGAAATTTTACTTAAGATATGATTATGATATCTTTTTTTGGATCATTGGAAAGAGTGGATAGACTACCAATCAAACTCAACAAAAGAAACAAAAGAAGACGAAACTGTATAATAAAAAAGAAAAAAAAGATTATGGGACACTGGGTTCTTGATGAAAGAGTGAAAGAGATTTTTGATTTTTTTATATATCCACAAGCCATGGCTCTCAATTTTTTATAGGCTATGAGAAGATGCGTGAGACGAACATTTGACCAATTGACCACAGATAGAGATAAATAGTAAAAGAAAGATACAACAATCTAAGAAAAACATGCAATTAATCATTTGACTATGAAAGGGTGCAACCGGTCAATAAAAAAATATGATAAAAAATAAAAGATAAAATATAATATCATAAAGAAAAGAAAGAAAATAAACAGAACTAACATTTTACAAAAACTTTAGGGAATAATAAAGGCATGAAAAATTTTGAGTTTTTTTCTCCAAAATTATAAGAATCTCTCTTAAAACGTAAAAATTTTTAAAATAAGCATTGATGATTATTTTAAAATTAAAATAATTGAAACTTTATTGCAGAGTATTTATGCTATGTAATGGGTGAAGTGTCTTAACCCCACTTAGTGTAAATAGTTTTCATCTGAAAAAATCGAAATGAATCAAGTCTTGAACTACATTTTTCTAATTTAGATTTCAACTACCATATACATAGTATAGAAAGATCTATAACAAAATTGTACATTATTGATTATGTGCAAGTATCTTATTACTCATAATAGCATCTAAGATTTTTTCATGTTCCCTAGCTATTGTGGTATATAGAAACTTTCATATAAGTAAGCTTTATAAAGATGTATGTAGAGTCATATATCGAGAAGAATATCTCTCGGATTTTATTTAGAGTTACGCTCTTTCTTAATATTTATATAGGAGAATTACTTATCATGGGAATATGATGGAGTAAAGACTCCTATACATACATAAAAATATATGCTTCATGGCCCGTCAATCAACTTATTATTACTATATTAAACCTTCTTCAAAGAGTCTTCTATCATAGAGTTTGGGTTCTCACTACTGGAAGGCCCATTATAAATAAGGCCCCATCTCTCTTGATGACTCTAGAATCTTAGTCATATTTAAACTTTTAGTAAAGCAATTAGCAAAATTATTATCATTTTTAACATAAAATTAAAAATAATATTATGAATTTCTTACTTTCTCATAGTTTTTTGTCTTACTTATATATATATATATATATACTTTGCAAAAATCAATTACAACTCTAGAATCATAATAGATCGGAACCGGAGGAATAGGAGTGAAGTAAATGAAATTTTAGACAATAGATCTTTAAGCTATTTAACTTTAGAGTAGGAGGGATCAAAAGCAACAAGTTCAGCTTCTATTATACTCTTGGCTAGTATGGTTTATTTGGTTGATTTCCAAGAAATAGAACTTCCTCCAAAAAGGAATACAGAATCAAAAATAAATTTAATATCAGATGAGTCAAAAATCTAGTTGACATCACTGTACCTCTTTAATATAACTGGATAGCCAACAAATCTAAGACTATAAAATAGAAATCTTTAAGACATCTAAAAACTCTCTCTAGTACAATTTAATGAACTCTACTAGGATTACTAGTATAACGTCTAATGATTTAAGCAAAGCCAAGTCTACTATGATTGAAGAGATACATGAAAGTTTCAAAAATTTAAGCATATCTTTTTTGATTCACAGGTTCATTAGAGTTCTTCAAGAGTTGGATAGAAGGATCAAAAAAAGTAAACATGGGATAAAAGTTAGAATAACTAAATTTATCGATCAAAAATTTGGTGTAGTGAGATAGAGATAGAGATATAGAATCGGGAGATCGAATGATCTTCATGTTAAGGATTAGATCAGTCTCATCTAAATTTTTTATATCAAAATAATGAGAAAGGAATTTCTTGGCATCATTAATTAGACCAAAGCTAGAAGATAGTATCAAAGATACATCAACATAGAGACAAAAAGGAACATATCGATCATTAAATCTTTTATGATAGAGACAATTATTAGATTCACTGATTTGGAAACTATAAGAAAAAATAATACTATTGAACTTCTCGTGCCTTTGTTTAGGTGCTTGATTTAGTCTATATAAGGATCTAATAAGGTTGCATACTTTTTGTTCTTGTCCCGGCACTATGAAGCTCTCAGGTTAAGTTATATAGATTTTCACATGGAAAAAAGCTATTTTCACATCTATTTGATGTATAAAAAATTTATGGATAGAAGCAAGACCAAGAAGAATACGTATAGAGATAAAGCTAGCAATAGGCACATAGAGACTAAAAAAATCAATATAGGCTTTTTGTTCAAAGTCCTAGACTACAAGCCATGTCCTGTACTTTTTCACCAATCAGTCAATCTTAAATTTCTTTCTAAAGATCCATTTATGACATAAAAATTTGTTTCTAAGAGGTAAATTAGTTAAAATTGAAGTATTATTTCCAATATGGATTCAATATCACTATTAATTACTTCCTTCTAGAAAAGAGTATCAGCATTACAACAAAAACAATATTTCCCAACCAGTTTTTCCTAATGCTAGGGAGGTGCGTCGGGAAGCTCCACCACCGTGTAGACGCTTTTGAGAAGCGTTTGCAAAAATAAAGGTTAACGATGCTTTTAAGCATCGGCAGGTCCATCATTTTCTTCCCCCCGATCGAACCCTAAACTCATTCTTTTCACCGCGTGCCACTCCTTCGGGATCCCTTCCTCCTCAATCGCCTCCAGCATCATTGATCACCCATCCTCCCAAGCTCTCTTCTAAAACCCATTCCATCATCTTTCCCCAACCCCCGACCATCCTCATGCCTTATAGATCCCGGCGGCGTGGTCCCTGGAGACAATATCCAAGTGGAGCACTCCCGTCTCTCACCAAGCAAGTGGATCCCCTTGCTCAGTGCCAACATCGAGGAGTTCATCGCCTCTGATCCTATCTATAGTCCCAAGTATCCCTCTCCACTGACTTTTTTTTATTTTTACGTGATCATTTGGTGATATGGGATATTGTTAATTTTTTTTGGTCTTAGGATATGATCTGGAATTTATCTAAGTTTTTTTTATAGATTTTCTGGAATTATTCTTGTTATATCCACGTATATAAGCTTTATCAAAAAAAAAAATCATTGAAAAACCCTGACCTATGGGATGCCCTATAGATCAGGACTTCAACAAGGTCAAACAATTCGATACAAGGTCATGGTCAGGGGAGATCCCCCAATCTGACCATATTTTTAACTAATATTATATTTTTTAAGTAAAAATAATTCCAAATAACAAGTTGCTGATTTATATATAAATCTAAAGTAGTATTACATAAAAAAAAAAAAAAAACTGAGTCTGGGTTGGATCATGTATGGGTTAGGATCAGATCTAGATCTCACTTGTGTAGGATTCATAAAGTTATATACCTGAATATAATATATAATCAAAGTAAGCCAAGTCTAAGTTGGATGAATTTCTAGTAGAGACCCAACTATAGAAAGTTTCATGGGTCTATCTTCGAATCCATCCCACATCAAGTTTAGGTTGGGAATAGGTCTAAGAAATTTATTTAAATAACAATCCCTGATATAATAAAAATCAAAAGTTTTTACTGGAAAATAATAAGAGAGTTGTTGCCCAGATATGGTGCCCAAGAGGGGGGGTGAATTGGGTATTTTAAAAATTAAAGCAATATATGTGCTATCAAGTTCAAAAGTGAAGAGTGATAGTGCTCAAGTAATTGTGCAACGGAAGCAATGAAATAAATCGACAATTAAAGAGCGAAAGAAGAGCAATGCAAACACACAAGAAATATAGTGGTTCGGTGCACCTAGCACCTACATCCACTCCCCAAGCTCCACTTGGGAATTTCTACTATAATCTTTAGATTACAGCCGACTTGTTTTACCAGGCTCACAAGTCAAAACCTTACACACTTGTTTTGGCTTCGGGCTTACAAGCAACCCTAGTTGGTTTTATCAATTGGCTCACCAACAAACCTCACTCACTTGTTTTGGCTTCGGGCTTACAAGCAACCCTAGTTGGTTTTATCAATTGGCTCACCAACAAACCTCACACACTTGTTTTGGCTTCGGGCTTACAAGCAACCCTAGTTGGTTTTATCAATTGGCTCACCAACAAACCTCACACTAGTTTCAAATTCCCTTGAAACTAGCCTACCACAAATAGAATATGAATACAAAGAATAAAAACAAGACAAACTCCTTTTTGAGCAAAAGATAATTCGATGTAGCTCTTGATGGAGACTCTTCAAGCCTTTCTCTTGGAATCTTGGACTTCACTAAATGCCAAACTCTTGAAAGTTGGATTCCTCAAAGATGGAAAGCTTTTGGCTAAGGAATCTCTTGGATTTCTCACTCTTTTTGGCTTGGAATTGATTGAAGGCTTTTTACTTTCACTCTAATCCTTTTCACTTTGTCTCCATGTCTTTTTTGAAGTTTGGTGGAGGTTAAATACCTCATTCATGTTGAAACAACTCCACAAGACCGTTAGATTCAAAAATATGGCCGTTTATGGCCGTTGGAAATCAAATCAGAAGTTCAGAAAAACTAGCCGTTATGCCATGAGTCGACCTCATGAGTCGACCTCTGGGTCAAGTGTCGACCTCATGAGTCGACCTCTGGATCAAGTGTCGACCTTATGAGTCGACCTCCAGTTTATCTTAGGCAAAAATCTAGAAAACCATAGTTCTGCCCAGTTTGAATTCTCAGGCTATGAGTCGACCTCTGGTGTCGACCTCTGGACAGGTGTTGACCTCTGGTGTCGACCTCTGGACAGGTGTTGACCTCTGGTGTCGACCTCTGAACAGGTGTTGACCTCTGGTGTCGATCTCTGAACAGGTGTTAACCTCAGGTGTCGACCTCTGAACAGGTGTTGACCTCTGGTGTCGACCTCTGAAGCGTGCCACTGAAATTTTGCCATGCTGGCCTTGCTGAACCATCTTCAAATCCTTTCATATTAATTCCAAAGTCCATATATTTGATTTTCCATTAATTTAAGAACTTTTTCAACTGAAATACAAGCATTTCTTCATTCAACATGGTTGAGTACTAAGATCTAAGAAATACACTTAAAACATAATTAGTACTCATATATACTTAAACATTTTGTCAATCATCAAAATCAAGACTAGAGTCAACAATCTCCCCCTTTTTGATGATTACAAAACCTTTAAGTATATGAATAGGGTAAGCTTAAAAAGATTAACAATAAGATAAACATGTAAGCTCAAAACAATAAGCACCAAGCTCCCCCTCAAAATATGATCCAAAAAATCTTCAAAAATATTTTTTTAAAATATGCAAAAGAAAAATTTAAAATTTTTAAAATTTCTTCTTCTTACTAATTATCTCCTTTAGATAAAAACATTTTACATTCTTCTCTCCCTTTTGCACTTTCTTTCATTTTTCAAAAGATTTTTCATGTTTATCCAATCTTCCCCTTTTCATACTTAACAATTTTCTCCCCCTTTTTGACATCATGAAAAAGGGTGAAAGGCAATACAAAGTGGAAATGAAGTTGGAAAGAATAGCAAGTAGGTCATCAAAATCAATGCATGAAATCAAATATTTATGATATCAATTGAATATGATATAAGGTGAACAAGATACCGAAGAATGTAAGCACATGCAAGAAATGATTTGATGTATATTATCCATTCGCCTTACTTGTTCATGGGATAAGGTCACAGCGGCATCCCTACACGTCATAAGAGAGCCCGTTGAATGGGAAGAGAGGGTCTTTAAGCCCTACTTATCTCCTATGACCGGACGGCCATGGTGACTAACCCAATCCGAAACGGTTACTAGGAATGCTTAAAATTTTTTTTGATGCCAATAGAATATGATACCATTTGAATGTAACTCCTCCAAAGAATTAGATTTGAAAACAAGAAGAGTACTAGAGCAATATAAGCAAAGCATGATATCAACAAGATATTCAAAGCATCAAATATGATAACAAATCTTTGGATGCTCCCCCTGAATGTTATTCCTCCTTTAAAAATATGCATTTATTTCAGGAATAAAACATGAAAGCTTATGCATCAAGATTTGAAATTTTTCAAGATATTCATGATTTTCAAAATACAAAGCATTTATATCGCATAAAAACGTTTAGCATTATTTCAAATTCATTTTAAGATGATTTGATATCCATACAAATGCTAGAAGTAATATGATATCAAGTCTAGCTATTAGAGCAAGGGTTTGTCAATAAGCATACCTTCTTCTTAAAAGTAACTCTTAACTACTAGTTCTATACTTGATCCAAATCATTTCTAGATTATGCATAGATGCCAAAAATAAAAACATATAAATCATAGCATTTCACTTGAAATAATTTAGAAATTATATTAATCAAAATCAAGTGAAGATCTAATAATCACAAGTTTGACCATGAGAGCTTGAAATCCATCAACATCAAAATGGTCATGATCACAACAAATGATTATTAGTCTAAGCTTGATTCTAATCAATCAATTAAAACATTTTTCAAATCAATATGCATCTTTAAAAGTATTTTTCATGAAATACATTAATCAAAATCAAGTGAAGGTCTTACAATCATAAATTTAATCATGATAGCATGAAATTCATCAACACCAAAAAGTTCATGATCATAGCCAATGATGATAAGTCCAAACTTGATTCTAATTAACTATTTAAAATAATTTTTCAAAGTAATTGATGCAATAAAAATTAATTTACAATTTTAATTATGGAAGGAGATGTTTAGAATTTACCAATATACATAATCCTTCCTTTTACCATTTAGTCCAAAAAATAGCTTGTCCACTTCTTTAAATTGTCTTGTACAACCTCTTTTCAAGAACTTCCTTTCTTCATGTTGGGTTGCAAGATATTCCTGCAAAACAAATTAAGTGGACACTTTTGGTACCCAAACTTTCTTGGGTCTTTTATGATTAGTAATTATGGTTCCTTTTGGAACCCAAACTTTTCTAGAAGGATAAGCATTGAAACCACATTTATTAGAAGAATTGAAAGAAGCAGGAATATTGAAGTTCTTCAAGAGTTTTTGCTTCTTTTCCTCAATCAAAATATTTTTATCATTAAAAACTTTTTTACATAAATCTTTTGAAATAACATTTTCTTTTTCTAAAAATTCTTTTTCTTTAGAAAAATTATTCTTTTCATTTTTCAAAATATCAATCTTGGCATTTAAATCATCATTTTTATTTGCAAGATTGGTGTTGTCAAGAGAAAATGAATCTACATGCCTATTTAATTTCTTATGCTCAATTTTTAGCAATCTGTATTCATGCACAAGATCATTAGATGCATCATGTGATTCTTTAAAGGTAAAATTATAATTATTTTTAGCACATACCTTTTTCTCATTTGCCATGAAACAAAGATGGGCGACTTCATCATCCGTACTTGAATCTTCGCTATCGCTCCAAGTTGCCATCATTGCCTTGAATTTCCTTTTGGCCTTGAGAGCTATTATTTTCTTTTCTGTATCAGCTTCCACTATCCTTTGCCATAAGTTCAACTCATAGGTCATGAGTGAACCGATAAGCTCCTCCAAAGATAAGGTTTCTACATCTTTAGCTTCTTGGATCGCCGTCACCTTTGGATCCCATGATTTTGGCAAGGATCTAAGAATTTTGTTCACCAAATCAGCATTAGTATAGATTTTGCCAAGACTTTTTAATTCATTAATAATAGTCATAAATCTTGAAAACATATCAGATATAGATTCATAATGCATCATTTCAAAAGTTTCAAAAGAATGTATAAGCAAATTAATTTTAGTATTCTTCACTTGAAGAGTACCCTCATGAGTAACTTCAAGTGTGTCCCATATTTCCTTCGCTGATGTGCATGTAGAAACTCTATTAAATTCATTTAAGTCCAATGCACAATAAAGCAAGTTCATTGCTTTAGCATTGAGTTCAATTTGTTTAATGTCATATTCATTCCAATCCTCTTCGAGCTTTGGAATGGAAATGCCATTAACCAAAATGGAAGGAATATGAGGACCACTAATAATGGTTTTCCAAAGATGATAACTAATAGATTGAACATGGATGCGCATGCGAGTTTTCCAAAATATGTAATTTATGCCATTGAAAAAAGGTGGTCTAACACTAATACCTACAAGGGTTACCATAATCTTTAGCTCAAAATCGTTAGATTTTCAATCAGAGCACCGAGCTCTGATACCACTTGTTGCCCAGATATGGTGCCCAAGAGGGAGGGTGAATTGGGTATTTTAAAAATTAAAGCAATATATGTGCTATCAAGTTCAAAAGTGAAGAGTGATAGTGCTCAAGTAATTGTGCAACGGAAGCAATGAAATAAATCGACAATTAAAGAGCGAAAGAAGAGCAATGCAAACACACAAGAAATATAGTGGTTCGGTGCACCTAGCACCTACATCCACTCCCCAAGCTCCACTTGGGAATTTCCACTATAATCTTTAGATTACAGCCGACTTGTTTTACCAGGCTCACAAGTCAAAACCTTACACACTTGTTTTGGCTTCGGGCTTACAAGCAACCCTAGTTGGTTTTATCAATTGGCTCACCAACAAACCTCACTCACTTGTTTTGGCTTCGGGCTTACAAGCAACCCTAGTTGGTTTTATCAATTGGCTCACCAACAAACCTCACACACTTGTTTTGGCTTCGGGCTTACAAGCAACCCTAGTTGGTTTTATCAATTGGCTCACCAACAAACCTCACACTAGTTTCAAATTCCCTTGAAACTAGCCTACCACAAATAGAATATGAATACAAAGAATAAAAACAAGACAAACTCCTTTTTGAGCAAAAGATAATTCGATGTAGCTCTTGATGGAGACTCTTCAAGCCTTTCTCTTGGAATCTTGGACCTCACTAAATGCCAAACTCTTGAAAGTTGGATTCCTCAAAGATGGAAAGCTTTTGGCTAAGGAATCTCTTGGATTTCTCACTCTTTTTGGCTTGGAATTGATTGAAGGCCTTTTACTTTCACTCTAATCCTTTTCACTTTG
Organism: Areca catechu; assembly: GCA_021397845.1. Lineage (NCBI taxonomy): Eukaryota > Viridiplantae > Streptophyta > Magnoliopsida > Arecales > Arecaceae > Areca > Areca catechu. The sequence goes on from CM038038.1 coordinate 119,668,985, forward strand.
TCTCCATGTCTTTTTTGAAGTTTGGTGGAGGTTAAATACCTCATTCATGCTGAAACAACTCCACAAGACCGTTAGATTCAAAAATATGGCCGTTTATGGCCGTTGGAAATCAAATCAGAAATTCAGAAAAACTAGCCGTTATGCCATGAGTCAACCTCATGAGTCGACCTCTGGGTCAAGTGTCGACCTCATGAGTCGATCTCTGGATCAAGTGTCGACCTCATGAGTCGACCTCCAGTTTATCTTAGGCAAAAATCCAGAAAACCATAGTTCTGCCCAGTTTGAATTCTCAGGCTATGAGTCGACCTCTGGTGTCGACCTCTGGACAGGTGTTGACCTCTGGTGTCGACCTCTGGACAGGTGTTGACCTCTGGTGTCGACCTCTGAACAGGTGTTGACCTCTGGTGTCGACCTCTGAACAGGTGTTGACCTCAGGTGTCGACCTCTGAACAGGTGTTGACCTCTGGTGTCGACCTCTGAAGCGTGCCACTGAAATTTTGCCGTGCCGGCCTTGCTGAACCATCTTCAAATCCTTTCATATTAATTCCAAAGTCCATATATTTGATTTTCCATTAATTTAAGGACTTTTTCAACTGAAATACAAGCATTTCTTCATTCAACATGGTTGAGTACTAAGATCTAAGAAATACACTTAAAACATAATTAGTACTCATATATACTTAAACATTTTGTCAATCATCAAAATCAAGACTAGAGTCAACAAGAGTACTGGTCAGCTAAGGCCCAACCATGATCTAAAGTTTTTAGCAGATCCAAGTCTTCTTCTCAAGTTTTTAGTAGAAAAGAAAGCAACTTTGTGTTGCTGAAATCTTAATATAATCAAGAAGGTTGATGGGGTATGTACCATTACATTACACATGGCAAAAACATTACTCGCTAAGTTTATGAGAATATAACATTTAAGATGTATTAGCTTGTACTAACATGAATCAAAGATCTATAATTTCAGGTTCTTTTTTATGGGTACATGGAAATTATTTAATGTTTAGTAATCTTGTTGGGAATATATATATAGAAACTAGTTTGGATCCGGTTTATGCGCCCATTGAAAACTAGTAGTTCTTTAATTCTTACCATTCTTAACCATTGTGAACTTGGTATAATGTAAAACTATAGGCTGGGAAATGGCTTTTACCTAAAATGAGTAGGTGACATGCTTGTGAAGAAGACCTTAGTCTTCCCAACATGATAAAATGTTGGCATATGGATTAATGACTGGGTTGGGTGGGTTAGTTGTGTCTTATTTTTCTTTGCATCTCATATTGGCCAAGCAACAATGATTGTAGGCCATTCCAATATTTTGAAATTTGGTTGGCAAACCCACACTCATCACCTCCCCTCATTTTGACCAAATTCAGCATTAAAATGCCTTTATCCTGAATCTAGTTACGGCAGCTATGACAATTGGTGAAACATGATCAAAATTGGGCAAAATTTTTTCAACGCACTCATCTACATACTACCTTCACCCACTAAAATCTCTTCTGAGTTTTAAAAGGATTCATTAAATTAAAATTATGTTTTTTCCATCAAGGTCCTAGCCATCCATGATCGATAATTCTTGACAATCAAAAATAGACAATCCCTACATGAAACTTTGCATAAGTTAAAGAATAGATTAAAAATAAATAGGTTTTGACCAATTAATGAGTTTGTAGCTTTGAATATTGAATTTAGATACTCTATACCCATACCTCCTTGCTTCATAAATAAAAAGAATTTTTGGATACATTTATTATTATATAATTTTGTATACATATTTATTATTGTATTATTGTATAATTTATAATTGAGCCGAGTCAAGCTTGAACTTGAGCCAAGCTTAAATAGCTTGTGAGCAAATGACTCAACTCGATTCATTTGCATCCCTAGTCCTGACTGACTTATGTATGTCATAATATATGTGTTGTAGATACTAATGTACATAATTAAGGCTAAAGCCTTTATGGACCTTCCGATCAACTACCTAGACCGGGCTTATAAAAAGGCTCCAAGCCTAGGATGTTAGCATATGACATCTTAAACTATTCAAATTTTGTGCTAGTACTCTTGAAAAATATAAATCATTTGATTTATAAAAAAAGAATTACTAACTTCAGGAGCCCAATCATTATATGACCTTGATAAGATCTTGTTGATGGACTACATCAGTCTGTCCAACCAGAGTGGGAAGAGGTCTACCCATTCATTTTCTTTTAAAGTCCTCTTCTTTGTTCTTCCCACCCTCCTCCGAGACAAAACCTGGTTCAAAACCATCATATTTTTACCAGATTTTGGAAAGTGAGTATCAAGTCAGAGACCAACATATACTGTATCGATTTAGCCAATTGATCCAGACTGAGTCATGTGACAGACAAACACATGGGGTTTTTAATATATATATATGGTCTATAAGTTTTCTTATCTCTGGTTGAAGGCAGGCTGGTATTAAATGAGGCTTGACTGAATTCAAGCTAGGCTAGTAAAGGCTACACCATAAAATATTAAGGTAGAATTATAATAATATAAAATAAGATAAAATTTAAAGCTAGAGCTAAACTTTTACCCTTTCTAAATACTATTTTGGATTTAACCCGAGAATAGAAACAATATTTTAAGGTTTTTTTGAGTTCGTTTGACCATCTAATTTTAGTTATATTTAAGATTTGTTCATTATTATAAATCTTTCATTTCAATACCATGTATAGCTTTGCTATGATCAATTATAACTTTTTAAATATTTTTTATAAAACTTGCATTGCATAAAAATATAGATCCGTTAATTGATTAATGTACATATTCTATAGCATCCGTACATTTATTTTATTTTCATACGGGTGGGAGAATTATGTATAGTGGTCAATTGATTGTTCAGTTTGGACAGTTTGAGAATTATAAATAATTTTATAGGTACTTATAGTAATCAAGCAGTACGGATAGAGTTCTAGATATATTTCGGATAGTATTTTTTTTTAGTTCTCCTTATACATCTTTAGTCGTGTGAGGAGAATTAAAGGAAAATACTGTCAAAATTTTTTCGGAGCTCTTATTGTGTATCTTTGATTACTATAAATGATCTATATAATTAATGCAATTCTTGAATATGATAGGATCTGTCTTTACCTATTAGTTGGTGATAGAATGTATTTATTAGTTAACCTATGTAATTTTTTATATAATTTTAAAACAATTACTTGGCACATTGTTATTGATTGAAAATCTTTTTCTGTATTTAGATAACTTGAAAGTTGGATTATTTTATCCTAAAATGGATAAAAACTGGATAAATAAATCGAAAAATATCAAAGAATATTTAGATGGAGTTCATGATTCCATTAAATTTGATATGGATAAAAGTAGTTTGAATGAAAAGATTTTATGTCCATGCTGACGATGTGTGAATAGTTCTTATCTAGATCCATAAATAGTTGAAGAACATTTGATATGGAATGATTTTGCAAGAGGTTATACTGAGTAAACTTTTCATGGAGAACTTATGTTGCCAGTATCAAGTAATCAACCCTTGTCTGATTCTAAATCCAGTAATATGCAAGAGAATCCGGTAAGAGATGATGATATAATGGGTTGATCACAGATACTTTTTGCCATGGTATTCAGAACTTTGGAGGTTCAACTAATACACATGAAACAACTGGAATATGTGAACATTTTACATTCATTGAATGAATATATATCGAGGAGCAGATGCAACCATCAACTTCTGAGTCAGCTCAGTATTATAATTTAATGAAAGAAGTAGATGAACAATTATATCCGGACTATTTAAAATTTTCTAAGATATCTTTTCTTATATATTTATTTCATATAAAATATATGAATGGATGGTCCGGAAAGAGTTTTACCATGCTTCTCATGTTATTAAAGGATGCATTTCTGGATGGCAATGGTTTACCATCCTCTTATTATGAAGCAAAAAAAGTTGTCAACGATCTACATCTTGGATATCAAAAGATTCATAGTTATCCGAAAGACTCCATGTTATATCATGGTAAAAATGCAGATCGAGAGTCATGCAATGTATGCGGATCTTCACAATGGATAACTCACAAAGAAGATGAGGATGACGTAGTGAATGGAATAAATGCACTGTGGCATACAAAGAAACTAGCGAAGATATTGCATTACTTTTCTTTTATTTCTCGATTGAGGAAGCTATATTCATCATCGAAAATAGTTTCATTTATAAGATGGCACGATGAAGGGCATACAAAGGATAGAATGTTAAGACATCCAGTAGATAATTTAGCATGGAAAGCATTTAATGCTAAGCATTCTAATTTTGCCTCTAATATTTATAATGTTTGGTTGGGTTTAGCTTTAGATGGCTTCAATCCTTTTTGGACTCTAAATTCTACATATAGTACTTGGTCAGTTGTTCTAATACCATACAATTTATCACCATGGTTGTGCATGAAATAAGCCTCATTTATCTTGTCAATGGTTATTCCGGATGATAAGGGTCCAGGAAATGATATTGATATTTTTCTATAATCTTTAATAGAGGAATTGAAATAGTTGTGGAAATGTATCGATGCAATTGATGCTTCCAATCGTGAAATATTTAAACTACATGCAGCTTTGTTATGGACTATTAATGATTTTTTAGCATATGCCAATTTATCTGGCTGGAGTACAAAGGAACAGGTTGCATGCCCTTGTTGTGCATATTTGACATATTCAATTTGGTTAGAACATGGAAAAAAATTTTATTATATAGGACATCGTCGATGGTTAGAACCAAATTATCCATTTTATTTTTAGAAAGATTTATTTAATGGTATCATAGAAATGGGATGTGCACCTATTCCACCTTCTGGAACTAATATTAGTAGACAAATAAATTCCATCAGTTACATATATAGTAAATTCTCAAAATTTTCTAAAAAAAGAGGAAGTGATGATCAAGAATGATTGGTAGAAGAAGTGACTATTGGTACTATAGATACATAGGTATTTGAAGATCCTGATAATTTTTTTGAAAATAAAAATGAGGAAGATGTACAGGTAGCATCTACAAATCATCCCAGTAAATATTTATAGAAGAAAAGAAGTATCTTCCTTGACTTATTTTATTGGGAACATAATTTTATTCGACATAATTTTGATGTCATGCATATAGAGAAGAATATTTGTGATAATTTGCTTGGAACATTATTGAATCTTAATGAAAAGACCAAAGATAATATGAAGACATGACTGTATTTACAAGAATTGGATATCCGATAGGAGCTTCATCCAAAAATGCTTGCTAATGATAGAATTTATTTGCCTCCTGTATCTTATACAATGTCTGCTTAAGAAAAAGATAATTTTTTAATAGTATTAAAAAATATTAAAGTACTTGATGGATATGCATCAAACATTTCAAGGTGCATGCATCTTAAAGATCGAAATCTTCTAATCTCAAAAGTCATGATGGTCATATATTGATGCAAGATATCTTTCCAATAGTTTTAAGATCATTAGTGCTTAAACAAGTTCTTACGGTTATAATTCGGTTATCATCATTCTTTAAGACATTATATTCAAAAGTTATTGATCCTGGAGAGCTACATCAGCTAGAGTCTGATGTTACAATTACACTTTGTCAGATGAAAAAGATTTTTCTACCTGGATTTTTTATTATTATGGTACATCTACTCATTCACTTAGCTTCGAAAGTCAAGCTTGGTGGACCAGTACATTATAGATAGATGCATCCTATTGAGAGGTATTATTATCAATTTTTAATCTTTATATAATTTTTAATAAAAGTAGCATCATAATATTGTATAAATAAATTTTTAAATATTGTAGGTATCTTGTGCGATTGAAAAATTATTTATGAAATAGAGCCTAGCCAGATGGTTCGATTATGGAAGGATATATTACTGAAGAGTGTTTGACATATTGTTCAAGATATTTTGAAAGTATAGAGATTGTATTTAATATATCTCAATGGTATAGTGATTTCATAGACAATGCAGAATTGTATAAGTTTTCGTGAAAGTATTGTATTGGATCAGAAATCAATTGCATAAGCACATCATTATGTGTTACTTCATAGTGAAATAATATCTGACTATCGAAGGTTAGTATATTTAATACATTTCAAATTTAAATATCATATCTCATTTTTTATTCTACATTAATAAATATAAATTTTATGCAATAAATTTTTAATGTCTCAGTGACAAGCTAATCATAACACTCGAACTAATCCAAGGATTGAGTATCGATGGTTAGTCGAGTTATTTCCTACATGGCTTTCAAAACAGGTTTGATATATATTTAAAAAATATATGGATAAAGTTATCATCGAATAACTTGTTAACATTTCTTATTATTTTTTAGGTATCAACAATGATGGAGAGAAATTGTTCAGATGAATTAATAGTCCTGGCTCGAGGACCTAATAAAGTTGTCATCAGATATAATAGTTTCATAATCAATGATTTTAAATTTCATACTAAAGATCGCGAGAAATTTAGGAAAACATAGAATAGTGGTGTTATGATGGAAGCTGATGGAAAAACTTATTATGGTGCACTTAAAGATATATATGGTTAGATATAAACTCATCAAGGGGTTTTAAAAAAGATACAAATGGATTTACACTTATAAATTTTACAAGGTTGATATATACTGGTATCTTATTGAAGGATGATCCATTTATTTTTTCTTCTCAAGCTCATCAAGTATTTTTTATACAAAATGCAAAAGACAAAGATTGGGCTACTGTTATTAAAACAAAACCTAAGAACTTATATGATATGGAAAAATAACTAGAAGATGATGATACTTATATGCATTCCATGCCATTCAATTTTATACCAGTTGATGACGTACATGCTATAGTATCCTTGGTTAGGATAAAATTTGAAAAAAATGCTAATGCTTGATTTTTATTAGTATTAAATTTTTAATATATGTAATTTATAGTATTATTATGTTAAATTAATATTTATGTTCACTTATTCTGACTCTGATGTAAATGATAAGTGACTCTATGCCTCGCTCGTGATGATTTGTTGGTGTGCAGTTGCAGCACTCACGGATAGAGGCCAGCACTTCTGCTTCGGCATAATAGGCTGAGGCTAGTACTTTTTCAGCACGGGAGGTTCATGTCAGTCCTTCGTCAGTATTGGACGTTGCATCCAGTCCTTCGGTACATCAGTCTACTGCAAGTCCATCATTCTTGGGGCATCATGATTTTCCAGTCGATGTAGCAGATGATGAGTTACACATTTAGGATAATTTCTTTTATCCTTGGTTAGATAAAATTTCATTTTACTATAGCTTATTTTTATTTATTTTTGTGCAGATGGATCTAGGAGGGTTACACGTAGGTGCGGGTCCATAATAGTATGGATGTATGGTAGATGCGTAAGGATAAGAGATAGTGGTTGAGTGCAATCAATTGGGGCAGCCGATTCAAAAAGTTGTTAGTTTATTGAGTTCATTTTTAGGGACAGTTGCACGGAGGCCTCAGTTTTGTCCACTGAGTTATGCAAAGTGGAATGACATGCTTCCGATGTATAAAGTTGAGATTCTACGAGTTGTGCATGTAAAAAATTGATATTAAATTATTTGTTATCTTGCATAGTTGATATATTATGCTATGTTTTATATTCTTTCAATAACAATATTTTGTATTAACATGGTATTAGGTGGAGGGTTGGTGGATTTTATATTTCTTTATTTTGTTTAGTGTCTGCACGATTATTTCTAATATTTACTTGACTTACTAATTATTTTCTTTTGCAGTTCAAGTTTGTACTCCCTCCATCCACTAATGATTTTGTACTGAAATCTCTCAACAGGAAATGGAAAGAATATAAAGCACAGTTGAAGATGATGTACAAGTTGCCGAGTATGATAGAGGAGCAGGTAATTAGTACTTGTCATCTTGATGTACCCCCTCATCAATGGATGGAGTTGGTTCATTATTGGTTCTTTGAGAGGGGACAGGTATCTTCTAATTTCTTTGAAGCAAATTTCTTAAAATATTTACTTTATATTGTACATTATACATATATATGCATTACTTTTAGGAATAAGAAGTTATCTATTTGATTTTGTAGACATATTCTGATATTGGTAGAGCTGTACAAGCAGCTCTATCTATTCCCTATACACCGAGATCCAAGAGTTACATGCGAGTCAGATGAGAGTTTGTATGTTTCTCAAACTATAAACTTATATTTTTTATATTAAAGTATTTATATATTTTAATGAAACTAATATTATATATCATGGAAAATGTATCGCAATATATGTATGTATCGTGGATGATATAACACGATACATATATGTATTACGAACGACGTATTACGGTACACATATGTATTGTAATACTTAGATAATTTTTAAACTTGTTTGAATTATTTGCTTAAAATTATAATTTTTCTTGTGGATGGATGAGCTTGGGAGGGAACCCGGTGAGATAGAGTTTTATCGGATGACTCATACTTATTGTTAGAGATGAGTCAAGAGATATATGTGTAAATTTTTATTATAATTTATTTCATGCAATGATTTGAATTTGATTTTGTTAGTCATTAAGATCTAATTAATTTTTTTAAATTAATACAGAAAATGGCTACAGCTCTTATTATCGAGTGTGTTGATGACTCTACAGCATCTATATAGAGTAGTCGCATAAAGACCGAGGTGTTTACAGAGTTGATGGGGCCGGAGCGCTATGGTTGAGTGAGGGGCTATGGAGTTGGAGTCACCCCTACTCAATTATCTGTGGTCAGTAGATATACACATGATGCTGCAGAGAGTGCTCAGGATGCACATGTTCGTAGACATGAGAAAGAGATAGAGGAGATGCGATGGAGTCGTGTCGCTGAGATAGAGGAGATGCGACAAAGCCGTGCCACCGATAGAGTAGTGATGGAGATCATGAGAGAGCACATGAGTGGCTTACATCTGTCATACAGATGTTTGTTCCATATCAGATAAATATATATGATATTAAATATATATTCTTATATTAAATCAATAATTTGTATAATATATTATCATTATAGTTTTGCAAATTAAATAATTTAAATATTTTTTATAGGCTTCTAGAGCATCAGATCCTCATAGACAGGATGACGACCTACCTCCTGCAGATCATTGACCTCGACTTTTAGTTATTTTATATCTTATATTTTATGTATTTTTTAATTTTGTTTAATAGATTTATGTATAACAAACTTTGTTCTATTAGATTGTAACAAATTTTATATTTGGATGTGTGAAGAATGCATACAATGAGATTGGAATATTTGTTATTATTGCATTATATAGGTTTAAAAAAATTATACATATTTTAAATTTAAAAATATTTATTTTATTTTTTTAAAAAACCTATTCTCGATGCTTTAAGGCATTGGGAATAACCTTATTCTTGAGTTATTCCTGATGCTTTTTAAAAGCATCGGGAATAGAGTTATTTCCTATTCCCGATGCTTTAAAGTATTGGGAATAGGGTTATTCCCATTACTTTTTAAAAGTGTCGGGAAAAATTTTGATGCTTTTAAAATGCATAGAAAAAAATCATCTCTATCCCTGCATTCTCGATGCTTTTATGATACTTTTTAAAGCATCGAGAGAATTTTTAGCGATGCTTTAAAGCATCGGGAAAGGTCTTTATTAGTGTTGCCTTTTTATTCTATTTTTTATAGTACAGGAGATCTTATAGTTTCTTGGTATGAGGCAGGTGTATTCTCAACTAAGAAGGTATAGAAATTCTCACTCATATTCTTTTCAGCCCTAACATTTTTTCTTCTTCGAGTTTTAGAAGGAAAATCATGTTGATTTGATGCAGGTTCATTAGAGTTCAGAGGACTAGAGATCTGAGTTGAAGTAGGCAGGGAGTAAAAGTCAAAATTAAAAGTGGATCTAGGATTCAAGTCTTGAAAGGAAATATATTTTTAAAGAAGATTACATCTCTAGATTCAGTGATGGAATTAATAGTTATGTTACTAAAATTAGATTGTATAATAAGAAAACAAAATGCATTGCTATCAATGGAATAGCTAACAAAGATAGAATCAATAATTTTATGAGCTATTTTATTTTTCTTAGATTCAAGAATTACAACCTTAGCTAAGCACCCCCCAAACTTGAAAGTAACTCGACTTTGGTGCATATCCATTCCAATACTCCATGGGAGTCTTCCATTTATCTTTTAATGGAATTCTATTAAGGATAAAAGTAGAAGTCAAAAGAATTTTTTTCATAAGATTTTAAGAATACTAGAACCTATGATCATGGTATTAACCATGTCTAATAGATTTTTACTCTTCTGTTTAGTAATACCTTTGGATTGAGAAAAGTAAGGATCGATTACTTCATGAATTATACCATGATCTTGATAAAAAATAGAAAAATTATTTAAAGAATGTTCACCTTCTCTATCAGATCTTAGAATTTTATTTTTTTTTTCATTTTGGTTTGTAGCCTCAGTTTTGAAAACTTTAAACTTATTGAAAACTTCATCCTTGATCTTTGAAAGATATGAATAACAATACCTAGAAAAGTTATAAATAAAATCACAAAATAATGCCTACCTCCATGGATTGGATTTCTACAATAATCACATATATCACTATACAATAATTCAAGAAATTAAGAATTTCTTGGAGGGATTGATTTAAAAGGTTTCTTGGTTTGTTTAGATTGAGCATAGATCTCATACTTAGAATTATGATCGATCTTAAATTTAGGAATAAGATTAAATATCTTTTGGATAGATTATAATTAACATATCTTACTCTACTATGTTAAATATTACAAGATTCATAATTCAACAAGATTGATTGAGAATGATTCAAAAAATATTTTTTATTAATTAAAAAGAAATTATATTGAGTTTAAATAATCCTTGAAATATAAATCCTTTATCAATAAATACATCATCTTTAGAAATTATAATCTTATTGAACTCTAACACAATCTTATATCCTAATTGCGCTAATAAGGTTTCTTTTGATGTCATCAAGAATATGCCATATGTCTCGAAGTATAACATTTTTTCTAGAGGCTAATCTTAGATTGATATTATCATCGCCAAAATGTTAATAGCTATTCTATTTTCCATGATTATACCTCCTCCTTTTGAGTCCTTATAAGAGAAAAAAGTGCTCAATTAGTGTAAACACGGATATTGGCACCAAAATCTTACTACCAATTATTATTCTTATAGGTAAAGTTAACCGGTGAGATGAAGATTACTGAACTAAAGATGGATGGTTCATCTTCAACTATATTGACCATAGATTTGAATTGGGGTTGGTTCTTCTTCCTTTGGTCATAAACTTTTCCTTTTTCCAATAGAAGCTTTGATGTATAAGATAGTTGTCTTGACCACAAATAAAGTGGAACCTCTTATCAATAGGTTTCTTGTTCCCTATGGTTTGAAAATTGGGTTTAGACTGATTTTGGAATTTACCCCTTTTTCTTTTACCCTTAGTTTTAAAGTATTTGGATATGAAGGTTTAGTTATAATTTTGGTAGTCCCGACCCTTAGATTTTTGCTTTAGATTTTGAGATTCAATCATATTAACTTTGGCTCCTCAATTGGTTTTATTTAAACTCTCTAATTTGGTATTGATCTTCCATTCTAATAGATTGGATGATACATCTAAGAGGTAAAGTCGCCTTAGGTTCTTCCTAGATCACATCCAAAATTGGTCCATGATGGCAGGAGTTTATCAATTAGATAAGAGACTTGATAATTCTCATTTAATATTGAGCCCTGTCTATACATTTCTTGGACAAAATTTTAGAATTGATAGTTTAGTCATTTATAGAGTCATTATCTATCATCTTGAAATTACTAAAGTCCCTAATGGTGGATCATATGGTCTCCTCATTATCTCTATTATAGGCTTCTTCCAGGCAATCTAAAGCTTTTTAGTAGTCTTATATATTTTCTATAGGTTTCACATAGGTCATCTGAAAGGCAACTAAGGATTCTAAACTTACAATGAAATTCAATTTCTTCTGGTAATTTGTTGATTCTAGGAGTATCTAAAGACTCAAATAATCTAGAAGAAGACTGGATCTAGATGAGGAGAAGAAACATCATCAACTGTCCTTTTCTAGTGATAGTGATAAGGCCAAGTATAATTAAGCAGGCCTCAAGCTGCTCCTGCAATCTAAGAAACTCGTGACCATTGAATTTTTTGGGTTTAAGGATCAAGGCTTCCTTAGCATCAATTGATATAAGATAGAGATTACAAGAAATTTGATATGAGAGGGAGATTACAAGAAATTTGATATAAGAGGGATTAACGGAGCTACAAATAGAATTTAAATATTATTAGGACTCCTTATTTTCAAAATAGAAATAAGAATTCTAGAAGAGAATCACTTCTATTATTCAAAATGATGAGAGTTATGATGCAAGTTGTTGGCCTTAAAAAAATAACAACACTAATGTGATCTCGGTATATCAAAGTTTAAAATGAATTTAAATGCACAAATCAATTTCTAGTAATAGTTTAATATAAACCAGAACGGAGAGAATGTAAATTTTGTCTTAAAATATTACATAGAGTCCTTCCAAAAAAAAAGTTTTATCAAATCAAGAACTATTTTTTAAATACAACTCATATTAACAAGAAGTTCTTTTAAACTGAGAAACATCTAAATAAGAATTTTTATAAACTTTAGATTGATATATGATAAGGATAAGAGAAAGATTTGACTTATCAAATCTTGGTTGGATTAGCCCATAGATCTAAGATATTTTTTTAAAAAAAATTCGGAAGCATGTTAGATACTATTCTAAGGCAAGTCTTGATTCTCGTACTAATGATTATCATGAGTTCTATCTCAAGATATAACTGGGATATCCTATTTTGGAGCACGAACATGGAAAAGGGTTGACAAACTTTCAAACTCAATAAGAAAAGAAAAAGATTGAAAAAGAAGGAAAGTTTGTAGAACACTGGACTCTAGAAGAAAAAGAGCAAGAGATTGATAATTTTTTCAAATATATCATAGGCCAGGACTCACGGTTTTTTATAGACTGCGAGAATATGCCTATAGACGGTCATTTGACTGGTTGGTCATAAATGAAGGTGACCATCAAAAGAAAGATACGACCATCTAGAAAAAAATGATCAATTCATCATTTGACCATGAAAGGATGCAACCGATCAACAAGAAAATACGATAAAAATAAAATAAAATATGATATAGGATAGAAAGAAAATAAATAAAATTAAATAATTTATAAAAACTTTAGGAAACTTTGAAGTGAAGAAAAATTTTGAGTTTTTCCTTCAAAACTCTAGCATGCAGTCATGCATACATAGACACACATGATACCTATTGATGACTTTAGATTCATCCTACACTTCATATATGATGCATTTTAAGGTGGCATGTATGATTAATCATGAATTGGACCTTCTGTTGGGTAGCGATATATATAGCCAATAATGCTGGAACTAGTTTATGAATGGTTGTGCTAGATATTTTTTTTGGGAATTATCATTTTCTTTTTTTTCATGAACATTTTTATTCCTGGCTGGTTTAATAAACTTGGTTTATTAAAATAAAAAAAATTATAGATACCTGAGCTGATCAACATTATTGTCCCTATACTGGAGACACCAATAAGTGATAGGATAAGTTGATGTACATGTCTCGCTTTGTCTGGCCCTCCATCATGTGGTGCCCATACATACAGTAGATGACTCAACTGGATCATTCAATAGGGGAAGAGAACTAAAAATCATAAAAGTCATACAGTATTGGAAAATGTTACACATTTACTTCTTTCGTAAAAGCACTAAATATCATAGAATTTAACCAAAGATTTTACTTTACGTCAGATTTACCGTCAACCTGCTTAAGAAATCCCTGGTGAACCATGCAAAATATCACAAGGCCAGGGCACTCCAAACTTCATACAAGCTCTAAACAAATTATTATATACAGTTTAAGCAGCCCAAGAGATGCAATTTTTTGTTCCTTTTTAAACTTTACACTATACTTGAAACTTGATCTCTGCTTCACAATTGATCTGCAAGAGTTGCTGAACCCTCTACTTCTACTTTTATGAGGAAGTGGGATGTTTTGGCCTTTGATGGATCCTCATATTGTTGTAACTGACTGATGCCCATGCAGGAAGAACTTAAATTAGAAAAAAAGATCTTGTTGGCTCAAATCACTTGTCCGTCAGAAAAGCTTCACCTACGAAGCCTGCCTTTGAGGAGTTAGTTGAGCTAACATATGATTGTTTCAATGTTAGATAAACAAGAGAAAAAGGAAAGAGAAAAAGATAAACAAGAAAAATAATTCATAAGAAATACATCAATGCACAAGAAATATATCCCTTCCCCCCCCCATCTTTTTTTTTGATGGAACATGAGACATATATCAGATCTTTAAATTTATTACCATTAAGTTGAAGTATGCCATGATAGGCTAGTAAACATAGTTTTATGAATTTCAATCCAAAGGTTTAGAATAGTGTTGAATTTTAGTCATCTGATCATGCGAAGAGGGTTGATCAGTTCGAAGATTTATTGATAATCATGAAAAAAAGGTTGAGCCAACTAGGGAAAAGAACTAAAAAATTTTATGCCATCATGAAAATGAAGAGTTGAGCGGATATAATAGTGTTAGTTTGTTGCTTAGCTATATTTTTCTACTGTCAACGGCTTCATGCTCAGCCATGGAGAAGGTTTGGTGTTGAAAAGATTATGAATGAAACATGCATGAATTATATTTGTTCCACTATCCTCTCTTGAATTTTAATCAGAAAGAGCTAAGCCGAACACGTCTTCTTCTTCCTCTCTTGAATTTTTATCAAAAATAATCCTTCTCTATATAACAAGCAAAGAGTAGATATCACTACCTAGAAATTGAAGGAAACCCTTTTTCTTCTTCTTAAGAAAAAAAAACTTCTCTACATCACAAGCAAAGCATAGATAATACTAGAAATTGAATGAAACCCTTCTCCTACTTTTTCTTCTTCTACATAACAAGCAAACTGCAGATGTCACTAGAAATTGAAGGAAATCTTTCTCCTTCTCCTTTAGGAAAGAAACGCTTATTTACATAACAAGCAAAGTGTAGATATCACTAAAAATTGAAGCCCTTTTTGTCCACCTCCTAGTAACCCTTCTTCTTCTTCTTATTGTTTTTCTTTTTAGGAAAGAAACCCTTCTCCACATAGAAATCAAAGCATGAATATTACTATCTTCTAAGTTAAGAAAGAAAACCTTCTCTACGTATCAAGCAAAGCGTAGATATCATTAGAAATTGAAAGAAACCATTCTCCTTCTTCTTTAGGAAGAGAAATCCTTCTCTGCATAACAAGCAAAGTGTAGATATATATCACTAGAAATTATAGAAACCTTCTCTTTATTCTTCTTCTACATAACAAGGGAAACCCTTCTCCTCCTCCTCCTCCTCCTCCTCCTTAGGAAAGAAACCCTTCTTTTCATAATAAGCAAAGCATAAATATCACTATCTTCTTAGGAAAGAAAATCTTTTGTACATATCAAGCAAAGCATAGATATCACTAGAAATTGAAGGAAACCCTTCTCCTCCTTCTTCTACATAACCAGCAAAGTATAGATATCACTAGAAATTAAAGGAAACACTTTTCCTCCTCCGATCCTCCTCCGTCTCCTTTTTCTACATAGCAAGCAAAGCATATATATCACTAGAAATTAAAGGAATCAAAAGGGAAAGAAACCCTTCTCTACATAACAAGCAAAGTGTAGATATTGCTAGAAATTAAAGAAATCAGACAAATGTCAAAGCTCCCAAATACATGCAGTTGGGAGGTGGGAAAGCTCCCACAACCATGTAAAAGAGCATAAGAACTAGCATTGCTAACTTCTTGTGTTCCTACTTCAAGGCATCTCCATGGTCATTATTTTTAAGGATACTTGGTGGATTTGAGTGTGTGATAATATCATGTGCAAGCAGACCTTCTAGCATTTCTTTTAGGGCAGTGAAGAAGGCGCCTTTGTTAGTCTGTTGGTCAAGAGAAAAGCAACAAGAATAAGGTCAAACGGAAACTTTGAGTGAATCACTAATCTATCACCAAGCACAGCAAGTTCAAGAGACAGTAGCAAAAAAGCAAGAGACACTTTAATAGCATAGCACATAAAACAAATGCTTGAAGGACTTTATGACACGAATGGCCTTTCTGGTTAATTTACTGCATCAGCTGCTTCCAAATCCAGCATTTATTCCAAGAAGTGCAAGTTCTGATTCTGACCTGAGAAGATCCTCATGCTGCTATGCTTTATTGTTTCCCATGCAGGAGAAACAAAAGAACTGGAAGGAGATCTTGCTGGCTTAGAAAACACCGAGTCCAGCTTCTCCTCTAAAGCTTGCCTTCAAGAAGACTGGTCAAGCGAACATCTGGATTGCTGGAACCTTCATTTGCTGGAGAGATGATCAAAGTACCCATGGTCGATCTCTTCAATTCAAGATAAAACATGTCCTTGTACTTGAAAAGGAAATAAGACAATTAAGTGGTCGAATATTTACAAAGAAATAGATCAGAAAGAATATATCGGATGCTTAAATTTAGTTCCATCAAGATTACTGCCTGTAAATATATTAATTTCCGTGGATATTGGAGATCATGCTGGTATGAAACATTTGAAAGCTCTCAAAGGATCGTAGTGTAAAAGCAGTCCAAACATGCAAGGAAGGTTGAGCTTAAAGATTTGATCGGCAATTATTTTCAACTAAAATAGTTGAAGGGAACCGAGAAAATTAGCTGATAAATTCTATTGCACTACAAAAGTGAATAATCTGAAAAGCAAAGTCTGTTACTCAGCTATTTTCTAGCAACAACAATATCAAGCTCA
This sequence comes from Areca catechu, assembly GCA_021397845.1. Classification (NCBI taxonomy): domain Eukaryota; kingdom Viridiplantae; phylum Streptophyta; class Magnoliopsida; order Arecales; family Arecaceae; genus Areca; species Areca catechu. Next base: position 119,685,835 of record CM038038.1, read on the forward strand.
TCCATGGAGAGTTTGGAGTTGAAATGCCTATGAATGAAGCATACATGGGTGATATTGGTTCGGCTCGCCTCTTCCTCTGAATCTTAATCAAAAAGAGATGAGCCGAGCCAATATCACATCATGTCTTCTTCTTCTTCTTCTTCTTCTTCTTCTTCTTCTTCAACTACGTCTCTTTGTGCACTCAATAGATAGCGGCACCCTCCCACCTTTATATAATACACCAGCAAAGCCAAGAAATCATTAGATTGAAATAAAGAAATAGAGGAATCAAAATATGTCAAGTCTCCCAAACACATGCAGTTGGGATGTGGCAGAGCTCCCACTACCTTGTAAAAGAGGATGAGGACTTTAGCACTGCTAAGCATTTGAATAAATCCCACCCCTCGTTATAGAATTTGTGATCCTACTTCGTAACAACCACACGGTAATTGTTTTTAAAGACGCACAGTTGATGAGAATGGATGGTAGCTAGAGAGAGTCTTGTATGCAGACTGCGGTGGCAAAGGGGTTTTCCGGCAATTCCTCACCTCCTGCCTTGACATAGACTGAAGTCACCAAACGTGTCCTTAAAAAAAAAATAGTGGTAATAGGGAGGCGCTGCCATTCCTATGGCATGTATGGCATGCAAGGTGATCCATCCAAACTAACCTCGAAGCATCCATATCAAGTATATAGCCTTGGTATCTATCAGGATCTCTCGGAGTAGCAGTAACTAGTGGCCCAGGCTAGCCTTTAATCAAAATTTAACTCCAAGCACCTACAATTTTAGATCAGTTGTAATTTATATACAAAAATGAGTTATGAGGCTTTCATGGCTTACCTCATTGATAAATAAAAAGAAAATAAAGGGCATCTTTTATCTAGGGCTAAAGAAACATTGGAAACATGAGATATCAAATGATGTTTAAGATAATTGAAGATAAAATTTTTGAGGAAGAGCTCTTTCTTTTTTTCTTTTTCTTTTTTTTTTGGTAAAATGAGGAAGAGCATGTAATGTTGCCTTTTATTCTTAATACTTGTTGCATTATGCATGTCTTGCATGACGTATTCCATGACACCTATGCACCCTATCATTTTCTTATTAATTAATAGGTTGGGCACCACCCTAGCTTTCTCTGGTCAACTTGTTGCCGATTAAACCAGCAATCATGGGTGGTCCTCGCCCTTCCATTAAATCAAGATAACATTGAATATGGTAATTGCAGCAACCGCCCACCGTTAAAATATGTAACTTGACTTGGTAAAGGAGCAAGGCGACACCTTGGATTCGGTGGTCCCAAACTTTGGCATGATGTTGGAACTTGGGAAAAGCTTAAAGCTGGTGAACCATTCAAAGGGATGGATTGGACTTCGACATGAATGGTTATTCGAAAGATTAATTGGCATTAGATAATGTTCGGATATTGCAATCCAAATTAACAACTAACTCACACATCGGCTTCACATGCCCTTCTTTGCGTTTGAATACAATAAGATGCCAGTCCTAAAGATTCCCTTCAAGCTACTCTCTCTCTCTCTCTCCCCCCCTGTCCTCTCCGTGATTAACCGAATTTAATGAAAGTAGACACATCTAGCACAGATTCGATATGGTGATCTTCAAAAGTTTGGGCGAGCACCGATACCATCTGGGGTGATATGGTGTCCATTTCATTGATCTGGTTTACGAGCACCAACTTTGAGCCAGTGGTTCACCCTTTGACACTTCCATATGGGTCCGGGTCATATCTTTCGCACAAAAGAATCCGACCTTCTTCCGTGATCTTAATTGTCCGATTGCTTTTTACCCAACTTTCAAAGTACGGCATCTAGCTATTTTGTGATTTCTATCGTAGGTAGAAGTGGTTGGTCATACTTTGAAAGTTGGGCAAAATATGATCTAATAATTAAGATCGTGAAAAAAAAGAGGATCAATTATTTTTTTTCGTGCGAAGGAAATAATTCAAACATTTTCATACGTATGATGTGTTGCATCATCCCCAAACAAAGCTCCTCGTCTTATTCTTTTAGAAAGAGATTCGGTTATTGGACGTGGAGGCACCCGATCGGATCACCATCACGTGTACCGAAATCAAACTGACCTAAATTCCCGAGATGTTGATGCATTTATTTTCAATAATTTTAGCAGATACACTTGTTTTATGGACAACCTCGCCATGTGTGTGTGTGTGTTTTTTTTTTTTTTTACTTTTTTTTTTTTTGGTTTTTTTGGTTTTTTTTTTTTTTTTTTTTTTTTTTTTTTTTTTTGGGGCGGGGGGGGGGGTGCAGGTGAATTTATTGAAAAATAAAATTTTGCGTTCCATATAGGGAAAGTAAAATTTGGGTGTACGGGAGGTGATACCACGATTAAATTAGTCCTCATTGCTCGAGCATCTTTTTCCATTTATAGCCTAGTCCTTATTGCTCGAGCATCTTTATATGTTCCCATTTATAACCTTTTGGGAGACGGTTCAAATTATGATTGCCGTGGCACCGAGTCAAGTTAGTGACACAGATTGTACTGGGCTTGGCTTATGATGGCAAGTGCTTTTAGGAGTAATTTTTTATTCACCTCGGGCAATATAAAAAAATATATTATTAAATATTATGTAATAATCATGTAATAATTAATAATATCACGTAATAATTATTAAATATCATGTAATAATTATGTAAGCTATACTTTTTAAAATTTATTTAATGTCTATAACTTTATTTTTTATTAAAAATATTTAATAATAAAAATATATATTTTTTTAAATAAAATTATGGTATCAATTGGTTTGGATTATGATATCTCTTGATTTGGACCACATATATTATAAAATCAAAAGATATTTTCTTCATCGAAAAAAGATCAAAAAATTTTTAATAAAAAAAATATTCTTGACTTTGTGATATTTTTTAAACAGAGTTATGACATCCTATTTATAAAAAAATATTATAAGAGAAAGATATTTTTTTTATTCAAAATTTTTAAGAAAAAATAAATTGCAAGTATTGAATATACATGGTGAAAATATTTTTTTCTTATGATATTCGTTTATGAATAGGATGTCATAATCTAGTTTATAGAATGTCAGAAGGTTGATGATATTTTTATTATTGAAAAATTTTTAATTTTTTTTAATAATAAAAATACTCTCGGTCTTATGATAATCCTGTAAACAAGATTATGACATCCCGTTTACAAACGGATGTCATAAGGAAAGTGTATTTTTATTATTCAAAATTTTTAATAAAAAATAAACTGCAATCATTAAATACATATTTGAATGATGAAAATACCCTCCCTATATGATACTTATTTGTGAACAAGATGTAATAACCCTATGCACGGGATATCATAAAATAAGTGATATTTTTGTTATTGAAATTTTTTGAACTTTTTTAATGATAAAAATATTTCTCGACCTTATAATACATAGATGCCATAATCCAAATCAAGGGATATCATAATCCAAGCCAACGGATATCATAATTTTGTTATAAGGGAGGGATATTTTCATCATTCAAATTCTTTTAAAAAATATAAAATTGTAGCATTTAATGTACATTGAAAAATGGGACTTACGTGGCCTAACCAAGTTATGGTATATTTTTCTCCGCCGAAGATGGTGTACAAAGGCTTTCTCGTGCTTTGAGAATGCATGTAAAGAGGTTAACCCAAGTGGTTGTGTCCATGCGAATGCCCACTCACTACTCATTCACAACCTTTGTAAGCTTGGGTGTAGTGGCTCAACTAACTACAAAGTGCCAAGCGCATTAATGTAGAGATTTAGTACCTCAATTCGGCCCAGAAAAATTACTGGAGCGAATTCCATGTGAGATGCCTGTAGGAAATAGTCCAGGCATGTGTAGACGTGTGGCCCAGCATGTGCACGCACCCGGCATGCGACCCAGGCATGCTCCTCTCCCCTTGTTGCGATCCATGGTGGACTGTCCGATCCACCGAGTGTATGATGCGGTCTATGATTAGTTTATCATAGTCTACGGATTCTTATCGCAGCTCATGCACATGACTTGCATGATTGGACGGCAAAGTATATGGCTAGTCATGATCAAATGGTCCAGGAACATCTATGACTCCATTTGGACTTGATCCACATGATTTGCAGCACTATTAATGCCAATCGGACGGTTAGGAAGTATTTTTGGATCAAATAAGAGTTGGAGAAGGTACAGGAATCCTTTTTCAACATGATTTGGATCATTAGACTCCTGTTGAGATACTCTTCATGACAAAGGCTATAAAAGAGGGGGTAGGAAGCTGGGACCAAGGAGTAAAAATCTAAAGGACTTTTAGAGGATGTGGTAGTGGAAAAAAAAGCCTGTAGAGGCTAGATAGTTTCCTTGAAAGGTGGGAGCTTTGTGAGAAATTTAGAGTTTCTTATTAAAAAAATTATACAAGATTGAGAGTAGGAGTTTCAATCTTCTAAGTATTTATTTTTCTTATAATAAAATTTTGTATGTCCAATTCATTGTGTCTTTTATTTTATTTTTTCTTCTTTCTCTTACGGCATCAACACTGACATCGTGTTCTTGAAAACGAGGATTCGTATTCTATTCGAGAGATTTCCTAAACAAATGGCATCGTTGGACTTGGTACCATAGCAGCTGGTATCAAAGCAGTTGGTACCACAATAACTGGTATCGAAGTAGTCGGTACCAAAATAACTAGTATTAGAGTCCTAGATTATCTATGTTGATCGAAATCAAAGAAGATAGAGAAGATAAGCATAGTCAAAGTAGAGATCATTCAGTTCGATGGAAAGAGTAATTTTTTCTTCTAACAAGCGAGGGTGAAAGACATACTCATCAAGTAAGGATTGATCGATAGTCTTATATGTGAGATGACGTCAGTTACCATGGAGGACAAGACTTGGAAGCCACTCCAGATGCAAGTGGTGAACACGATCCACTTGTACCTTGCAGATGACGTGGTGATTCATACACTGATTGAGACTTTCCTGATGGTATTATAGGCGAAGCTTAAAAAGTTATACATAGAAAAGTCCTTCACCAACATGCTCTTTCTTTAGAAGTAGTTCTAGTAACTGTAGATGATCGAAGGACAAAGCATGCAAGAGCATCTGAGCAACTTCCAAAAGATCCTCACCGATCTTCTAAGTGTATGTGAGAAGGTTGAAGAGAAGATAATGATATTGGTCCTGCTATCATCACTTCCATACTTCTTCAAGTTCTTAGTGTCTACTCTTCTAGTAGGAAAGAGTATCATCAAGATTGAAAAGATCACTTTGACACTATTACAGAATAAGGTTCTCAAGCAGGAGAACTAAGCTTCGAGTTCAAGTGAAAACTCAATATTGATGATCCTAGAAGAGCTGGCGATAGAAGGTGAAGTGATAGAGGATCATGAGGTAAGTGGTCCAAGTTGAAGGATGTGAACATGATCAAATGCTACTGGTATGACGAGTTGGAACTCGTGTTAGAGATTGCTTGCAACCTAAAGATCAGACGAAGACTACTGTTATGATGGCCAATGGTTACAATAGTAATGGATACTATGGTGATACGCTCATGGTATTCGACGAGGTATCTCCTTCTTCTTAGTAGTAGATTTTAGATTATACATATCCCCATCATGTGTATTATAGAGAGAAACTGTTCGACTCTCTAAAGAGTAGAGAGGGTATTGTTTACTTACCAAACTGATCGAGTTGTGCAATTGATAGTGAAGAGATGGTCAACTTATAGCTTCATGATGAAACATTGAGAAAACTGAGCAAGGTCAAATACATACCCAGTTTCAATAAGAATCTAATATCACCGAGTAAATTAAATTCAAACGGTTGAACATGGAGAGCCAGTGATGGAATCCTGAAGGTCATCCATGGCAATAGGGTTGTCTTGTAAGGGAAAAAGCATAGATGACACTATCTTGATGGAGGTCCAATGCAAGGTAGAGTCCTTGATGTAGATAGAAGCCCAGTATGAGGTGCATCTTTGGAAGTAAGTGGATCAGGCATGAGACGAGAGATTCAAAAGGATGATAGGTGAGTCATATAGTAAAGTTTTTATTGCCTCAAGAGGCTTCCCGGAGCAGGTCTCAGGTTAGCCAAAGCACAGCACATGATGAAGATGCGATCAAGTGGCCTACCTTAATTTTCATGTTTGCCCATCTATGAGTAGTGGTGTTTGCCCAAGGGCATGGGGATGAGATTTTTCAAGAGCTCTCAAAGTCAGATGGAGATCGAATATCAAGTTAAAGTAAAGATTGTTGAGGTTTAGCACCTCGATTCGGCCTGGAAGAAGCCACTATAGCAAAACCTAGGTGAGAAGCCCATAGAAAATAGTCTAGGTGTGTGTGCATGGCCTAGCATGCGGTCCATGCATGGCCCAGGTGTTCTCCTCTCCCCTTGTCGCAGTCCATGGTGGACAGTCCGGTCCACCGAGCATATGACGCGATCCATGATTGTTTTATCGTGGTCCATGGGCTCTTATCATGGCTCACACGCGTGACTTGCATGATCGAACGGTAATGTGCATGGCTAGTCATGATCAAACGGTCTAGGAATGTCTCTGACTCTATTTGGACTTGATCCACGTGATTTGCAATGCGATCAATGCCGATCGGGCAACCATGAAGTGTTTTTGATTCAAACAAGAGTTGAAGAAGGTACAAGAGTCATTTTTCAACATGATTTAGATCATTGAACTCCTATTGAGATACTCTTTGTATCAAAAGCTATAAAAGAGGGAGCAGGTAGCCAAGACCAAGCAGTAAAGATCCAAAGGGCTTCTAGAGGGTGTGGTAGTGGGTAAAAGGTATGTAGAGGCTAGAGGGTTTCCTTGAGAGTTGAGAACTTTATGAATAATTTGGAGTTTCTTATTGAAAGAAATTATACAAGATTGAAAGTGGAAGTTACAATCTTATAAATATTTTTTTTATAATAAAACTTTGCATGCCCTATATTGATTGTATCTTTTATTTTATTTTATTTTTCTTCTTTCTCTTATGGCATTAACACTGACGTCGTAATCTTGTGAACATGGATTATATTCCACATGAGGAATTCTGTAAAGAAGTGGTATCAATATAGTTGGTACCACAATAATTGGTATTAAAGCGGTTAGTACCACAATAATTAGCGGATACAAGTACAATGTTTTGTTAGTATAACTAGAATCAGTTAGGCTCATGCCCAGCCTGGCCCTCGATCGATTTCCCAGGCTTGGCCCAATATTGACATGGGCTTTGGTCTAGGTCTCAAACTTTCTCATTTTTTTAAAATATTAAAAAAGTTTAGAATGTTGAAAGAAAGAAGGAAGAGGGGAGATGGAGATGGAGATGGAGGAGGATGGAGGACTGAGCTCATGCTAGTTTTGGGTTAGGCTAACCAAAATCTAAGTTGAGCCCATTTAACAATTGGGCTCACATTTTAGGCCTAGCCTGATCGATGGGGTTAAAAATCCAAGCCCAACCCATCAAAAATACTTTGGACTTGAATGGACCAAGTGGGCCTCCTAGCCCGTGAACAGATAAAATTCTAGTGGAGAAAGGGTTTTTACGAGATGAGAAAGTCTTTGTACACAGCTCTCGGTGGAAAAAAATATATCGCACAACCTGATTAGGTCATGTAAGTTTCGCTTTTCAACATGCATTCAATGCTACAGTTTTATCTTTTCTTAAAAAATATGAATGATAAAAATACTCCTCTTATCAAAAAAAATTATGACATCTTTTATTTTACATTATGACATCCCTTGACTCGAGTTATGACATCAATGTAATTATAAGACCGAGAAATATTTTTATCGTTGAAAAAAATTCAAAAATTTTTAATAACAAAAATACTCCTCATCTTTATATGTTCCCATTTATAACCTTTTGGGAGACGGTTCAAATTATGATTGCCGTGGCACCGAGTCAAGTTAGTGACACAGATTGTACTCGGCTTGGCTTATGATGGCAAGTGCTTTTAGGAGTAATTTTTTATTCACCTCGGGCAATATAAAAAATATATTATTAAATATTATGTAATAATCATGTAATAATTAATAATATCACGTAATAATTATTAAATATCACGTAATAATTATGTAAGCTATACTTTTTAAAATTTATTTAATGTCTATAACTTTATTTTTTATTAAAAATATTTAATAATAAAAATATATATTTTTTTAAATAAAATTATGGTATCAATTGGTTTGGATTATGATATCTCTTGATTTGGACCACATATATTATAAAATCAAAAGATATTTTCTTCATCGAAAAAAGATCAAAAAATTTTTAATAAAAAAAATATTCTTGACTTTGTGATATCTTTTAAACAGAGTTATGACATCCTATTTATAAAAAAATATTATAAGAGAAAGATATTTTTTTTATTCAAAATTTTTAAGAAAAAATAAATTGCAAGTATTGAATATACATGGTGAAAATATTTTTTTCTTATGATATTCGTTTATGAATAGGATGTCATAATCTAGTTTATAGAATGTCAGAAGGTTGATGATATTTTTATCATTGAAAAATTTTTAAATTTTTTCAATAATAAAAATACTCTCGGTCTTATGATATCCTGTAAACAAGATTATGACATCCCGTTTACAAACGGATGTCATAAGGAAAGTGTATTTTTATTATTCAAAATTTTTAATAAAAAATAAACTGCAATCATTAAATACATATTTGAATGATGAAAATACCCTCCCTATATGATACTTATTTGTGAACAAGATGTAATAACCCTATGCACGGGATATCATAAAATAAGTGATATTTTTGTTATTGAAATTTTTTGAACTTTTTTAATGATAAAAATATTTCTCGACCTTATAATACATAGATGCCATAATCCAAATCAAGGGATATCATAATCCAAGCCAACGGATATCATAATTTTGTTATAAGGGAGGGATATTTTCATCATTCAAATTCTTTTAAAAAATATAAAATTGTAGCATTTAATGTACATTGAAAAGTGGGACTTACGTGGCCTAACCAAGTTATGGTATATTTTTCTCCGCCGAAGATGGTGTACAAAGGCTTTCTCGTGCTTTGAGAATGCATGTAAAGAGGTCAACCCAAGTGGTTGTGTCCATGCGAATGCCCACTCACTACTCATTCACAACCTTTGTAAGCTTGGGTGTAGTGGCTCAACTAACTACAAAGTGCCAAGCGCATTAATGTAGAGATTTAGTACCTCAATTCGGTCCAGAAAAATTACTGGAGCGAATTCCATGTGAGATGCCTGTAGGAAATAGTCCAGGCATGTGTAGACGTGTGGCCCAGCATGTGCACGCACCCGGCATGCGACCCAGGCATGCTCCTCTCCCCTTGTTGCGATCCATGGTGGACTGTCCGATCCACCGAGTGTATGATGCGGTCTATGATTAGTTTATCATAGTCTACGGATTCTTATCGCAGCTCATGCACATGACTTGCATGATTGGACGGCAAAGTATATGGCTAGTCATGATCAAATGGTCCAGGAACATCTATGACTCCATTTGGACTTGATCCACATGATTTGCAGCACTATTAATGCCAATCGGACGGTTAGGAAGTATTTTTGGATCAAATAAGAGTTGGAGAAGGTACAGGAATCCTTTTTCAACATGATTTGGATCATTAGACTCCTGTTGAGATACTCTTCATGACAAAGGCTATAAAAGAGGGGGCAGGAAGCTGGGACCAAGGAGTAAAAATCTAAAGGACTTTTAGAGGATGTGGTAGTGGAAAAAAAAGCCTGTAGAGGCTAGATAGTTTCCTTGAAAGGTGGGAGCTTTGTGAGAAATTTAGAGTTTCTTATTAAAAAATTATACAAGATTGAGAGTAGGAGTTTCAATCTTCTAAGTATTTATTTTTCTTATAATAAAATTTTGTATGTCCAATTCATTGTGTCTTTTATTTTATTTTTTCTTCTTTCTCTTACGGCATCAACACTGACATCGTGTTCTTGAAAACGAGGATTCGTATTCTATTCGAGAGATTTCCTAAACAAATGGCATCGTTGGACTTGGTACCATAGCAGCTGGTATCAAAGCAGTTGGTACCACAATAACTGGTATCGAAATAGTCGGTACCAAAATAACTAGTATTAGAGTCCTAGATTATCTATGTTGATCGAAATCAAAGAAGATAGAGAAGATAAGCATAGTCAAAGTAGAGATCATTCAGTTCGATGGAAAGAGTAATTTTTTCTTCTAACAAGCGAGGGTGAAAGACATACTCATCTAGTAAGGATTGATCGATAGTCTTATATGTGAGATGACGTCAGTTACCATGGAGGACAAGACTTGGAAGCCACTCCAGATGCAAGTGGTGAACACGATCCACTTGTACCTTTCAGATGACATGGTGATTCATACACTGATTGAGACTTTCCTGATGGTCTTATAGGCGAAGCTTAAAAAGTTATACATAGAAAAGTCCTTCACCAACATGCTCTTTCTTTAGAAGTAGTTCTAGTAACTGTAGATGACCGAAGGACAAAGCATGTAAGAGCATCTGAGCAACTTCCAAAAGATCCTCACCGATCTTCTAAGTGTATGTGAGAAGGTTGAAGAGAAGATAATGATATTGGTCCTGCTATCATCACTTCCATACTTCTTCAAGTTCTTAGTGTCTACTCTTCTAGTAGGAAAGAGTATCATCAAGATTGAAAAGATCACTTTGACACTATTACAGAATAAGGTTCTCAAGCAGGAGAACTAAGCTTCGAGTTCAAGTGAAAACTCAATATTGATGATCCTAGAAGAGCTGGCGATAGAAGGTGAAGCGACAGAGGATCATGAGGTAAGTGGTCCAAGTTGAAGGATGTGAACATGATCAAATGCTACTGGTATGACGAGTTGGAACTCGTGTTAGAGATTGCTTGCAACCTAAAGATCAGACGAAGACTACTGTTATGATGGCCAATGGTTACAATAGTAATGGATACTATGGTGATACGCTCATGGTATTCGACGAGGTATCTCCTTCTTCTTAGTAGTAGATTTTAGATTATACATATCCCCATCATGTGTATTATAGAGAGAAACTGTTCGACTCTCTAAAGAGTAGAGAGGGTATTGTTTACTTACCAAACTGATCGAGTTGTGCAATTGATAGTGAAGAGATGGTCAACTTATAGCTTCATGATGAAACATTGAGAAAACTGAGCAAGGTCAAATACATACCCAGTTTCAATAAGAATCTAATATCACCGAGTAAATTAAATTCAAACGGTTGAACATGGAGAGCCAGTGATGGAATCCTGAAGGTCATCCATGGCAATAGGGTTGTCTTGTAAGGGAAAAAGCATAGATGACACTATCTTGATGGAGGTCCAATGCAAGGTAGAGTCCTTGATGTAGATAGAAGCCCAGTATGAGGTGCATCTTTGGAAGTAAGTGGATCAGGCATGAGACGAGAGATTCAAAAGGATGATAGGTGAGTCATATAGTAAAGTTTTTATTGCCTCAAGAGGCTTCCCGGAGCAGGTCTCAGGTTAGCCAAAGCACAGCACATGATGAAGATGCGATCAAGTGGCCTACCTTAATTTTCATGTTTGCCCATCTATGAGTAGTGGTGTTTGCCCAAGGGCATGGGGATGAGATTTTTCAAGAGCTCTCAAAGTCAGATGGAGATCGAATATCAAGTTAAAGTAAAGATTGTTGAGGTTTAGCACCTCGATTCGGCCTGGAAGAAGCCACTATAGCAAAACCTAGGTGAGAAGCCCATAGAAAATAGTCTAGGTGTGTGTGCATGGCCTAGCATGCGGTCCATGCATGGCCCAGGTGTTCTCCTCTCCCCTTGTCGCAGTCCATGGTGGACAGTCCGGTCCACCGAGCATATGACGCGATCCATGATTGTTTTATCGTGGTCCATGGGCTCTTATCATGGCTCACACGCGTGACTTGCATGATCGAACGGTAATGTGCATGGCTAGTCGTGATCAAACGGTCTAGGAATGTCTCTGACTCTATTTGGACTTGATCCACGTGATTTGCAATGCGATCAATGCCGATCGGGCAACCATGAAGTGTTTTTGATTCAAACAAGAGTTGAAGAAGGTACAAGAGTCATTTTTCAACATGATTTAGATCATTGAACTCCTATTGAGATACTCTTTGTATCAAAAGCTATAAAAGAGGGAGCAGGTAGCCAAGACCAAGCAGTAAAGATCCAAAGGACTTCTAGAGGGTGTGGTAGTGGGTAAAAGGTATGTAGAGGCTAGAGGGTTTCCTTGAGAGTTGAGAACTTTATGAATAATTTGGAGTTTCTTATTGAAAGAAATTATACAAGATTGAAAGTGGAAGTTACAATCTTATAAATATTTTTTTTATAATAAAACTTTGCATGCCCTATATTGATTGTATCTTTTATTTTATTTTATTTTTCTTCTTTCTCTTATGGCATTAACACTGATGTCGTAATCTTGTGAACATGGATTATATTCCACATGAGGAATTCTTTAAAGAAGTGGTATCAATATAGTTGGTACCACAATAATTGGTATTAAAGCGGTTAGTACCACAATAATTAGCGGATACAAGTACAATGTTTTGTTAGTATAACTAGAATCAGTTAGGCTCATGCCCAGCCTGGCCCTCGATCGATTTCCCAGGCTTGGCCCAATATTGACATGGGCTTTGGTCTAGGTCTCAAACTTTCTCATTTTTTTAAAATTTTAAAAAAGTTTAGAATGTTGAAAGAAAGAAGGAAGAGGGGAGATGGAGATGGAGATGGAGGAGGATGGAGGACTGAGCTCATGCTAGTTTTGGGTTAGGCTAACCAAAATCTAAGTTGAGCCCATTTAACAATTGGGCTCACATTTTAGGCCTAGCCTGATCGATGGGGTTAAAAATCCAAGCCCAACCCATCAAAAATACTTTGGACTTGAATGGACCAAGTGGGCCTCCTAGCCCGTGAACAGATAAAATTCTAGTGGAGAAAGGGTTTTTACGAGATGAGAAAGTCTTTGTACACAGCTCTCGGTGGAAAAAAATATATCGCACAACCTGATTAGGTCATGTAAGTTTCGCTTTTCAACACGCATTCAATGCTACAGTTTTATCTTTTCTTAAAAAATATGAATGATAAAAATACTCCTCTTATCAAAAAAAAATTATGACATCTTTTATTTTACATTATGACATCCCTTGACTCGAGTTATGACATCAATGTAATTATAAGACCGAGAAATATTTTTATCGTTGAAAAAAATTCAAAAATTTTTAATAACAAAAATACTCCTCATCTTATGATATCTTGTGAATAGAGTTATGATCCTTGTTCACAAAAAGTTATTATATAGAAAAGATATTTTCATCATTCAAATACGTATTTAATGCCTATAGTTTATTTTTTATTAAAAAATTTGAATGATGAAATGCCTTTCTCTTGTGATATCCATTTGTGAACATAATGTCATAATTCTGTTCATAAGATATCATAAGGCCGAGGATAATTTTTTAATTAAAAAAGTTTTAAAAAAATTTCAATGATAAAAATACTTTTGGCTTTATGACATCTTGTAAACAGGATTATGTCACCCCATTCACAAATAGATATCATAGGGAAAGGATATTTTTATCATTTAAACGTGTATTTAATGACTGTAATTTATTTTTTTTTTGAAAATTTTGAATGATAAAAATGGCCTCTTCTTATGGCACCCCTTTGTGAACAAGGTATCATAACCTTGTTCACAGGATATCATAAGACCGAGAGTATTTTTATTATTAAATTTTTTTAAAACTCTATTAGTGAAAAAAATATTTCTCGGTCTTATGATACATTGATATTATAATCCAAGCCCAAGGGATGTTATAATGCAAGCTAACGGGTGTCATAATTTTTTCATAAGGAAGGAATATTTTTGTTATTCTAATTATTTAATAAAAATATAAAATTATAGGTATTAAATGTTCATTAAAAAATGGAACTTATATGGCCCTTACGTGATTCAACGATATTTAGCGATATATTTTTTCAAAACCGCCGACAGTGAAAGAATTACTGTACACGAGACTTGGGTTGCGCTACGGGATAGTAGTGATGTCTGCTCTAATAATCATGCTGGGCTTACCAATATCTGAGTCCAGCGCATTTAATAGTTGGGTTAACATTTCAGGCCCCGCCAACCAGCAAGGCTTTGAATCTAGTCCAAAATGCTTTGGGCTTGATCGGGCCAAGCAGGCCGTCAAACACGTGAGCAAACCTAGTTTAGGTGGAGCTTTATTTATATTTTTTAATTTTTTATTTTTAGAGAATAGGGCTGCTCTATGGGATAATAGAGATTTGGCTCTAGTCATCATACTTCTAGTTATTAAATATACAAGAGGACATCAACAAGAAATGTCCAGGGATCTTTTGATAAGGAGTCAACCTAAATAAGCTAGACAGCTAATTGACGGAATATAGATGATCATGTAATTAAGTGGGCTTTTAGGACACTGCCGGACATGGGACTTGGTGGCATCACCATAAAAGATGAGAGTGCATCCACCATCTAGATTCGCAACACGTGATACACGAGCAACCATATAAGAATCGAAGGCAAAGATGTCAAAACTCACACATAGAATGATCCAACTATAGCATTTTGTATTAAAGATATTAAAATTTTAAAATTGTTTAAAATATTATATATATATATAGACTTCCTTGTACATGCTGAACCATACCTAGATCCCATTAGATATAAGAAATTCTATCCTATTTTTCAAATAAACAATAATTAATATCTTTAAAATTTGAATCTGAATTTGACAATGTATAAAAATGCATCTAGATCCTTGTCCCATCAAATAAAAAAAATATTCTATCCAAATCCTATCCAAAATGAATACAGAAAAGTACCTGCATTATCTGCAATATATTGCACGGTGCTATGCATCATGTGCACCATCTAACGCATGATGAATGATTATATATAAGTATGCATGATGTGCAACTCATTACCTATATTTAATATTATTCATCATACGATGGATGGTGCGGATGTTATCATAAGGTACATCACAAAGGATCCATTCATAGATGTATATGATTATTTTACTCCTCGGTGCACCGCAAAGGATCCATGTGGAAATGTATGTAATTATTCTGCACAGCGTGGTGCACCACAGGGGATCCGTGAACTCAAATGTATGTGATCAGAATAATCACCAAGCACAACAGATTGGACAAGTCTTAAATTACCCTGCGCAGCCCAAATGCACCAAACCATTAATATAACTCCATGGTCGCCTAGGAGGTCAAGCACCTAGAGGTGGTTCCTTGGAACTAGCTTGCATTTGATTCTCTGGATTCTACAAAGCCCTTGAATACGGGAAATAAATGACCAGATAATATTAAAATTAATATATATATATATATATATATATATATATATATATATATATATATATATATATATATATATATATATATATATTGATGGAAATATTAGAATTAAAAATAATGAGAAGTTTATTGATCTGTGTCTATCAATCAACATCCATAGCTGAAATGAATGTCACAATCACGATGACCATCAAATTCTTGCATGAAGATTATCCATGTGATTATAAGCCCCTCAGATCTCTCTCTCACCATTGCAGCCCCTCAAACACGGAATAAAAATATAAAATGATATGAAATTTCTGTTAAACAATGCCAGCCGGTAGAATCAGCTTTCATCCATGGTACCACTTCCGCCGGATCTTTGTGACTTGACATCCTTGTTCTCGTCTTGCCTTGAATCCGTCCCTTCAGATTCTGATGATTTTGCCACCGAGTCTTCTAGAGCCTCAAGAAATGAGAGAACAGTGAATTTATCTGCAGTAGAAAGAGATGTTTTAGGTACTGCATTAACTTTACATGGTCACAGAATTAAGAACCAGTATCAACTAAAAACAGTACCGATGCTCAATCACGAGAATTATATTCTATATTCACTCATTGGCTTATTTATTTTTATTTAAAAATTCAAAAGATTTTCCTTATTCATTGTATAGCCTCTCAAATGAACTCCATGGAAATTTTGAAGGCTTTTTAAAAATATTTTTTCATTCAGGAAGGATCCTTCGTTACATTTCACTTCATGCTAACTAGAGTTCTCCAAGTTTTGCAGGAAGCACCTCAGTTTGCCAGGTTATAATGACCAGTATCTTGCACCAGTTCACAGAAGGTTAGCAACCAGCAATGGGTCAGTGAAGCCATTAAACCTTGCCCATACAGCAAACCCTATGCTGACAGGGGTGCAACGGTTTACCAAGCTTTGCTTGAGGACTTGGACGACTGAATGTGTGAGAGTTTACACAGGTTGCTGTGCATAGTTAGCTAGGGGTCTAATGTAAATGAGCTAAGCTCAGGTGAACTAGGCCGACTCAAGCCAGTTCATGTAGCAATCAAGATGAACTCAGCAGGTAACTCGATTTTGAGCCAAACTCCAGATGCTCATGAACTTGTTTAAGATAGAGAGAGCAATTGAGGTCCCTTGAGATCTGTGTGCATGTTATGTTTACACGTATAATCATGGATTGCATAAATTCAAAATCTAAGCCATTGAATATGATTTTAAAAAAATATTATTTCTATTGTAAATTAAAATATCTTTATTCATAAACAAGAACTAAATATTATATATAACATATGTTCATTAATTAATTAATTATTTATATATATTTTGAGCTTAATCAAGCTGAGCTTGAGCAAGCCAAGCCTAATAGCTTTAGCTTGTTTTCACTATTTAAAAAGGAAGTCAAATGCAAGGCAAGGTTCGAGCCAAACATGAGCTGTTCATGAACAGCTCACTTATTTGACAGCCTTAAATGTAGCACATTTGACAGCCTTAAATGTAGCACAGTTCTAAATAAGATTTAAACTTCCCAACCAATAACATAGTATTTCCATTGTGAATGATAACAAGAAATTTGTAGAGCCAGGCATTGAATGGAGAGATGATTATGGAAAACAAGACTTGGTTCTTTGAACTAAGAACTAATACTTACATTTGCTTGGGTCAATTCCAAACTGGGACAGGTCTATCTGTCCTGTCCGAAGCACCTATCAGACGTTCATAGAGTAGTTAGGTTACCCAAAACTTGAAAAGATAACGGCATCTTTAGTCAATGATAAAAAAAATTTCTTACATGAGTAAATGCATCTACTTGCTGCCGGAATGGTGGAGACTGCAACAAGTCCATGAGATCAGCAGGAGTCCATGAACCCTGAAACAGCAGAACAGTCAAAAATAGCAATGGCAGGTGACCGTATCTCATATAAAATCTAACAACTGGCAGATACCTCAGGCAAGTATGAAGCCAATTGTTGTTCAAGTGGCAAAGTTTCAATCAGTGGCATGACTAAATCAGGCTTCAAAATATCACCCAATCCCAATCCTGATAACCAAAATAAAATCATGAGTTGCCAGACAAGGAGGTCATGCGCATGCACATGCATGCTCACATGCACACATACTAAAACCTCAAAATTTAGCTAGTGTTTTACCTGCATCAGGATCTTCAACAGCATCTACAATACCAATAAAATAAATAAATCTCAGCACCTCACAAAATCAAAATAAAAGATGCAAGATTAGGAGAAAGAAATGACACCTGATGGCTGAATGCTTCTCAATATTCTCTGTAGATCTGCCAATTGTATAGGTCCAGCAGATGAAGTTACCTCACCAGACAATTCAGCAGCCATGTTTTGTTCAACCAAGTTTCCAGCTCTAAATATATGAAAGCCCAAAGAAAACATTAGAACATTTCAGAAAAGATGCAAAAAAAAAAAAAGAAGAAGAAGAAGGAAAAGGCAACAAAAGACTCAATAAACTCAGAGAAAGGGCAACAAAAGAAATCAAATTCTGAAAATCCATATTATTGGGATAAAAAGAAACTGATCAAGATGCCTGATTCTTTAGAAGAGTATCGATGCCAAACTGGGAAAGATCTTAAGACAGCCTTCAATTTCTGGTTTCCAAAGACCAGTCTCCAAAACGAATGATCTGTGCAAGTTATCAGCAGCTATTACCGGCTGAAAAGTGCTAAAATATAGCATTCAACCCCTAGATTTTGCATCAATTTTCTCCTACTTGATATGAATGCAAGAAACAAGTATTTGCACCCACTCCAACATCGTGTTTATAGATCATATCATGATTCATATCATTTAGTTACTAACCTTTGTCATCTTCTCTTGAACATCAATGTCACACTTGCTAATCTCATTTAACCAATGTGCAAAACAAGTTTCACTTAAAAAATTTTGAAATGAGCATAAGCAATGCATGCCAGGATTGATCATTGTTGTTTGACAGTTTATGCATATCACTTTATTACACCTGACTTACCTAGCAGCTCACAAACATCAGGAAGACTGATAATAGCATGAATTTTCAACTCTTTATTTCCAAGTTAACCCTTAGTAGGACTGCTAGTCAGATGAGGACCCACAAAGCCGACCCTAGCACTTTCAACTGTTTCCTTTTCTCCGTCTTCTTCCTTTCGAGAGGGACTGCCCTAGATAGTGGATTCACTATGAACATGCAGGATGCAACATTTGAACAATCCCATTTTTAATTAGAAGGTTCATCAAGTGAAATAAACACATTTAAGATAAGAAATTAATTAGTAACTTGTATACCACGATCTATATGCTATCCCTCTACTTAATACAAGTCCTGCAATCTAATCTTTAGCCTGATATTTTTAGTAAAAATAGACGAATTCTAATATAAGTATAATTCCTTTGACCAATTCCCATGGCTAACTAATGAACTAAGCAATTAAACAAGTACAATATGCAATTTAAGAGTTGCTGAGAAAGATAGTCTTCCCCATGCAAAACAAGAATAAAACAGCTCCCAGACTCAGAAACTCGGTTAGAATGCATGAGAACAGTTAGGGCTTTTTAAAATTTACATGACACAAAATTAAGCATCAGACTAATTGCAACATATCCTAGCTTGCTGATACTTTGTTCATACCTGGATGAGAGATCATCCTCAGCAGTATCTTCTGACATCTCAGACATTTGCATAGCAATTGAAGCTTCATTCTCATCTTCACCAATTGCATCTCCTTGATTGGAAAATACAGTTTAAAGAGCAGTTAAAGACATTATTGCAAACTGGCACCTGAATGATTTAGATGTACCTAAAGGTCGATTGATGTAGCTATTAAACGAGTTGCATATCTGTGAATCTCCATCAGCTCCTGGCTCCTAGAGTTAATGGAATATATAAGTATCCAAAAATGTACAGTAAATGGTAAATAAGCTCTTATGAGTAAACAAAAAAAAGGATGTCCTCAATGCAAACCTGCATCCAGAAAAAGAATTTCCTGTCATCAGAGCTAAACTTTAAGATGTACACTCTTTCAGAAGATTGGGTCACCTGAATATGGAGAAAAAAATAAAAAGTAAGATGCATCAGGCATGCAGAATCAAAGGTGCATAGAAGCCAAAAGCATCAATAGCTTAATAAGATATGAAATACCTTCTCAAAAACAGCTTCAGCCGGGAAGATGATCTGATCCTGCGATATCAAGTCAAGAAAAACAAACCTGAAAGATCTGGGATGAAGTGTTTATCAAGAATAAAGAACCTGAAATAGCATGCTCAGTTAACCGAAAAGAAAGCTGTTTCAGGTCCATGAAGAAAAGAACTAGAAAAAGGAGAAAAAAAGAGGAGGGTCAGTTGATAAACAAAACAAATTGGTGATCATATAAGCACTATGATACTTGAACCTATTTATTAATTATTACAACCAAGAATTGTATACATACAAAAGAAATCCAGCCTGTTGATGAATGAATTTCTTTAAACATGTTAATGAGATCAGAGTTAACTCAAAAGGAAGAAGTATAAAATAAAAAAGGTTTTATCACAAACAATTAGCACCCACAGTAGTGTCACAGACGGTAGTTTGCAAAGATGTTTCTGTAAAAATATAAATTACATGAAATGAAAAGGGATACTTCTTCAACCGTGTTCTGGTTCCGATCCAGCCACTGAAAATGGACCAATCCTTCCTCACCCTAATCATCCAAGTCCACAGAAATAAAATTTTATTTTGACAAAGACTTGAAAGTAAAAAGTAACCCAAAAATCAAGTAGTCCAAATCAGTATAAATTTGCCAATAGACACTGGTTTTAACATTAGCATACCCTTCCTACACGGACAAGCCCTTTGCGAGTATCTGGAACCACTCGTGTTCCATCAAGGTACATCCTGCCAGCACTAAACTCCAACATGATTTCCTGGTAAAAAAAAAAAACCCTGTACTTGAAAGTTTGTGAAATAAAAAATAGAAACAACAGAAGATCCTAAGGATTCATGGTAAAGCATATTTCTACAAATCATTATTCAACACTCAGCAAACAGGCCAAACTCTTATCTCCTTTTAAAACAAATTGCCACAACAGTGCAATAACTCTATAAAGAGCAAACACTTCCATCGATCCACATGGATGATCCACGATAACAATGCAATCTATTTCTGATGGGCAAGCTGGATTGCATCCCCAAACCCCAAGTGACAAACAAAAATCAGTTCAGAAGTATAGTTATTATTTCACAAAGATTTTACAAAGAAGATGCTTGATAACTAAATAAATAAGAAGACATAAATGGGACTATATAATCAAGGGATGAAAGAAAATAATCAACGCTCCCCTGCATCTAGGTTTTAAGCATTCCAGAAATACCTTTCAGTTATAAGAAAAGAAAAGAAAATCCCCTAACATCTCAAGTAACATTCGATACATAAATTAGAATTCTTTTCCAAGCATTGCCATTTGAAGTCTACTAGACACTCACTTTCAACACTTGCCTCAAATGTTCTACAATGCTACTTGCTATTCCCCCCATCCTATATCTAGGAACAGCAAAGTCCCACCTGAAAAAATAAGAAAGTGGAGCAGAAATTTGAAGCTCTCCCAATCCCATATGGAAAAGGAACAAATACAAAGGAATGTCCCCCACTTCTATTTCTCAAAAACAAACAAATAATTCCAAACCACTACCTTCCAAACAAGTTTAACATGTGAGGATGTTCTCTAGCATAAGCCAAGAAAACACATTCTTTAAGAACCAAGGCTTCAAAACCAGACTCTATCATTACAAAGGATGCTTCCTCCAAGGGTAAAGAAGATAACAAGACTCAAAAGAGAAGTCATCTTTAGCATCTTGTCTCCAAGCTCTTGAGTGATGATAAACATCTATAACTTAACCATCTCATATTGGTTAATTTTGTTCCTTTAGAATCAGCCACTCCATCCTACCTCAAGTTGAAGTACTCTCATATGATCATTAATAAGCGAAAGGTAAGCCCTTAAAATATACTAACCATAAGTTGCCCCCTCAAGAAAGAGCATTTGGACTGCCCAATAGATAACAGTGCCCAAAACTCAATCCACAGACCAGACTGCAGATATTTTTAACAACAAATCATGCCTATTTTCCTACTTTGACACCAACAACCCATCCCTCCCCCCTCCCCCCTCCCCCCACAAGAAAAAAGAAAAAAGGAGAAGTCTCAAGGATCTCAAAATTATATTCATTATGAAGTTTTAAAACAAAATCATTCCCTGCATGTTCAATCTCCAGCTTACAAAGCAAAAGCACTGATTCCCCTCTAAATGTCCCCATTTGAACTAAATTACCTCCAGGAGTCCCCTTTTTTTCCTAACCTCCCAAATCATTTTCACAATAATCACTCTCAAGAAAGACCTACCATGCTCAACTAGTCTCCCGCCCTCCAAAATCCATGTATTAACAGGAATGGGTTCATCAATTATATATAACAAAAATGGAGGCTCAGCTTGTGCTAAGCTCTCCATTCACCACTGGACACCAATATTAGTGATATCGTTAGTACATTTCTTTAATAAGCAGGGTTCTTACATCTATTCTATTTTATTATATGTAACTAAAATGGAGGCTTAGCTTGTGCCGAGCTCTCTATTCACCATATAGATGCCTGTATTAATAACATCATTGATACGGTTCTTTAGTTTGGATTATACGTAGGGCTCCTATAGCTGACATAAGAGGAAGATACACCAATAATGGTTACTTATTAATAGATATCTGTTATAAATTGATTATTATATTATCTATTCCATTAATGAAAAATGCATATAAAAGATAGATAATATGGTACGTCACTATTATCAATATTCAGTATAAAATTATACTTTATGTAAGTGATATAAGTACAATTGATACTTGAGAATATTTTCCAACTAAAATAGATAATTATATTATCTAAACTGATATTACAATACCAATTTAGATATTTGATAGGAGTTTTTGCTTGACTGTCATTAACAATTCATTGCTTAAAGTGCAACAAAAACTTGACAATTAGACCTATTTATTAATTTGTTATATTGTTACATTACATTTCTAGAACCATTGGAAAAAGGAGAAAAAACTATACCCTGCACATCCCATGGGACTATTATTAGTGACATTGATATTAATGACAAAAGTTTTTGCATGAAGGCTCAGCTTGTGAAAAGTTCCCCGTTCGCTATGTAGATGTTGGTATTAATGATACTGATATTAATGATGGAAGTTTCTGCTCTGCCATCATTAAATTTAATTACTTAATTTACAATAGAAATTGGTTATTGAAGCATTCTATTAATTATCATTTATTGCATTGCTATGTTGCATTTCAAGAACAACTAGAAAAAGAAGAAAAACTATATTCCATGCACTGCATGGATTATATGCTAATCTCCAAATCATTATATATGCCACATTACAACGTGCAAGCTGGGCTTTGGGTCTATGATATTTTCTTCCAAGTTTGCCATTGTTTATTTTTTAAGAAAACTAGGCAACTATGCCTATTTTCCCATGCTTGTTTTCCATGCTCTGAAATTAGTTAGAACTAAAGCGGAAATTGGCAAACACTGTGGTCTCATGGGAAAATGTTGTGCTAAATATAACCCCAAAGTACCCACTCTCCCTCTTCTACTTCCTCACCCTTTGTGCAGCCTGCCACTCTTCTCTCTATCCTCTTATTTCTCCCACCCCTCCTACCCTTCCTTTCATCTTTCTATCACTCTTCTTCAGAATATAACGCCTGACCTAGTGTAAACCTCCTCTAGACACACTCTTCTCTTTTCCATATCAAGAACCCATCAATTTCTCTCACAAATAAATCTACAATCTGAAAAGTTCATCCAAGAACAGCAGCACCATTACAGCTTCTCCATGCAAACTCATTCAATCCAAACATTTGCTATATTGGAAAAATATTTGAAATTAGAGCCTTTGTCAAACTCCAATTTGGCAATCTTGAAGAAGACATGCATTCCTAGAAAGACATGCATTCCTAGAAAGTCCTGCCACATCCAAGACTCTAGTTCCAGCTAACTCTGACCATGACTTCACTGAAAACTCTTCTCTATATCTGTCTTTTGGTCTCTTGCCATCTTGTATGGGAACTCTATCTGTAGCATGCAAGAGATTTTCAATTTTGGAACCATCAATATGGTTGGTTGGGAATGCCTTTTTTTTTTTTGGTAGGGGGTGGGGGGTCAGTCTTTCTAGAACATCCCCTATTTCCTAGTTGGGCATTTGTGGCTTTGGATTGTCTCTGTGATGCAGTTTTCCCTTTTTGTCCTTACACATGTTCTATGGATAGGGCTTTTGACTTGGGTCCAATTTCAACACTTGACATAAGTGAAATGATGTCACATAGAGCCACCTCTAGAATGGGTTTGGATCTCATATCCTAAAGAATGGCCAGGTTTAAGAGCAAAGGTAACAAAGAAAAAGAAAGAATAAAAGAAGGGAGAGAAGTTTAAAAAATGTAAAAACAGAGAGAGGAATAACCAACATATGTACAGATCGAGAGGCTATGAAAGGAAGATATGCAGAGGAAGAGAGAAGAGTGGACATGAGTGAAGAGATATTTTTGGAATAATAAATGTTTCCTTTACTAACCAAAGCTACTAGGCTTACTTGGCATGGGAAGGAAGTGTATGAAAGCAATCATAGCTGCATAGCTTTCTTCTTTTTATAAACCAAATCTAATAAACAAATTAATATAGTTGGTAAGTATTGAAAACGAGCTTCCCTTTTATCTGTAGTTTGAAAGCCACCATGTCCCCTTATAGTAACTAATGCAACCCCAGCCCCGCCAGGCCCAAAAAAAAAAAAAAAAAAAAAAAAGAAAAAGAAAAAAAAAAGAGAGAGATAAAAAAAAAGAGAAAGATATCTATGTAAATTGCAACTAAATTGCATTGATCTTAACTCTTTAAACCTTATTTCTAATATAATCAGACTCTACTGAATAGCAAATGACAATGGCAGGCCTTAGCAAAGCAGTAAGGTTGCCCCATTGTGACCAAGTAGGGAAATCACCAATTCATGATCTCTCAAAGTCACAAAAAGCTATTCCCTACATTCAGCCATACCCAACATCTCCATAAAATCCACAGCATTCTATCCAAAATCACCAATAGAACCTAACAAACCCTACCAAAAAAGACGGGTTATATCCTTCGCAGCCTAAAACCCCCTTAGATTTCGAAGTTCTAAATTTTCCAGTTTGGTCCTTCTAGTCTTTAACATATTCCGGTATGGTCTCATTAATTACACAGCGAAGCAGCTTCCCTATCACAATCCAAGCTATAATCTTTATAGGAAAGGAACTTCTTTTCCTCAGTATGAGGCAAATTTGAAGCAAAATATGGAACGCTACGGAGATCAATCATGACAGCAGCATAAAAAACAAAAATCAGCTAACCAATTCATGAGTACCTGCAATGGAGCAACGTCCTCCATGGATGGTGATCCAATAACTCCAGACCTAAGTTCCCACGACAAGAAATGATTAATGCTTAATGAGTATGGATGTCAAACTAACCAACCCCAAGCATTCCACAGGTAAATAGAAAGAGATGGCTACTAAAGCAACAAAACTACTGATAATAGATATTAAAAACTAAGTAAAAATCAGGATAGTTCCAAGAAAAGCAAAACGAAAATTGAGGGCGTAGGGGGGAATCATCCAAGAAAATTAGGGTTTCTACTTACTGCAAGCAGGACCTAATAAATCCGAAGAGACGAACGAACTGGGGAGCAAAACTGATGGCTTTCCACACTTTCTGGCGAGCAAAGTCGAATCGCTGAATTGATAGAGTTCCGACAACTTCTCCGAGTACAGACTGGATTCGGCGGTGGGAAGGACTTCATCGGGATTAGGAGGCCCAGGGGCGATCTTTTATTAACGATTTTATCCGATAAGCAGCGAGATGACCATAAAGTCCTTGCCTGTTGTGCCGAAGCCTGGTCAAGATACGATCGCCGGGCCGACCGACCGGCGGCTTGCATCCAAGGGGTTTCGCTTGGACCACGGCAATAAGTCGTTCCGGTCTTGGTTGCAGGATTTGGCTACGTGCAATGCACGTCAAATATATATATATATATATGAGTGCATGAACTGGTGTTTTAGTCTTTCCAGCAACGATTGGTTAATACTTTCAAAACTAACCTGACATCGATCATGTAATTATAAAAGATTTACTTGTTCAACCAAGATAATTGTTTACACCTTTGGGGTACTTCATCCTTTAATTCAAGAAAAATGATATCACTTAAATAATCCATGCAATTAATATAAGCAGGAAAAAAAAATATAAGGTGCAGCTCTTTTTTTTCTTTGGTTCTGCTAATACATTTGTGTTTCTTATATCTAAATTGGATGGAAGGACTTGCCTTTCTAGACTATGTTACAATTAGTTAGACTCTGTAATCTTAAACCTTATAAACTATCAGTTGAATACAATACTGGTGAAATGACCTATAGTTTTACTTGTCTTTGATACAGTTTAGGCATGATGGCTATGGTACATGTAAAGCTTCTTGACATCGGAATATTTGATTTGATTATACTCATCCCGGCACATTTCAAACTCTACCATTCATTAGAATAATGGAAGAGCCCCGACCTTTTAAAAACGATATCACGTAGTTTTCAGCTATATCAATCACAGATCATAAAAATATGGTAAGAATAATATATTCCAAATGTAAATGTTATTCCTCCTGGCATGATTTAATTGGTTTATAATTGAAGATTGATATCTAAATTGTGCACTTGATTATGTACTGATAGTATTGGTTAGCTATCAATTTAGTTTTTCGTTGAAATAATTTGACTTCTATAGCCTCGGCAAGTGTGCATATATATATATATTCAAATGAATGTGCTTGGCTCATAATTTTTATTTTATATTTTTTTATGATAGAAAAAAAAAGAAAGATAAATTTCAATGTAGTTACTTTACTGGATTCTAATCCTGTTAAGCTATGTACGATTTGGACCGTAATTTTTTTACGTATCATTTTCATCATCGATAAGTATATCTCTGGCATCATTAAAATGAATAGTAAACTCTCTCGTCACCCTGATCATAAATATAAAAATATATTTTTTTGTATTTTACAGTTAAATAAATATAAAAATACCTTCTCTTTGTATCATGGTACCATCTATTTCAAACATATGAGGTCTAACTAAATGGGCGGGAGAAAGATTCCTGATTCCGCAATTCTTATCAAAAAAATGAACGGTCTGCAGTGCTCTGTCAGCAACAGCCTAAGATTCGAGAGACCACCGGTTCGTCGCATTCGTACCTCACTGTTCCAGAACCAGGACTATAATATAGCATTAAACAATCCAAGGACAAAGCAACAATTTGTCACACGATTCATCGATACCCTAAAATAAGACCCTCTCCTCTCGCCGCCTTCGCGTTCCTATACAAATCCTTCGCTCCGGCGTCGTCGGAGACCATATAAAAGGAACCTCTTTCCTGCTCTCCTCCTGTCTAAATCCGTCGCTCTCCTGCCTCGAATCCACCCAAACCCTAGAATTCAGAGAAGAGAGGAGAAGGGAAGAGAGAAGATTCGATGGCCGATCGGGGAATCTACGGCGGAGACGACCTCGATCGCCGGCAGGAGCCCGGCCGGCGACTCTACAACCCCTATCAGGACCTCCAGATCCCCTACCGGAGCCTATACGACCTTCCCACCGCGCCGGAGTTTCTCTTCCAGGAGGAGTCCGTGGCCCAGCGCCGCTCCTGGGGCGAGAACCTCACCTACTACACTGGCATCGGGTACCTGACAGGCGCCGTCGCGGGCGCCTCCCTCGGCCTCCACCGCGCCCTCCGCGCCGCCGAGCATGGCGACACCCCCAAAATCCGCGTTAACCGCATCCTCAACTCGTCCGGCCAGGACGGACGCCGGATCGGGAACCGCCTCGGCGTGCTCGGCCTACTGTACGCCGGGATGGAGAGCGGGATGGTCGCCGCCAGGGACACCGACGACTGGATCAACAGCGTGGCTGCTGGGCTCGGCACCGGGGCCCTGTTCAAGGCGGCGAATGGGCCTCGCTCGGCGGCCGTCGCCGGCGCCATCGGGGGGCTGATGGTGGGAGCTGCTGTTGCTGGGAAGCAGGTGTTGAAGAGATACGTACCTATCTAGGGTTTGTTTGGGATCCCCCTCGCCCCTGATTTCTCCCTTTTTGTTTCTTGATTCTAGAGGAGAAGATATATGTGTCTCAATTTTTGCACTTACATGTAACCATGAAAATGACCGGAAAGGTCAAATATTTCATTGGAATTAGCCGATGAAAACAATTTTATCAATTTTAGCCTTGCTATGATAGTATAACGGTTTGTATTTTGGATTTTAAAGATTAATTTATGTGGCTCTGTTCTTGTTGTTTATTTCAATCTTCCTTTTGGGTTTATGAGTTGACTCATTCTTGTTGTTGCATCTTTTTTTTTTAAAAAAAAAATATATATAATTTGATGACATACGAAAGAATCATGGTTGAATGGAATATTTGTCATTTTAGGGTGACAGTTCATGGTCATAAGTTACATTAAAGGAATCTTTAAAGTTTACTTTAAATATCAAGAAAGTTATTGTGGTTATGGGATATGACAGGAAGTTCACTTGATTTTACCCAGCGCATTTATTTAATGAAGTTCACTTGATCTTTCCCAGCGCATATTTAATGAATTTTGCTTGTTTGCACTATGGATAGCTAAATTTAAACACGCTTCTGTGAATGCATGTGCTGAGTTATGGGGATAGATATTGCAGCATATATAGAAATTCATAGGAAATTTTTTTTCCTGGACATGAGATTGGAAGAGAGTTGTCTAGGTTTTCTTTAAAGCACCCCTTCATTCCAAGAAATCCTTCTTCTGGCATTGCTCAGAAAGAGTGTGAAGAACTGTCATAGTGACTTTATGTCAATCTAGAGCTGTTCCATTAATGTATCCTTTTAGGCAATGCGAAGATGTTTGATTATTTAGTCTTACAGCATAACTAAGCCAGGCATGCTTATTGAATAGGGTTTGCCCTAGTCCTATGCATTAGTTGTCTAAAAGGTTTGCCGAACCAGTATCGAAGGTTGTGTTAGTTGGCAACCGATTAGCTATGGCATGGGTTTATACCTTTTTGTTATAGGATGTTACGAAGAAGTTTGATTGTTTAGTCATACAGCATAACTAAGCCAGGCATGCTTATTGAATAGGGTTTGCCCTAGTCTTGTGCATTAGTTGTCTACAAGGTTTGCCAAACTAGTATTGGAGGTTGTATTAGTTGGCAACCAGTTAGCTATGGCTCATGTTCATACCTTTTTGTTACAGGATGTACTAAAAATAAAGAGAGAGAGAGAGGGGGGGGGAGAAAGAGGGAGAGGGAGGAAGGGGGAGGGTCAAGGGAAATCCTAATCTTAATATACGGTGTGAGAGATAGGAGGAAGGGAGAGGGATAGAGGAAGGAGGGCCAAGGGAAACCCTAACCCTAACTCTAGTAGAGCGAGAGAGAGGGAGGGAGGGAGGGCTTAGGGAAATCCTAACCCTAGTCCTAGTGGAGTGTGAGAGTGTGAGAGAGAGAGAGAGAGAGAGGTCATAAGCACAGGCACTCTTGAACCACCGGGAATGGGCTTTTTGTTTTTGTTTTTTTTTTTTTCTTTTTTTTTTTTGGGGTGGGGGGTTGGGACATCAATGGGTGGAGGAGGTTTGATAACTGAATCGGCTTGGTCTTGAATAAATAGATTGAACCGTGCCATCCTCAATTGGTCTAGTTTGGCCATCCTTGGCAACCTTAGTTTCTTTTTCTTTTTTTCTTTTTTTTTTAACAGTGAGACAGTTTAGAATACTTATTTCTAAGTATAAAAATGCATGAAACTCATGATTGCATTGCATTAATTCCCAACAGTCAAAACGGAATGGCTGGTTTTGATTTACGGAAAATCTTCAAAGCTTCAATGGTGCTTTCTTCGTGAGTGGCAATGGTGCCAATTTAAGGGATTGCTAGGTGGTTGAAATTTGTAGTAGCCTGTCTCTCTCATAATGAAGGAGGAGATCTCATTGGCAGGTTTGTAGTTGAAAGTCATTCTTATTCAATAAGCCTAACAAATTTGTGATTAAGCTTATTATTTTTCTCTTTTTGCTTATTTCTTAAGTTCTGATTTTGGGGTTTAGTTTCGGATGAGCTTTCAGAAAAGTGCATTGATTGGGAGTTACTTGTGACAATCACATAGTTGTAGAGGTGTCCTCTATAAGTATTTTGATTTTTTGAGGCCTGAAAATTGTAAATTAAATAACTGGGATCATGTTGGATAGGTAGATAACATTTGACAACATAACCAGCTTTGTTGAAACTTGCTATTTCATGAGTTTCATTTATGTGCCCATCTTTATATAGTCCAACCTTTAAAAAATGCAGATTCTTTTAGAGAAATTGCCGCAACTAATGAGTTGAGTTGTTCTTTGCTTGCTTTTGTCTTAGGCAAGCATCGGTTTGAAGGAGGTGAGCTTTGCATAGTCAAGAATAGAATATCTAGGTCTGATATCCTAGAGTTTCTTTCAGAATTTGTACCAATGTTTGGACTGTAATCCAGGGATAACTCTAAGAAATGATAATCTAACAAAGAGAGATATTGAACCAGACAAAAAGTATTCTGAGTGCTTGTCTTGCTCTTTCATTATTTCAACAGTAGTTTATATTCTACCTCATGTAATTGGTCCAATAACAATATATATATTTTTTAATACAGGAATCTCTTTTTAGTTTTTGAGGTAGCTTGGTATAGGATATGTCTGATCTGGATTTACATGCACTTCTTGAAGCTTTTTCGTTTACATCCCTATGTGGGATCATGCATATCAACCATAATTAACTGTCGGTTGCTTCCTTTCCAGCAGGTCAAAGCTGTGGTATAACTTATGTTTTTAGCCTAATGATGAATTCTTGTGCTTTTTAAATATCTTTGGCACCAAGTAGTTCTTCCCATATATAGGATGATTGTGGTCATTAATGTGATTATCAATTTCATATTTGGAACTAAATATCTCGGATTTGAATCTTCTGTAGATCTTTTGTAGATTGTTGTAAAGCATAAATTTATATTTGAAGGGAATGCAAAAGCAGGCTTAGTTTTAGCTTTCTAGCATTGCATTTAAGTCACTCGTATGTTCTACTCAATTGATTCCATTAATAGTTTCTATCACCTGCATTTTAGTTTATTTGCTTCATTTACATTTCATCTGAATTTGCATTGCATGTTTTGAGGTTTCTACTTTCATCCACTAATTGATGACATGAATATTGACCAGGATCGAATATAAATTGTTCTATTTATGTGGGACTAATAATTTTATGTGCCTATCTTATTGTTGCTGACATTCCTTTGCAATGATTCAAGAGAGTGCTATGTCAATATGAAACTCCGTCTATCTTAGAGAGGTGATGTGTTAGCCAGGACCATTCTTTGCATGTTGTATCAATCATGATTAGATAGTAATTGTTCGAGTTTATGAGCATAATGAGTCATTCCATACATGATTTTCAAAACCATGCTGAACTACCTGGTTTGGCCTATATCGAATTGTACTAAGAATAAAACTGAATGGTTTGGCATGGGCTTCGAACTGATTGAAACTATGCCAAACCGGGTTGTTCGGCACGGTTTTAGGCTGAACCAGATAGTTTGGCTTGGTTTCGATTTGTTTCTTTTAAAATAGCGGGGATGAGAGAAGGCCTGAGACTTATCTCCTATTTCGACTTGTTTCCATGATGAAAAAGGAAAAAATGCATGAAAGTACTTGATTTTGGATGATCAATTTATCAAAAATCTCAATAATATGGTAATTTAATCTACCAAACATGATTGATTCCATATCCTGCTCTATTTTTAAGTTGATTTTTTATCAAATAATTTTTTCCTTAATTCCTTGGGATAATATTAGTGAAGGTTAATGCGTCTTATCTGGAAAGATTTGCAACAATTTGTTGCTTATTTTCATTAAAAGTTTCTAGCAAACTTTTCACTCATGAGCATCACAATTATCAAAGTTTGTAAATTTTTTTGCATAGAAAATACTCTCTTGTATAGGATTTCTTGCTTGAATTGATCGGTAAATATTCACAAATATCCCAGCATGGTTATTATTATAGGAAAATAACGTACCACTACGGCTTTTATTTGAAAATAAAGGAAAGCACAGCTATGGTTATGTAAAGATGGAAAGCATCAACATATTTGAAAAAAAGGGACAGCACGAAAAAAAAATTATATTTAGTCATTTCATATCATAATAGTATATTTCATAGTAATCCTTAATTCACTATGATTCATCTATCGTTATTATATGAAAATGAAGGAAAGCATGTTATATAAAGATGGAAAGGCATCAAGACATTTAGAAAAATAAGTGATAATATTAGCCATTTTATACCATAATAAACATTGGAAAAACAAGTAACTATATTTTTCTCGTGCTATTACATAAAAATGAAGGAAAGTATGTTATATAAAGATAGAAAAGCATCAACATATTTGGAGAAAAAAGGAATAGTATGAGAAAAATCATATTAGCCATTTGGAGGAAAGCACGTTATATAGAGATGGATATTTGAAAAATCAAGTAACCATAATTTTTTTCGTACTATTATATGAGAATGAAGGAAAGTACGTTATATAAAGATGAAATTGCATTAACACATTTTAAAAAAAAAGGGATAGTACGAGAAAAAAATCATGTCATAAGAATATATTTTATAATAAATAATAATTATCCGTGATTTAAGATGATTCAGCTATGACTATTATATAAAAATGAAGAAAAGTACTTTACATAAAGATAGAAAGGCATCAATACATTTGAAAAACAAGTAACAAAATGGAAATGCATCAATTTGGATTTAAGATTATTTAAGAAATCCTAAAAAAATA
The DNA here is from genome assembly GCA_021397845.1 of Areca catechu. Lineage (NCBI taxonomy): Eukaryota > Viridiplantae > Streptophyta > Magnoliopsida > Arecales > Arecaceae > Areca > Areca catechu. The sequence goes on from CM038038.1 coordinate 119,718,043, forward strand.
ATTACATATCCTAAGAAACAAGAAAACTTGAAAATAAAAAAAATAAAAAAAAGAACCAGCATGCATGGCATGGATCGGCATGCCTGCCTGTGCTATGTGTCAATACGGTACCGAATTGGTACCATATTGGCCAGTGATTGGTAGAGATATGGGTACCGGTTCGGAAAACCTTAATTATATATACTTGAGATCCTAATATTTCTACAAACTACTTTTGTGTAAAGAGTGTAACATAGGCTTGATTATAAATTTGACTAACTCTTTTGCCCCTTTTCTCCTTTGAATATAGAAAATCTGGTAAATTGGGGAAGTGCCTATTATGATATTCTGCAATTTCCTTGTGAACCAGGTGATGAATATATGAAGGACCAGAAATATAATGAAATTTACATGAATTTTATGTTATATTTTAGCATATCTCTTTTAGGTTAGGTATGAATTGCTATTAGTTATGAAAATTTGCTTGATGATAGTGAAGTTGATGTCCAGTTGGAATCTTTGCATAGCCATATAGATTTATGCTAGAAGTATTAATGGCAAAGGGGAAAAGAAGGCAGAGGTGGGTATTGATTTGTCTTCTGATTTCTTGTGGATCACATTACTTGTGTCAAGCCTTAAAATTTTATTTTCTTTCCTGCATTCTTGACCTTTCATTTTATCATTTAGTACTGATCCATGACTCTTTTTTTGATTGTTGTTATGAAGTATGCTTCTTGTCTGTAATGTTTCCCTGTATCTATTCACTGGTCTCTTTACATCCTTTATGATTTTATATATGTTTTGAAGCATCAGTTCACCTTTTGGAAATTTGTCTGTCTGTCTTTTTGCAGTCTGTGGGCAAGATCAGCTATAACTTTAATATACATCTTTCTAATGGCCCTCCTATTAAAATAAAGTATTAGGCTAATGGGGCAATGGAAGGTTTGTCTTGTTAAATCCATCAAGCGATGGGGGTAGATATAACCTCACCATATGATAAAGCAGAATCCAAACAGTCTGGACAAGGCTTGATGGTAATTGACAAACCATAGATCAGGCCCTCAATACTTCATTGGGGGAATGGAAGGAGAGAGCCAGGAGGTTAAGGAAAAAAAAAGGTCTATGCAGCCAGTCTCAGGTGGTTAGGAGCAGCTGAAAATCTATTTGAGTGCATATCGTGGCCAGTTTTCAAGAAATGGAAATGGGTTTGGATTACCGATCATAGGGAGATTCACTTAGTTAACTTGAGTGTTGACTTCTCATGATTCCTTTGGTGTATACACTTGAGGCAGTGAAGCACTTGGGTTAAAAATACAGTAACTTTCGATATGGTTATGGCAAAAAATATTTTGAGGGGCAAATGATGATCAGAAGCCAATGGTTTTCAGTTTTGCAGTGCTAATGAGCTGCTGGGGAAAACCACATTTAAATATGATTACCCTTACCAGATTTTGCTTATGTTGGAGCATGGTTCCGTTGTTTTTGCAGGTGACCTTAAAAAGAAGAATGGAAGGAGTTGGCTCTGGAACACATCATAACTGTTCCATGTTAGCTACAAATTTTTCTAACGGTGCCGCTTGTGCTGTAAAATTGATATTTGTAATGGAAATTGTCTGAGTGCTCATGATTTCTTGAGTTTCTTCACATGGGTTCTTTAACTTTGGAAGTCAGGACTAGCATTTTTTTTTAAATAAAGTTTAGGGGCAAATGAATATCTGCACTTCTAAATATAAAGAAAAGTGAGATAGGTAATCTTTAAGTTACTTAAGAATACCATCAACCATCTAGTGAATCTGGTTTGAGCTTGCTTTGCTATGATGTTGGTGTTCAATTATCAAGTGTAAAGCGTCTCTAAGATTTTTCCAATATTTATGAGCTTTCAGAAGTGTCTTGCCACTATTTTTGTCCCTCTCTCCTCTCTTGAAATCAAAGGGAAAAAAAAAACATGCTAGTGCATAACTAGAAAATTTGACTTATTCCATCAGCTTCGTATGCTGCTAGACTGTTTGTGCAAGCAGACGTGCCAGGTGGGTCACTCAATATAGGAATATGGGAGGCAACCTGTCCATGTAAGGATGTCTTCCATTCAAAATGCAGTTTGCCATGATTTTAATTAGCTTAATCCCTATCTTGTAAGGCAGACTCCTTGATCAAGATCGCCAAACTCAACTGCCCCTTTTTCTTGGAAGGGTTCACTTGTCATCAAGATCGCCAAACTCACCTGCCCCTTTTTCTTGGAAGGGTTTATTATATTGGGCATGTGAATCGCCTCTTAGCTTGAACAGGATGATATGCTTATCTTTTTTACTACATTTCTGCAGATGAGGGTACTATTTCATGTTTGCTCTCATGAAATTGAAAGCTTAAGGTATATTATTTTTACCTCTCATTCTTTTGTGGTATCAGTAGATAAATAATATCAGCCAAAGAAATGAATCTGGACTGATGGTTGTTGCCTGAACTTGTGTTGGAAGCTGATTGCTTGCATAATTTGTTTAGAATTAGAATTATGGGTATGCAAGTATATCTGGAGTCGAGATCTTTTTTTGACTGCTAATCAGATCTGGAAAATGGTATACAAAATGGCAGTGAAATGATTATCAAATGCAAAAACTATAGTGCATGCATAGGGTAACAAACAAGACGGAATCTTCTTGAGAAACCAAGAAAGGAAATCTGGGTTAAAAAACAGAAGTAATAGCATATATATATATTATATATATATTAATGTTCTTCAAATTATAGATTTTTCTTTAGTGCACTTGAGTTTACTCTTTTTTGAATGATTTTTCATATTATTGTTCATAAACTATTTATTTGATTTATTCATGATTAAATCACAAGTTTTATAATTTGTTCATGATTACTTCAAAATGCCATTTCTGAGTTACAATAAAATTATGTTATATGCTGAAAAAAGTTTACTTTTGCTATTGTGCGTTAATTTTTATTGCTTTCCTTGTGTATGCCTGTTTTTACATGAATAAATATATAAAATTTATATTTTTTAAATATCCTATAAGTGTTAACTGTTATAGTCCTTATGAATGCAAATTTTGTGGAGTTTTACTGGATTCTAAATCTTCCTCTAGCTGATTTTTTTTCAAGCCAAATACATGAACCACCTAGGTGGTAGCCGTTTGTCTTTAAAAAAAAAAAAAAAAAAGCCAAACAATTATTATGCCATCATGACAGCCATTGTTGGTTGAGACTAATGCTTTAAACTACTCTGAAGAGAGAGATGCATGAAGTTGCACTCCAAGAAGTGTGAGAGGGTATGGGTTTCTGGTGCTCTCTTTGACAAGCTTACCAGCTATTAGATTCCCAGCATGTAGCCTCACCGGTTGGTTTCCTCTAGCTGATTTTTTTTCAAGCCAAATACATGAACCACCTAGGTGGTAGCCGTTTGTCTTTAAAAAAAAAAAAAAAAGCCAAACAATTATTATGCCATCATGACAGCCATTGTTGGTTGAGACTAATGCTTTAAACTACTCTGAAGAGAGAGATGCATGAAGTTGCACTCCAAGAAGTGTGAGAGGGTATGGGTTTCTGGTGCTCTCTTTGACAAGCTTACCAGCTATTAGATTCCCAGCATGTAGCCTCACCGGTTGGTCGGCTATTACATATCGAGACTTAGCCCACATAACCATGAACACACCGGTAAAAACACAAGCCTTCCACAGAAAGCTAACAGCCGAGCAACATGTACCCTTTGTTGCTCATGGAAGACAAGTTTTCTTTCCAAATTTCCCTTGGAAACATGACTTATGGAGAGGACAAGCAAAGTTTACTTTTTCTTCTTTGAAAAAGTATATGACTGAGAACCTTTCCAAAAAAATAAAATCAACGTTTCAATAGCTATACGCAAACACTGCAGGTTTTTTCTTTAACGAGTTGTTCTTCAACAAGGCACCAGGAGCCTTTCTGCACAAGGTGCAGACTGTGCTACAACTCTAAGATACGATGAAGTACTATAAGCAATGCATTTTGCATTTAGACACTGCTATGATAGTTGGATGGATATTATGGTTGTCCAAATGGTAATGGTGTAGCAAGGGGGAAAGGAAACATGCATCTATCTACATTCCTATGTATGTATGCTTGAACTCTGAATGTGGTGATGTGTTGGGTTGTGCGTCTCCATGCGGCCCATGCACGTAAGATGCATGAGCGCATAATTTGCACTGTTCATGCATGTGGGATGCGCAATTCATGCATGCAAGATACAGTTCCTCGTCTTTTTTGTATGGTTTTGTCTTGATTTGAATTCCATTTTCAACACGGTTTAAACTTCTGGAATTCTATTAAAGTGTTCTTCATCACAGAGATCTTACATGATTTCGGAACCTTTAAAAAGGGGGACAGGGACCGGACAGAGATGGTGATAGCGGTAGAGAAAGCCTGAAAGGATTAAAGGATTTCTTTGAGAGTTAAGTTTTTGTTAGAAATCTAGAGCTTTTGTTGGAATTATTGTACCGAATTAAGAGTGCTAGTTTTTCTCTTGTAAATGATTTTTCTTTAATAGTAAAGTTTTGTATGTCTAATTAAATTATATTGTATCTTTATCTTTCTCCTTTCTCTTGCGATATCAATTTCTTGATGAAGGAATGATCTTGGTGGGGATTTGTATTCCATAATTTAAGGATCTCCTACAAGTGATATTAGTACAGGTGGTACCACAATAACTGGTATCAGAACGAGGTTATCTATGTTGTGGAGACATTGATCAAGGTTAAAGAAGATAAAGAAAATAAGTGCAATCAAAGTGGAGATCAATTGGTCCGACGGAAAGTAATTTTTTCTTGTGGCAGGTAAGGGTGAAGAATGTGTTCATCCAACGGAAATTGATTGATGCTCTCTTATGCAAGGAAAGGCTGGCTACCATAGAGGATAAAGTTAGAATCGACTCCAGATGCAGATGGTAAGCATGATCCGTTTATACTTGGTGGATAACATAATGATCATATGCTAAGCGAGATTTTTCTAACGACGATATGGATGAAGCTCAACAAGATATACATGGCAAAATCATTTACCAATGCTCTTTTCATCTGAAAGTAATTTTATCAGTTGTGAATGAGCGAGGGGCAGAGCATGCAGAAGCATCTGAGCAATTTCCAGAGAATCATCACTGATCTCCTTAGTATTGGCGAGAAAGTTAAAGAGAAGACTAGTATACTGGTCTTGCTGTCATCGCTTCTCCTATCCTTTGAATCCTTAGTAACTACTCTTATAATAAAAAAGAATACCATCAAGATGGAAGAGCCACTACAGTACTACTCCAGAATGAGATTTTTAGATGAGAGAACTGGACTTCGAGTTCAAATGGCAACTCAATTTTAGCAGTGACTAGAGGTGCAGGTGGTAAAGGACGGAGCAAGAGAAGATCGTAAGGTGGGCGGTCCAAGTCTAAGTCAAGGAATGCAAACAAATCAAATGCTATCAGTGTAACGAATTGAGATATTGTATTAGAGATTATCTGCAATTTAAAGATTGAATGAAGGCTATTATGGCAATGATCCATAGTAGTGATTCTGGAGAGTAAGATGAGGCCCTTTTGGTCTCAAATAAGGTATTTATTCATTTCCCTGTTTCAGTAGATTTTAGATGTTGCATGTTTGCATCTTGTTTGTTATAGAGATGAGCTGTTTAATTCTCTAAAAATGGTGAAGGCATTGTTTATCTGCCAGATAGATCGAGCTATACAATCATGGGCATTGGGATAGTTAGCTTATAAGCACATGATAGTGCAGTGAGAAAATTGGGTAAGAACCGTTATATATCCTATTTTAAAGAGGAATTTGATTTTGTTGAGTAGACTAGATTTAAACAACTATAGATGGATAGCTGGTGATGGAATCCTAAAAGTTATGTATGGCAATAGGATTATCTTGTAGGGAAGAAGTGGATGATACTATCTTTTGACAGGGAATCTAGCGTAAGGTAAATCCCTGATACAGATGGAAATCCAATACAATGGAGTTCTGGAAGCAGGTGGATCAAGTATAAGATGCGAGACTTAGAATGATAATAGATAATATCGTAAAGTAAAGTTTCTATTGCCACAGGAGGCTACCCCCGAGCAGGTCTCAGGTCAGGCAAAGCATGGCATACAAAAGAGGTAGGATCGAGCAGCTTGAGTCGACTTCTATATCTTCCCATCCATGAGCAACCAGGTATTTGCCCGAGATATGGGGACCAGATTATTCACAAGCTTTCAAAAATTATGTGGAGGCCTAACATTGAGTCGAGATGGAGGTTGTTGGGTTGTGTGCCTCTATTTGGCCCACCCATGCATGCAGGATGCATGAGAGTGTGGTCCGCGTGGTCCATGCATGCGGGATGCAGTCCGCGCTCATGGGACACGGTCTGCGACCCTTTTTTACTTGGTTTAGATTCCATTTTTTATATGGTTTGAATGTTTGAAATCTTATCGAAGTGCTTTTCGACACAAAGACCTGTACAAGATCTCAGGGCCTTTAAAAAGGGGGATAGAGGCCAGGCAGAGATGGGTGGTAATGATAGAGAAAGTCTATAGGAGCTAGATATTCTTCTTGAGAGTTGAGAGCTTTTGTGAGGGATTTGGAATTTCTAGTTGAGAGATTATTATACAGAATTGAGAGTATGAATTCTTTTTTTGTAAATATTTTTCTCTCGTACCGAAGTTTTGTATGTCCAATTAAATTATTGTGTATCTTTTATCTTTCTTTTTTCTCTCACGGTATCAACTTTATCGATGAAGATATGGTCTTGATTGGAATTTGTTGGGTTGGTCTATTGGGCATGCCAAAGGTTAATTTGAGCTCAAATTTGAGTTGACATTAGATTGAGAAGCAGGCCATCGGATAGCCTAATCCATTATACATTTCCATGTGGTTAATGCGGAAATACAGTGTTTTTGCGCAGCACGCGGGTATGCTTGTGTGCGAAAAATCATCTCTCTCTTCTAGTGTGAGAATCACACTGTCAAATGCCTTCATACATCAAAGCCAGAGGACCATCCCAACCTCCTTATTTTGACCGAATTTGATCAAATTCTAAGTTGATTGTGAGGTAGATCACTATCAGATGGCTCTAATAGTCCATCGAATGTATCGACATCATGGTTTCGGCCATTGGAATCCCTGGTTGTCAATTTAGGGACCAGAGAGAACTCTAACATGGCTTTACTAATTTAATCAAATCTCCTTTATCCTTGATATGGCGAAAGAGATTCAAGCGACATCGAAAAGCTAGCTCGATGTTAGATATGGTAGTAGTGGTAGTTTTACTTGAGAATTCAATTTGAAGTATAAAGGTGATGCCAGTATGTCATCTTCGACCTGCACTATTTGAGCCATCACTAATACTCCTGACCCTCTATGATATCTTGCTGGATTCCTTTTCGTGCCCTTTTTTTAAAAAAAAATTTATTTCTTTATCTCCATATCTTATTCACCCACACTCTGTTCATCTTTAACTTATATTACGTATTTTATGATCATCAACCATCTCCCTTGGCCCATAACCAACTAGGCTTCGTTCTTGGGCTCCCTACCTGACAATTTGTAAGCTCGACTTGCTCCCATTTTCCATTTTTTGAAAATCCCTCTCTCCAAAATAGCGACAATTAACACTAGCATCTGGATGCCTTTGTCTTCTACCTTGGAGGCAGATTGGAACATCCAAATTCCAGCTGAAATAGCTGGACAAAGGCGTCAAAAGATCACTTGATGGTAGCTCAATTCTATGATGCTGATAGTCTGCATTCGCCGTGTGTGTGTGTGTGTATATATATATATATATATAATATATATATTGGCACATCATATAAATTATTAATACTGTTATGATATTCTGGTTTTATTTTAATTAATTATTGGACTATTTTTTGAACCAATTTTAATTTTTTGATTTATTAGTCAATCAATATACAAAGGGAAATATCTCTTGAACTTGATGAAGATTCTGATCTACAAAAGGATGTTTTATATCTTCGGCTTCGTATCCTTATCTTAGTCCGAAGAGTAAGCCCAACAACCTTAAGTCTCCGGCTTTGTATCTTTATCTTGGTCCGAAGAGTAAGCCTAATGATCTCATATTTCCAGTTTCGTATCTTTGTCTTGGTTCGAAGAGTAAGCCTAACGATCTCATATCTCCGACGTCGTATATTTGTCTTGGTTCGAAGAATAAGTCTAATGATCTTATATCTCCGACTTCGTATCTTTGTCTTGGTTCGAAGAGTAAGCCTGATGATCTCATATCTCCGGCTTCGTATCTTTATCTTGGTCCAAAGACCAAGTTTATTCAACCTTATATCTCCGGCATCGTATTCTTATCTTGATTCGAAGACTAAGCCTAGTAACCTTATGTTTCCGGTATCATACCTTCAGCATAGTCTGAAGAGCATGTTATCTTATTTCAGATTAGCTGTAAGTATTTACCTATTTTTCCTTGTTATTTTCAAAAAACTCTTCCGAAGTATAGTTGACATTCCCTTTTAGAAGCGCTACTAAAGAGAATGTTAAGTTTACTTCGGATCTACTTCAAAAAGATGAGGCATATTAAACATGTGGGCTTTTCCAACCCCAAAATGGTTGAAGTCTGTTCTGATTGTTGCAACTGCCCATATGGTCGAAATTCTCAGATTGGATAACGTCGAAATAATCGATTTTCCAACCACCACTACTTACAGTTATGAAAATGTTGTATTTGCCAACTCCCATAACCATAAGTAGTTATATTATAGCCTATAAATATAAGAGGGGACACTCGAGGTAAGCTAAGTTCATTTCCAAAATTCGAATTCTTTCCTTTCCTCTCTGCTTTTGAGCTCTCCATTTTGCTGCCCGAGTTCTTGCTGACTTTGGCATCGGAGTGTCCCCCGTCAAAAGATTTCCGGTCAGGGGATCTGTTTTGCAGGTTCCGGATGACGGTGAACTAGCGGGCGAGCCACTCCATCCGCCGGCAGGGATTCAGCATCAACAGATTGGCACGCCAGGAAGGGGAAGATCTATTTTCTCTATTCAAAGGAGAGCTCTAGTCAAGCGAAAATAGTGAAAGCAATGGTTCAGAACGCATCTACGAGCAGGGAGCAGCATGTTCCTCCAGCAAACGATCCTCCATCAGATCAGGGAGTGCAGCCTCCTATGATAATGGTGGGGCAGCAGCAGTTTGAAGCCCTTCTAAACAGGGTAGATGCCTTGACAGCGTTAGTTTAGAATTTACAAGAAGCTGCTGCTCAAAGACAGTATCCACCACCTGTTTCACAGCCTAACCATCAACTTGAAAGAGAAGAAGATCGACATCAAAAACTCTCTCCAATATTTCCCTCCAGATCGATAAGCAGAGGATTATGGTGGGAAGAAGAGGATCAGACGCTCTCCCTCTGTTTCTTCTAGAAGTTTCGCACCTGAAGGGGCTAGATAGAGAGAGATAAACTGTGAATTTGAGGAGAGATTCAAATCCATGCAAACAAAAATAGCCAGAATTTCAGATCTGAGGAGGAACGATGATATTATTGCTTTCAACTCTCAGTCTCCATTTTCTGATCGTATTATGGATGAAGTTATCCCAGGCATTTCAAGATCTCACAGTTGGAGGCTTATGATGGGACTTCGGATCCTCTCGACCATCTAGGGAGTTATAAGGCTCACATGATGGTGCAAGAAACAACTGATGCTCTTTACTGTCTTGCTTTTCCTGCTACACTACAGAGATTTGCTCGAATGCGGTATTCCAGCCTACCACCAAAAACTATTCATTCTTTTGCTGAGTTAGAGGCTGTTTATTTCGCACTTCAGAACGTGCCAGAAGATGCTGCGCAACACATACATCTTGTTTCTCCTCCAGCAATATGAAGGAGAAAGTTTGAAGGAATTCGTGCACCATTTCAACTCGCCCACTTTGAAAATACCAAATTTGAATGAACATGTGGCCATGTCTATCTTGAAGAAAGGCCTTAAATCATCCAGGTTTACTCTTTTCCTGGATAAAAGATTTTCATTGAGCAATACCGAACTGTTGGTGAAGGCTCAGAAATATGCTGCCGCCGAGGAGCAAGCAGCAAGCCGAAGACTTGCAGAAGGGAGATATCATTCTAAGAAGAAAAATGCCAAGGGATCGAACATGCCCACATCCTCTGACAACGCTTTGGTTCCCAGGCACAACCCTAGATCCAAGTAGCATAACAACCGGTTTAATGCCTACACACCTCTCAACTTGCCAAGGAAGAAAATTTTGCTAGAAATTGAAAAAAAAATTATTTCCAAAGGCCACGTCCCCTGTAGACATCTGCAAAAGCAAGGGACAAGGGCAAATACTGCCGATTCCACCGGGATCATGGCCATAACATCGAGGAGTGTTTTCAGCTTTGGGATGCTAGTGAAGACCTGATAAAGAGGAGATATCTGGGAAAATACATTAACCGCCCAGAATCTCAAGCCGAAGCAACAACTCTTCCAAGGATATCCGATGAAGCCGATCTACCTCACCAAAAACCAATGGATGGAATATTGGTATGCTTCATCGGTCAGCTACATGGGATATTGAAGCTAAGAAATATCCCTAAAAGATTCAAAGAAAAAAACTCTATCACTTTTTCTGATGAGGATGTTCAAGGTATCCAACTTTCACATGATTACCCCGTCGTGGTCTCAGCTGTAATAGCGAAATATGATATAAAAAGAATTTTGATTGATAATGGAAGTTCAGTTGATGTTTTGCTATATGATGCCTTTCTTCGGATGGGATTATCTGAATGTGAATTGTGAAGGTCTCTCATTCCTATAACTGATTTTGGTGGGAATCAAGTTGGAGTTGAAGGCGAAACAGTCTTACCCATGACTTTTGGATTCGAACCATTTCAAAGAACCATTCCCATTAATTTTATAGTGGCTAGAACATCTTCGACTTATAATGCAATCTTTGGCCGACTAGCATTAAATAAGTTCAGGGCTATAGTGTCCACATATCACCTTTTGGTTCGGTTTCCTACCAGGTCAGGCATTGGGAAGGTGAAAGGGGATCAAAGGATCGCTCACCAGTGTCTGATGATTCAAAATAAACAAACGGCCAAGTCCTTGACACTTGACCAGTTTGATCCAAGAGATGAAGCTGAAGACTGTGGAGAACCAGTGGAGAAAACACTCTTTGTGCCATTATCCGAAGAAGGCCCAACAAAACATGTACAAATTCGCAGCTTATTGGATGAAGAGTCAAAGGTAAAATTAATTACTTTTCTCCAAAATAATGCTAATATTTTTGCTTAGATAGCTTCGGACATGCTCGGAATTCCACCTGATGTGATCACACATCGCTTAGAAGTGTCTCCCAGCTATAAGCCTATATGGCAAAAGAAGAGAAATTTTGCTCCAGAAAGGTAGAAGGTTATTGATGAAGAGGTTAATAAGCTGCTTGAGGCTAACTTCATAAGAGAGGTCCAATATTTGAATTGGCTGGCAAATATGGTTATGGTAAAGAAATCAAATGGCAAATGGAGGATTTGCATAGATTATACAGATCTTAACAAGATATGTCCAAAGGACATTTTTTCTTTACCAAAAATTGATCAATTAGTTGATGGCATGGCTGGTCATCAATTGTTAAGTTTTATGGATGCCTTCTCAGGCTATAACCAGATCCAAATGGATCTCGAAGATGAAAAAAAAACTGCCTTTATTACAGAAAAAGGACTTTACGATTATAAAGTAATGCCGTTTGGTTTAAAGATTGCTAGGACAACTTTTCAGAGGCTCATCAACAAAGTCTTCAAAAACCAGATTGGAAGAAATATGGAAGCCTATGTTGATGATATGATTGTGAAAAGTCTTCATAAGTCTGATCACATTGCAAATCTGAAGGAGTCTTTTGATGCTCTTAGACACAATCGGATAAGATTGAATCCAACCAAATGTGTCTTCGGTATAACTTCTGGAAAATTTCTGGAATACTTGGTCACCAAGCGAGGGATTGAAGTTAACCCAGAGAAGATCCAAGCACTTCGATCAATAAGGCATCCCACTTGCAAGAAGGAAGTACAGAGGTTAACAAGAAGAGTTTCTTCTTTGAGCCGATTTATTTCCCGCTATGCAGAAAGATGTCTACCCTTTTTCAAGGTCCTTCGCCAAACTCAAAATTTTGAATGGACAGAAAACTGCAAAATTGCTTTTGACAAGTTGAAAGAATACTTAGAAAATCCTCCTTTGCTCTCTAAGCCCTGTGAGAAAGAGACACTTTACTTATACTTAGCTTCTGATGAAGCAGTTAGTTCGGTGCTGGTACGAGAAGATACCAATCACCTATAAAAGTCGATCTACTACACTAGTAAAGTGTTGCATGGAGCAGGAGTCTGATATCCCAGAGTGTAAAAGATTATCTTTTCTCTAGTGGTTGCAGCGAAGCGCCTTCGACCTTATTTCCAAGCTCATTCCATTGTGGTTCTGACGGATCAACCCTTAAAAGCCATTCTTCGTTGCCCTGACACCTCAGGAAGGATAGCTAAATGGGTTGTTAAGTTAGGAGAGTTTGATATTGAGTTTCAGTCCAGGTCAGCAATGAAAGCACATATCTTGGCTGATTTCATAGTAGAATGTACATGAAAATCCGAAGAGGGCCAATCAAGAGCCGAAAAGGAGAATGCCGAAGATGACCCAGAATTTATTTGGCTGCTACATGTAGATGGTGCCTCAAACGCCATGGTTGCGAAGAAGGTCTAATTTTGGCTGGTCCGAATGGACAAGTTATTGAATATGCTCTTCGATTTTCTTTCCAAGTTTCAAATAATCAGGCAGAGTATGAAGCACTTATTGCTGGACTTAGAATCTCCCAAAAGTTGGAGATTAAAAGGATCAAAGTTTTTTCTGATTCATGGCTAGTGGTGAATCAGGTAAAAGGTGATTTCGAGGCCCGGAATCTAAATATGATTCACTACCTAGAAAAAGTCCGAAACCTGACCTCCGGGTTGGAGCATTTTGAGATCGTTCATGTACCAAGGACGAAAAATTCTCGAGCAGATGCTCTTTCCCGACTTGCAACCACTGCACCAGATTTCCTTAGAAAGACATATGTGAAATATCTTGAAGATCCCAGCATATCAGAGCCCACAATTGAAGTATGTCAAGTTGAACATGAACCTTCATGGATGGACCCTATTCTTAAATTCTTGAAAGAAGGCACCATACCCGAAGACAAGCTAGAAGCTAAACGGCTTCGATGGATGGCCTCTCAATATGTGATCCTGAATGAAACATTGTATAAGAGGTCATTCACACAGCCTTTGCTAAAATGTTTGGGTCCGTCCGATGCTGATTATACACTCAGGAAAGTACATGAAGGAATATGTGGAGTTCATCTGAGGGGCAGATCTTTGGCTTACAAAATAATCCGTCAAGGTTATTATTAGCCAACCATTCAAAAAGACTCTACAGAATTTGTCGGAAGATGTGATCACTATCAAAGATACTCCAATGTACAAAGATGGCCTGCGAATCAATTAACTCTATTGATAGCTCCCTGGCCTTTTGCACAGTGGGGAATGGACATTCTTGGTCCATTTTCTCCGGTGTCTGGGCAGCGAAAATTTCTCATAGTGGCTATTGATTATTTTACAAAGTGGGTCGAAACCAAGTGTTGGCACAGATCACTGAAGCGAAGGTTGAAAATTTTGTGAGAAATTTCATCATCTTCTGTTTTAGAATTCCTTATTCTATAATAATTGACAACGTAAGACAATTTGATAACCCGAAATTCAAGAGCTTTTGCGCTCAATATCACATCCTTCACAAGCTTACTTCGGTGGGACATCCTCAATGTAATGGAGAAGTTGAAGTGACAAATATAACCATTCTTCATGGTCTTAAAACTAGATTGAATGATGCTAAGGGATCATGGGTCGATGAATTGAACTCAGTTCTTTGGGCATACCGAACCACTCCCAAATAGCTACTGGTGAATCTCCATTTCATATATCTTATGGCACTGAAGCAGTCCTTCCTATAGAGGTCTCTTTACAATCTCTGCGGATTGATCAGTATAAAGAGCCCAAAAATTTTGAATGCTGAAGAGTTGACTTGGATTTACTATAAAGTACACGACTTTAGGCACAGTTGAAAATGACTGCATATCAACAAAAAATTGTAAAATACTATAACTCTCGTGTAAAGGAATGGATCTTTCGTCCTGAGGATCTGGTTCTACGAAAGTCTGAAGTATCCAAACCCATCGAACAAGGTAAAGTCTCTCCCACATGGGAAGGTCCATACCAAATTAAAGAGGTTATTCGATCCGGGACTTATCGGTTGTAAACTTTAGAAGGTATTCTATTACCTCGACCTTGGAATGTACAAAATCTCCGCAAGTATTATCAATAAAGATTTTTATTCAAGGTCATCAAGATAGATTTAACTATTCTATCTTCATCTCTCTTTCTAAAAGGCATGAGGATGATCCCCGTGATCTATCTTACAAAATACCGAGGTAGGCTTAACCAGCCTATCTTAATTTTTTTTCTTTAAGGCATAAGGATAAGCTCCGTGATCTACTTTATGAAATATCGAGTTGGGCTTAACCAGTCCATCTTAATCAAAAAGGCATGAGGATGATCTCCATGATCTACCTCACAAAGTATCGAGGTGGGCATGATCAGCCTGTCTTAATTCTATTTCTAAAAGGTATGAGAATGATCTCCGTGATCTACTATATGAAGTATCGAGGTGGGCCCGATCAGCCTATCTTAATCCTTAATTAAGAGGCATAAGGGTGATTCAAGTGATCTATCCTGTAAAAATACCAAAGGTTAATCAATTTCTCATTTATGATGAGGATACGGGTGACCCAAATGGTCTATTTTATCTTAAGTCTAAAGACTTGGCTTTTTTATCTGGAGACTTGGTATTATTTCTTATCTCAATTATATGGAATTATCCTAAATCCGAAGTGTTGCCGCCAAGATCGCCATGGCCCGTAACTGCTGCCGGTGCCGAAGTGCGCTCCCTTCGCTGCGTGGCGGTCCCCTGCTCCTGGACCTGCAAAACAGGGGTTAGTGACCCGGGCCGTGGTTTCCGGCGGGGGCACTCCGACGGTTAAGTCATGACGATCTAGGGGAATAGATCCTCCTGGTCGGGCCTCTTTTGATGGACTCCGTACTAGGAGTAAAAGATATGTGTGAAGATGAAAACGTTACAGGGGGAGAACAATAGCGGGGACAGAGGGGTTCCATGTTCCTCCGCCTCTTCTTGTATCCCTCGTTTTCGTTCAACTGTGATAGTAGTGGTGGCGCTTCGCCCTCTTGGTTGAGCTTGTGTTTGTGTTTGTGGTCGATTGCTGTTGTTACCTCCTCCCTTTTGGGGGTGTCGACTGTTATTTGTAGTTGAAAATTAGCCGTTGGGCACTTGCCTCGGGATCTTCGCTGGGCTAGCAGGCGCGTGCCGCAGGATTCTGTGCCGTGGACGAGACGTCTTTCCTGACAGGTGGTAGGGGAAGTTTTCATTCGTTCTGACATCCCCTCCGGTCGTCCCATTCCGGGAAGCTTGGCAGAGCCTCGATCCGGGGGTCGCCGTCCTAGGGAACGTGCTTTCTAGCTGGCCCATCCCCCTGGAAGAACGGTCGGATAAGTAGTTATGGCGGTATGGGGGGTAACGTTCCATAGTCCTCGGGCGGCTCGCCGGTGTCGCGGGATGGCAGGGCTTGCTCCGGTCTGGATGCTTCGAGCTCGTGTGGTCACCTTGATGGAGGAGGGAAGAGTGCGGGCCCGGTCCAAAGGGCCCGTGCTTGGAGAGGCTCCACGTTGGCGAGTGAGCGCTGAGCTCGATCTCGACCACAGGGCTATAACTCCGAGGGTCTCGCTCTAGAGGGTAGAGGACGGACCCAGTCCAGAGGGCGCGCGTTTGGAGAGGCTCCACGTTGGCAGGTGAGCGCTGAGCTCAACCTCGACCACAGGGCTCTAACCTTCGAGGGTCTCGCTCTGGAGGGTAGAGGACGGACCCGGTCCAGAGGGCGCGCGCTTGGAGAGGCTCCATGTTGGTGGGTGAGCGTTGAGCTCGATCTCGACCACAAGGCTCTAACCTCTGAGGGTCTCGCTCTGGAGGGCAGAGGATGGACCCGGTCTAGAGGGCGCGCGCTCAGAGAAGCTCCACATTGGCGAGTGAGCACTGAGCTTGACCTCGACCACAGGGCTCTAACCTCCGAGGGTCTCGCTCTGGAGGGCAGAGGATGGACCCGGTCCAGAGGGCGCGCGCTCGGAGAGGCTCCACTTTGGCGGGTGAGCACTGAGCTTAACCTTGACCACAGGGCTGTAACCTTCGAGGGTCTTGCTCTGGAGGGCAGAGGACGGACTCGGTCCAGAGGGCGCGCGCTCGGAGAGGCTCCATGTTGGCGGGTGAGCGCTGAGCTCGACCTCGATCACAGGGCTCTAATCTCCGAGGGTCTCGCTCTAGAGGGCAGAGGGCGGCTCTGGCCTAGTCATCCCGAGCTCGCGGGCCTGACCTGGCGGAGGACGGAGCTCGGCTCGTTGCCTTGAGGGAGCTCAGGTCAGCTCGGTAGAATGGTTCGAGCTGAGGTGTTGCCTTGGCGTCCGATGCGGTGGTCTCCTTTGACGTGGCGCGTGTCAGCTACCCACGTCAGCGGTCTCGCCACATCATTTGCCCCCCACTCCCGAGGCTCGTTAGTGCGTGGCACTCAGGCCGAAGGGAGTAATGGTGGTGCTGACGTGGAAAGGCGGAACTTCAGTGCGATGATTGCCGTGGTTGCCGGCGCTTCGAGCGATGGCCCTGCCGGCCAGTGCGGAGGTGCCACGTGGCCACGTCCGAGGAGTAGTTGATGTGGGCGTAGAATTCTGAGCGGCTGGGAAGCCCTTTTCATCGATGGGTAGCACGTGGCGCGGATGCATTGGTGAGGGGGTCATGACAGCATGGATTTGATGGGCCCTTTCGAAGTGAAAAGAAAATTTTTACTCAAAATTCCCATCCTTTCAAATCCTTTGTGCTTGTTGCAGGACCCGGACCCTTCATTCTTCGCGATCCGCTTTCGTTCTTCTTTTCTCCAGGGAACCAGATTGGCCCTGTTCTTCTTCCTTCTTTCCCTTTGGGGTGAGCTCCTTCTTCTCGGGTCTAGTCGTCCTTCTTCTCGGGTCATCCTTGTAGGATGTCTTGTCCCGATCCTTCCATCCAAGGGATAATGCTTTCCTCCGACGAGAAGTCGGAGGGGACACAGTTTAGGATTAGCAAGAGACTGGCCCTTCCCGCCCCCCCCCCCCCCCAAGTCTATTAGGGAGCCGAGGGCGGCTTCTTCTCGTCCTACCTGTCTTCCTTTCCTACTCAAACCAGCTCCCGAGTCTGTCCGGTCAACAGGTCCAGGCGGGGTCGCTTCGACGATTTCCGCCACAAAGCTGGGGGCCATCCGAGATGCCTATGGCATCCCATCTTCTGTTCGGCTCATGATCCCCCGCCTCGGGGAGCAGGTCACTTCCAGTGGCCCGGGCCATTTTGCCTTTTACGAGGAGACCTTCTGCAGGGGTCTCCGATTTCCCTTTCACCCCTTCTTCCTATCTGTTTTGAGCAACTACCGTTTAGTTCTCATACAGTTGGTGCCGAACGCCATCAGGGTCATCTTCTCCTTTATTGTACTATGCCATGTCCACGGGTTCGTCACCCAGGTCTCCTTGTTCAAGGCATTTTTCATCCTGAAATGCCATCCCATTGAGGATGGGTGGTGGTCCTTGTCCTCTCGCCCGAAGGGCATAAGATTCGAGCTCCCCTCTTCCATCAAAGGGTGGAAGAGCAAATTTTTCTTTACGGACGTCGAGGGGGTCGACTGAGCCTAGAGCAAGCTGGATCGGTCCTCTAACCGGATCTCCGCAGTTGATACAGCTGATCGGGATGACTACGAGCAGCTTCGCACCGCCCAGATCCCCTCTCTGGAGGTCCTGCTATCAGAGCAGAACCTTTCTGATGCCAGGGCTGACCCATCGACGGGGCCGAGTGAGTCCAATCCTTTCCTCCATATGAGTTTTTTCTTTTCTTTATTTTAGGCTAACCCATTTGGCTTCTGTGCGCAGGGATGATCTTCTCGGAGGGTGACCCATTGCCAATCTCCCGGAAGAGGCCACCCACCAGGGTGGCCGCTGAGCCTTCCCCGAGGCGGGCTCGGGTTGAGGGTGTGCCGGTGTCTACCTCTGCCGTGCCAGCCACCCCGAGGGGGAAGGAGGCCGAGGGACGGACGAGGTCACAGGCCGAACCCCCCATTCTGGAGCTCGAGGCGACCATCCAGGTCGATGCTGCTATCGCTGTCACGCCGCCCCGCTCTCCCGGTCCGAGGATGGTTGAGGCCGAGGAGGCCGAGGGGGGAGAGGCCCGTACTGGAGCTCCTCCCCCGATGGGGGCTCCAACCACGACAGCGCCGGGTCCCCGACCAGTTCCTGGGGGTCCTACCACCGGAGGGATGGGCGCACCTGCTCCCCGAGAGAGCAGGAGGGACGAGGCTAGGCATCGTCTCCCATTCAAGCTGGGGCCAGAGAGCTCCTTGGCTGACAATCGCGTCCTAGCCACTCGCATGATGGATTTCTCCATCCATCCATGCGATCGGGAGGAGATGGATGGGCTGCTGGTGGGAGCTGTGATCGATAGCATCTTTTTCCATCTCTACACGGTAAGCAACTCCACTTTTTTCCTCTCCTTATTTTTTCTTCTCCTTTTTTTTTTGAACTCTCCATATGATGCAGATGGGTGTCGAGGCCCTTTTCATCAGGAGCTACTGTCGAAACTAGGAGCGAGCTGAGCAGCAACAGGCGGTCAAGATCACGTCGCTGAAGGCTGACATGAAGGGAGGGCCGACTTCGAAGGGGTGCTTGACCGACGGGTCAAGGACCTCAAGAGGCAGCTCGCCGACTCTGAGGGCGAGCGAAGGAGCTCCAAGAGTGCCTCGACCGCGAGCAAGGGCAGTCGAGGAAGAAGGCCGAGGAGCTTGCCGATGCTGAGCGACGGTTGGGCGTGTTCAACGCCGAGGCGGCCCGGCAGAAGGGGATCGCCCGGTCCCTCCAGGCCCGGCTGGCGACGGAGAAGGAGAAGTTGGCCGTGGCCCAGAGGGCAGCCGAGGAGGTGGCCAGGTCAGTTGTGGATGCCAGGCACGAGGTGGCCGTAGCGAGGAAGGAAGCCGAGGAGGCGGTTGCAAGGTACAGGACCTCGGAGGAGTTTCTTGCTGAGATCCAACAGACGGCGTCGGATTCCTTCTTTAAGGGATTCATGTACCTGCGTCGCCTGGTTGAGGGGTTCATCTCAGCCGAGGGCCATAGCCGCCTCAACTATCCGGGCACTTCAGACCAGGAGGCGGGCGCTGAGGAGGCCATTGCTCTCGAGTCTTCTGCGCCAGCCGAGGTCGGGGCCGTGCCATCTGAACCCGGAGCCCTGTAGCCGGAAGTCCCTGTTGATGGAGACTCCTAGCCTGGCGGTCCAGCCGAGCAGTAGTTATTTTTATTCCCTTTGTACTTTGTCTTTTCTTTTCTGTACTTGGCAGGGCCACCAGGCATGTCGGGCGCCCGCAGGATGCTTGTAACTGACACTTAATCAATAAACCTTAAGCTTTCTCGCAACCATTTTCTTTGTATGGCTCTTCCTTTCTTTCTCTCTTTCTTTCACTCCCCTTCTTCCTTTTCTTTCCTTTTGATGAGTGGGAAGATCAGAGAGGAGGGTCTCGCCTCGTGTGGAGTTGAGTTATTATTAGACTCCAATGCCAGCAAGTCGGGCGCAAATTGATGGCACTTGAGAGCTACTGGGCTCGAAGGTGCTGTTGACCGAAAGCTGTGTGGCTCGAAGATCTTTTGGCTGGAGATCTGAGCTCCGATCTTGAGTTGGCATCCTGGAGCTGGGCTCGGGGACATTGATGACTGAGAGCTGCGTGGCTCGAAGGTCCCTTGGCTGGAGATCTGAGCTCCAGTCTTAGGCTGGCATCCTAGAGCTGGGCTCGGGGACGTTGATGACTAAGAGCTGCGTGGCTCGAAGGTTCCTTGGCCGGAGATCTGAGCTCCGGTCTTGGGCTGGCATCCTGGAGCTGGGCTCGGGGATATTGATGACTAAGAAGTGGTGGCTTGTTCCCCTCTCGTTCTCTTTCTTTCCTTCCCCTCTCATTTTTTCTTCTTCTTTTTTTTTTTGGAGTGGGAGATCAGAGAAGAGGGTTCTTGCCGTGTTCCCCTCTCGTTCTCTTTCTTTCCTTCCCCTCTCATCTTTTTTTCGAATGGGGAGATCAGAGAAGAGGGTTCTTGCCGTGTTCCCCTCTCGTTCTCTTTCTTTCCTTCTCCTCTCGTCTTCTTTTCAAGTGGGGAGATCAGAGAAGAGGGTTCTTGCCATGTTCCCCTCTCGTTCTCTTTCTTTCATTCCCCTCTCATCTTTTTTTCGAGTGGGGAGATCAGAGAAAAGAGTTACAGGACTTGATTGCCTTAGAGCTAGGCTCGAGGCCTTCCTGGACGTGGAGCTGGGCTCGGGTCCAGGGGTTGCTTGAGTGCTTGGCTCAGGTCTTTGGCACCTTGGAGCTAGGCTCGAGGCGTTGATGGGAGCTACTTGGCCCCATGATCCCTTGGCATCTCGGAGCTGGGCTCGGAGATGTTTGAGGTTGAGAGCGGCTTGGCTCGGTGATCCCTTGGCCAGAAATTTGAGCTCCGGTCTTAGGTTGACATCCTGGAGCTGAGCTCGAGGACGTTGCTGGTTGAGAGCGGCGTGGCTCAGTGATCCCTTGGCCAGAGATCTGAGCTCCGATCTTGGGTTGGCATCCTGGAGCTAGGCTCGGGGATGTTGCTGGTTGAGACCGACGTGGCTCGGTGATCCCTTGGCCGGAGATCTGAGCTCCGGTCTTGGGTTGGCATCCTGGAGCTGGGCTCGGGGATGTTGCTGGTTGAGAGCGGTGTGGCTCGGTGATCCTTCGACGTCCTGGAGCTAGGCTCGGGGATGTTGGTGGAATTCTCCTACAAGACAGATAAACACTTGCGTGCGCAAGAAAAAACCATTGTCATTATTATTGCCGGGAAACCTTACATTATTGGTAGTATTTCCGCAAGTTGCAGGCATTCCACGTTCTAGGGAACCTAATGCCGCCGAAATCTTCAAGGTAATAAGCCCCTTGTGAGAGGGCTTTGGCTACTTTGTAGGGGCCTTCCCAGTTCGGTAAAAGCTTGCCTCACTCTCTGGGCTGAGATGCCTCTACCCGCCGTAGCACCAAGTCTCCGGGCTTGAAAGCTTTTGGCCTGATGCGGGCATTGTAGTACCGGGCTACTCGTTGCCGGTAGGCCACCATCCGTAGGTGGGCTTTGTCCCTTGCCTCTTCAAGAAGGTCCAGGTTAAGCAGGAGGTGCGTCGAGTTCCGTACTTCGTTGTACTGCTGCACCCTCAACGTGGGCGCACCGCGCTCGACCATGATGATGGCTTCGGCACCAAAAACAAGGCTGAAGGGCGTCTCATTTTTTGCCGTCCTTGGCGTTGTGTGTTAGGCCCATAGGATGCTTGGGAGTTCTTCTGCCCACCTGCCCTTAGCTTGGTCCAGCCTGGTTTAGAGTCCTTGAAGGATGGTCTGGTTAGTCACCTCGGCTTCTCCATTTGTTTGAGGGTGAGCCACTGAGGTGAACCAGTGTTGGATGCCTTGCTCGGCGCAGAATCCTTCGAACTCGCGATTGTCGAACTGTCGCCCGTTGTCGGTGATGATATAATGGGGGAGCCCGAAGTGGCAAATGATTGACTTCCAGAAGAACTGGCGGACATTGGCTTCCGTGATCTGAGCTAGCGGCTCTGCTTCGACCCACTTGGTGAAGTAGTCGATCGCCACCAGCAGGAACTTTCACTGCCCCGGTGCTAGGGGAAATGGTCTCAAGATGTCCATTCCCCACTGAGCAAAAGGCCAAGGGGCTGAGAGTTGGGAGATCGGCGCCGCCAGCTGGCATTGTATTTGTGTGGCGCTGGAACTTGTCGCACCTTTTTACGAAGTCGGTGGCGTCCTCCCTCATGGTCTCCCAAAAGTACCCCTGGCAGAGAGCTTTATAAGCCAGTGTCCTCCCTCCCACGTGGTTCCCGCAGAGGCCTTCATGTATCTCTTGGAGCACGAAGGTTGCCTCGACGGGCCTGAGGCATCTCAGGAGTGGGTAAGAGTAAGATCGGCGGTAAAGCTGTCTTCCATCAGAACGAACTGGGAGGCCTTCTTCTTGACGAGGGCAGCTTCCACACGATCTTTGGGCAAGGTGCCGTCAATGATGTACAGGACGTATTTGTCCACCCAGCTCAGCTCGGGGGTGACTTGATGTACCTCTGCCGAGCTCTCGTAGCTGGAACTTTCGAGGGACTCGATGTAGGCATGTTCCAGCGACGAGTCCGGCAAGGTCGCGAGTCTGGACAGTGCATCCGCGCGTGCATTCTTCCCTCGGGGATGTGGAAGATGCTGAAGCGTCGGAGGCCCGCCGTGCTTGCACGAACCTGCTCCAGGTACTTCATCATCTGGGCATCCCTCGCTTCATATTCTTCGAAGACTTGTCCGGCGACTAGTTGGGAGTCGGTGAAGACTTTCAAGTCCCGCACACCCAGCTTGCGGGAGACTCTCAAGCCCACGAGGAGTGCCTTGTACTCCACCTGGTTATTAGTCGCGGCGAACTTGAAGCAAAGGGCGCATTCTGCCACAACCCCGTCGCTGTTGGTTAGGATGAGGCCTGCTCCGCTCCCGCTGGAATTGGATGCTCCATCTACGTGGAGGATCCAGGGCTCTTCTCCTGGCCCGGGCTCCGTTGCTGTCTGCTCTGGCTCCTCGGCGAACCCGGTGCACTCGACCACAAAGTGGCTAGGACTTGGGCCTTTTTTGAAGACCTCGGTCGATACGCTATGTCGAATTCGTTGAGCAGCAGGGACCACTTACCCAACCTCCCAGATGTCTCGGGTCGGGTGAGGATGGTCCTCAGCAGCTGGTCCGTCACGACCACTATTGGGTGTGCTTGGAAGTAGGGCCCGAGGCGCTTAGCAGATATTATTAGTGCAAAAATGAGTTTCTCAGAGCGAGTATACCTGATCTCCGCATCGCGGAGGATTTTGCTAGTGTAGTACATCGGCTTTTGAGATTTGTCATCGTCTATGCGGACGAGGACCGAGATGACAGCTCCCGGTGTAACCGCCAGGTACAATAAAAGCTCCTCTCCCTCCTCTGACTTGGAGAGCAACGGGGGGGAGGCAAGGAAGTTCTTCAGCTCCTCGAAGGCTGTCTTGCACTCCTCGATCCAGGTGAAGTCGTGCATCTTGCACAGCGCCTTGAAAAATGGCAGACAACGATCAGCCGACCTCGAGATGAATGTGCTGAGGGCGGCGACACGTCCCGTCAGGCGCTGGACCTGCTTCTTGGAGGTCAGGTGTTCCATGTTGATGATGGCTTGCACCTTCTTCGGGTTTGCTTCGATGCCCCTCTGGGTAACCATGAAGCCGAGGAATTTTCTTGCCGCCACCCCGAAGGCGCACTTCGTCGGGTTCAGCTTCATCTAATGTTACCGCAGGTTATGGAGGGACTCGGTGAGGTCAGCTACATGGCTCGAGCCCGGCCTGCTCATAACGAGCATGTCATCCATATACACTTGCATGTTGCGGCCTATTTGGTCCTTGAAGACCTTACTGACCAGGCACTGGTAGGTGGCTCCTGCGTTCTTCAGACCAAAAGGCATCATCCTGTAGCAGTATGTTCCTTGGTCGGTGACGAAGGCGGTGTGCTCCTCGTATTTTGGATGCATGCGGATTTGATTGTACCCGGAGAACGCATCCATGAAGGAGAGCAGCCGGTGGCCAGAGGTGGCATTCATCAGCTGGTCGATCTTCGGGAGAGAGAAGCTGTCCTTTAGGCAAGCTTTATTGAGGTCGGTGTAGTCGACACAAATCCTCCATTTGCCATTATTCTTCCTGACCATCACTACATTCTCCAGCCAGCTCGGGTATTGGACCTCTCGAACGAAACCGGCAGCCAGGAGTTTATCAACTTCCTCCTTGATAGCTGCCTGTCTCTTAGGGGCGAAACTCCTCTTCTTCTGTCGAGCTGGTTTATGTTTCGGGTCAACACTTAATTTGTGAGTAATGACGTCAGGAGGGATACCTGGTATGTCCGCCACCGTCCAGGCGAACACATCTGCATTCGCCCACAGGAATCCCAGTAGTTGGGCCCTCTCCTCCTCGAGTAGCTGGGCTTCGATCTGCACCGTCTTCGTGGGGTCATCCCCGAGCGGGTAAGAAAGTAGGCACTCGATCGGGCCTCCCCTGGGATCTTGGATCCTTTGGTCGAGGTCATCCACACTGGGGTCGTCCTGAGGGACCTTGGCGCAAGGGAGGGTTTGGAAATAATGCTGTGCCGGCTGGGGTGCTCCCTTAATCTTCCCGACACCGTAGGGGGTTGGGAACTGCACAAGTAGCCTCTTGGTGGAGACAACGGCGTTGAGCAAATTGAGCCCGGTCGACCCAATATCATGTTGTAGGCAGGAGGAAGCCTTACTACCGTGAAAGTCATCATGACGGTGCTCTGCCTAGGTGGGGTTCCAGCAGTGACCGGGAGAGTGATTTCTCCTTCTACTCTTATGGAATCGCCCGTGAAATCAACAAGGGGTGTGTGCACGGGCTTAAGCTGATCGAGGGAGAGATTCATCATGGAGAAGGCTTCATAAAAAAGCACATCTATGGAGCTTCCACTATCAACCATGATGTGCTTTACAGGGTGCTTCGCGATCGTTATCTCGATGACCATGGTATCATTATTTATATTTTTCTCCCCGTCATCCCCCTCCCTCATAAAGGGGAGTACATTCTCAGAGTCCCCTGCCCCCGGGTCCTCTTGGATGCACGCGCAACTCCCCAGGAGATCATGTCCACCGGCTTCTCGATGGGGCGATTGTCGATGGTTGGAGCTGGCGGAAGAGCAACGAGCGCCTGGGACTCCACTTGAGGTCTGCTCCCCACGAACCTCTTGAGGTAGCCTCTCTTGATGAGCTCCTCAATCTCCCACTTGAGGTTGCGGCATTCCTCGATGTTGTGGTCGCGGTGAAAGCGACAGTACTTCATCTTGTCACGGCCGGTGGAGGTCCTCAACGGAGGCGGGCGTCTCAGGTAGTCCTCGCCTTCAATCTCCATGAGGATCTTCGTCCTCGGGGCGAGGAGAGGGGTGTAACCCTCCTTAGGAATGGTGGTCCCTCTTAGTTTTGGTCGATCCCTCCTGGAGCTCGGAGCCTGGGGTGTTGGCTTCCGGGTTCCGGATGCTTCGATGGGGGCCAACTTCTTCAGGGATCCTCCGTCGAGCTCCCATCTCGTACGGTCCGCCTCCTCGGCGCGGATATACTTTTGGGCCCGGAGAAGGAGCTCGGAGTAGGTCTTGGGGGGCTTCTTATCCAGCGAATAGGTCAGGCAGGAGATCCTGAGCCTTCGCTTCAGTGCCAGCATTGTGACTGGCTCTTCAAGATTGTAGATCTCCAATGCGACGGCCTTGAAGCGGGCCACGTAGTCCCGCAGGGGCTCGCGGTCCTGCTACCGGATGGAGAAGAGGCTGTCTGCCTCTCGTGGCAACTTCCTGCAAGCGTCGAAGTGAGCCACGAACTTCTGCCCTAGCTGGGTGAAGGAGCTGATGCTCTCCGGCTCCAAACGGGTGAACCACACCCGGGCTGCCTTCTGAAGTGTAGCAGGAAAAGCGATGCAAAGAAGAGCATCGATGGCCCCGTGGACCCTCATGAGGATCCGGTAGCTTTCCAGGTGGTCCAGGGGGTCGGTGGTCCCATCGTAAGGATCCACCTGTGGCATCCGGAACCGATGCGGGATCGACTTTGCTTGGATTTCATGGAAGAATGGGGGACGGGCGTCGTAGCCCGCTGGCTCACTAGCGGAGCCCTGCATGCTGGCAAATCGACGGACAAACTCGGCCAGCTTGCGTTCATGGTTCTCCAGGCGCCTTTCCACCGCGCGCCTGATGGCTTCATCAGTGGACCCCTCCGTCGAAGGAGACGGAGAATGTGACTTGGATGCGTGGCACCCGTGATGGGGTGTTTTGCTTTTCTTGCCTCGATGGGGTCTGGACGCCTCCCGCCCGAAGTTTGGTGAGCGGCTCTCTCTGTCGGCAGAGCCAGCTCGTTGCCTCTTCGTCGGAGCTTGATGGCTGCCCTGGTTGTCGGTGGTGGCCCGTGGCTGTGATGGCCTTCCTTGGAAGGAGCGCAAGTTGTTGCGGGGAGCTGCGACATGGGCCGCCGGAGTCCCTGGCTGCTGGTGGGTAGCCACGGACCGGTGCTGGTGCTGAAGCTAGCGCACTGCCGTGACAAGGACTTGCATTTGCTGGGCGAGTGCAGCCAGCTAGGCTTCTTGCGGAGGTGGCTGAACCGGCATGGATGGCTCCGCTTCTTGGCAGTGTGGGTTCCCCTGGGAGGGGGAGTCCCCCGCATGACTGGTGGAGGCCTCCCTTTCCTTGGTTCACCATCCTTCCGCCTGGCTTTCCTGTGAAGAGATGGAGGGTTCGACTTGGATCGAATCGTTCACAATGTTGCCGTCCCCCCTACCTGGTACGTCAATCTATTACCACCAAGATCACCATGGCCCATAGCTACTGCTGGTGCCGGAGTGCGCTCCCTTCACTGCCTGGCGGTCCCCTGCTCCTGGATCTACGAAACAGGGGTTAGTGACCCGGGTCGGGGTTTCCGGCGGGGGCACTCCGACGGTCAAATTAGTGACGATCCAGGAAAACAGATCCTCCTGGTCGGCCTCTCTTGATGGACTCCGCATTAGGAGGAGTAAAAGATGTGTGTGAAGACAAAAATGTTACAAGGGGAGAATGATGGCGGGGACAGAGAGGTTCCCTATTCCTCCGCCTCTCCTTGTATCCCTCATTTTCGTTCAACTGTGATAGTAGTGGTGGCGCTTCGCCCTCTTGGTCGAGCTTGCGCTTGTGTTTGTGGTCGATTATTGTTGTTGCCTCCCCCCTTTTGGGGGTGTCGACTGCTCTTTGTAGTTGAAAATTGGTCGTTAGGCACTTTCCTCGGGATCTTCGCTGGGATGGTAGGCGCGTGCGGCAGGATTCCGTGCCGTGGATGAGACGTCTTTCCTGACAGGTAGTAGGGGAAGCTTCCATTCATTCTGATATCCCCTCCGATCATCCCATTCCGGAAGCTTGGCAGAGCCTCAATCCGGGGGTCGCCGTCCTAGGGGTTCGTACTTTCTGGCTGGCCTATCTCCTAGGAAGTACGACCGGACAGGTAGTTATGGCGGTATGGGGGCCGCCGTTCTGTAGTCCTCGGGCAGCTCGCCGGTGTCCCGGGATGGCAAAGCTTGCTCCGGTCTGGATGCTCCGAGCTCATATGGTCACCTTGATGGAGGAGGGAAGAGCACGGGCCTGGTCTAGAGGGCGCGTGCTTGGAGAGGCTCCATGTTGGCGGGTGAGCACTGAGCTCGACCTCTACCACAGGGCTCTAACTCTGAGGGTCTCGCTCTGGAGGGCAGAGGCACGATCCGGTCCAGAGGCGCGTGCTCGGAGAGGCTCCACGTTGACGGTGAGAGCTGAGCTCGACCTCGACCACAGGGCTCTGATCTCCGAGGGTCTCGCTCTGGAGGGCAGAGGACGGACCCAGTCCAGAGGGCACGCGCTCGAAGAGGCTCTACATTGACGGGTGAGCGCTAAGCTCGACCTCGACCACAGGGCTCTAATCTCCGGGATCTCGCTCTGAGGGCAGACGGACCGGTCCAGGGGCGCGCTCTTGGAGAGGCTCCACGTTGGTGGGTGAGCGCTGAGCTCGACCTCGACCACAGGGCTCTAACCTCTAAGGATCTCGCTCTGGAGGGCAGAGGGCGGATCTGACCTGGGCATCCCGAGCTCGCAGGCCCGACCTGGCGGAGGATGGAGCTCGGCTCGTTGCCTTGAGGGAGCTCAGGTCAGCTCGGCAGAACGGTCCGAGCTGAGGTGTTGCCTTGGCGTCCGACGCGACGGTCTCCTTTGACGTGGCGCCTATCAGCTACCCACGTCAGTGGTCTCGCCACATCACGAAGACTTAGCATATTTTCAAGTCCGAAGACTTGCCATTCTTATCTAGATTTGGTATTATCTTTTATCTTAATTATATGGAATTATCCCAAGTCTGAAGACTTAGTGTATTTTCCAGTCTGAAGACTTGGCATCTTTATCTGGAGACTTGGTATTATTTCTCGTCTCAATTATATGGAATTATCCTGAGTCCGAATACTTAGCATATTTTCAAGTTCGAAGACTTGGCATTCTTATCTGGATTTGGTATTATCTCTTATCTTAATTATATGGAATTATCCCAAGTCCGAAAACTTAGCATATTTTCAAGTCCGAAGACTTGGCATCTTTATCTAGAGACTTGGTGTTATTTCTTATTTCAATTATTTAAAATTATCCTAAGTTCGAAGGCTTAGTACATTTTTCAGATCCAGAAATCTGTATTATTATTTACAGACTTGGTGTCTTAACATCTCGGGATCATTCTTATTCTGATATTGTTATCAATACAATATAATCTTGATCGGATTTTTGAAATTTCGTTTCTTGAAAGGTTCTCGTTCTGAGTCCGAGGACTTAGCGTTATTCTATATTTTGGCGGTTTCAATCATATTCTAATCGAAGACTTTATACTTGGGAAAGTTTCCATTCACTCACATGTACATTCACAAAGAAATGTCTCATTGGAATAAGTTTTCATTTATAAGATCTTTTACATTCTTTCAAAAGAAGAAGGGAAAAGGAAGAAGTTACAGATCACCCTCTGCTGGAGTATCTTCAGCTTGGATGAGGTCGATCGGATTAGTCATTTCTTCGGCTGTTGCTGGTGCTTCGGAGGGACCTTCTTGTGATTCGGGCTCACTTGGATCTTCAAGAACAAACAGTTGAATTCCCGAAATATCCATATTTGGATAGAGGTTTTGCACCACTTTCACTCCATCATTGAAGCCTCCTTTGTAACTATAAGATCCCGCTTCAATCATTTCACCTTCAAAAGTCGAAGATGCTTTATAATCTTCTACCGCTCTTCTCAGTTGATATTTTAATGATCGAATCTCTTCAGCTGAAGATTCGACCCTTCCAATGGCCTCTTCGGCCTTTTTGACAGCTTCTTCGTCTTCTGATGGGTTTCCTTGAATAAAGACTCCAAAGACTGGATCTTCTTCAGCCTTTTCTTAAGTTTTGCCTCTTGTTCAGAGTTCTTTGATTGAATTTTTTCTGCATCAGCTTTCAAACTCTAAACAAGAGTGTTATTTTGAGCAGCTTTTCCTCCATAGCCTACCTTTGTTCCTCAGCTATTGTCTTCTCGGTCTCAGCCAATTTCACCTTTTCCTTCATTTTCTTATAGTTGTCTCTGAAATCAAAAATACCTTCTTGCATGATAGTAATATCATGGATCATCTACATTGACAAACAGAGGTTAGCAACAGCAGTCTATACTTTGAAAACATAAAAGTTCGATGCTTACCTTTAGTGCAGACGAATATACTGAGTCAGAGACATCTTCGATACACCGGGACTTGGTATTGTCCCAATCCCTGGGAAGAAGCGTGCGCTTCATCAACTCCCTGGCTCGGGATTCTCCAGGCCCCGCGCTTCGGAAAAGATGGTAAAATCCATATTGCAACCTTTTTCTAAAGGGGTGCTCCTCCTGGGATTGTCCTCGGAGCGATTTTTGCTTTCCTTTTTCTTTTCTCCTTCGGAGGTGCAAGGAGAGACTCCCTATCAAATGCCAAATCACGTTGTTCTGGAGGGGGCATCAGACGGGGACTCATCGATGAGGGCCTCTTTGGAGATGGACTCCTTGAAGGTTCAGCTGGACTTGGCAAAGAAGTGGGAGGTATTTCTTCGTCCGATGTGGGCCTCATCGAAGGGGTGCTCGAGCCCTCTTCAGCTCTTGCTTTCTTTCGAGCTTCGGACTCCGTCGGAACTGGCACCGCCCTCTTCCTGGAAGCCTGTCGAACTTTATCAAGCTTCGACTTCATTGGTTCACCTGCAATCAAAGGATTTCACCATATATATATAAAAGAGAAAGATGGAGATAAGAAAAATTTGAATACCAATATCTCTATACGTAATGCCGGGACTTCGCTTCGGTGAAGGTTTTCTTCCTTGCAACATTTTCGGCTCTGATAAAGTTTCAAAGTCTTTGAAATTTTCGGTGAAATGCTTTTTCACTTAGCATACAAAGAAAAAATAGGGTTTCCACTCATGTATGGCACTAGGGGTTCTTTTTATTAGTCTCTAACCTGGCCAAGGACCTATGACCCACCATCCCTTGCCATGGAAGTCTCTCTTTAGTACGAACAGGGAAGTAAATAAGGAAGTCCTAGGCTCCACGTTCCGAAGCTTGCAAAGAACTAGAAATCCACAGATGTTCCTAAAGCTATTCGAAGTTAGCTATGTCGGAACTATTTGGTAAAGATTGAAAATCTTCATGAAAAAAGGATGAAGTGGAAGCCGAAGATCGGCCTTAAGGTGGTCTTTGTATATGGCAATTGATCTCATAGGGGGGTTATCTACTCTTTCTTCGGGTTTCGGGAGGATTGTTTTAAAAGTTTATGGAATGTGAAAGCGGTTCCTAACACTTTCTAGCTTGGCAAGCGATAGGGAACTAGCAACAGTATCGGGAGATCTCTCCGGACTCCTCTTCCTACCCGAACTTTTCTCCCTACTGGTTTCACCTCCCGGTGAACCCCTACTAGTTTCACCTCCCGGCAAACCCCTGCTAGTGGAAAGATTCCTAGTGGACTCCAACATTGCAAAGAAACAAAAAGAAAAAGAGAAGAAAGACTTCTACCTCCGAAAGAAACG
This sequence comes from Areca catechu, assembly GCA_021397845.1. Classification (NCBI taxonomy): domain Eukaryota; kingdom Viridiplantae; phylum Streptophyta; class Magnoliopsida; order Arecales; family Arecaceae; genus Areca; species Areca catechu. The sequence continues at coordinate 119,748,787 of CM038038.1, forward strand.
AAAATGGTGGGTTGCAGCGCAGAGCAAAAGGAAGAAGGAACGCGGGTGCAAAGAAAATTCTTCTTGTGAAGTTCTTCCTTTTATAGGTGAAGTTATGGAATTTCGAGACGGTTTGGAGATCTCCTCGATCGTGCACCATGTCAACGGCCTTGATCATAGATATGATTTTCTAAGAACCGCCATTAATAAGGCGATGATTGTGATCCGTGTGAAATGTCGTGAATGGCCATGATGGCTTTTCAACTGTGATCAAGCCTCAGATAATTGCCAGGTGTCTTGCCTCGATTAAATAAGAGCCCTTTTTAAAAAGATTTCTCAGAGTTTTTCTAGATTCGAAATGTCTTTTTCGAAACAGCAAATGAAAAGGCGACACGTGTCTTCACCATGTCTTTCACGCCACCAAGCAGTTATTATGAAAGACGTGTCAAAAATCAGCGCCATCATTACTTGTCAGTTACCACTAAACGATAAATTTTAAATACTCCTATTTTTCGAAATTAAATCATTTCGAACTTGGAAGTGGGGGGCAGCTGTTATAACATCCTGGTTTTATTTTAATTAATTACTTGGCTATTCTTTGAACCAACTTCAATTTTTTGGTTTATTAGTCAAATCAATATACAAATGAAAATATCTCTTAGACTTGATGAAGATTCTGATCTACAAAAGGATGTTTTATATCTTCGACTTCGTATCTTTATCTTGTTCCGAAGAGTAAGCCCAATAACCTTAAGTCTCTGGCTTCGTATCTTTATCTTGGTCCGAAGAGTAAGCCTAACGATCTCATATCTCTGGCTTCGTATTCTTATTTTGGTTCGAAGAGTAAGCCTAACGATCTCATATCTCCGGGTTTGTATCTTTGTCTTTGTTCGAAGAGCAAGCCTAACGATCTTATATCTCCGGCTTCGTATCTTTATCTTGGTCCGAAGATCAAGTTTATCAACCTTATATCTCCGGCATCATATTCTTATCTTGATTCGAAAACTAAGCCTAGTAACCTTATATTTCCAGCATCATACCTTCAGCATAGTCCGAAGAGCATGCCATCTTATTTTCAGGTTAGCTGTAAGTGTTTATCTATTTTTTCTTGTTATTTCCAAAAAAATTCTTTCAAAGTATAGTTAACTTCATTTTATAAATTCAATAATTTTCTATCTCAATCAAAAGATTTCCGGCTCATCTATCAACTTGATTTTTTATGCTAATGTGGTGCTAGAGGATTGGTGCAATCCATGTATGTTAGACGTTCCATAAGATTTTGCCAGGTGAAATAAGGTTAATATTGCGTTTCAACCTGCATGATACACCAATGTAGATAGCCGAGGTATTAGCCTTCGAAATTCTTGCTGGGGGAAGAATGTATCTGGGTTGAGTGTGAAAAGAAAATGTGAGCTTAGGTGTTGTTAGAGGCCAGCATGCTAAGGACAAATGAGGCCTCATGGTTCGTTGAGGAAATTAAGACACGGTCCTACCAAAAAAAAAAAAAAAAAAATTAAGGCACAGTCAAATCGGAGGTGCCACCCGGCCATTTCTTCGAAACAAGACCGCGACCATTCGCTATCGCTGATATCGGTTTCATGGCTAAATACTTAATGCGTAGGTTAATTTAGGACCTTCCAGATGGTGAGCGCAGGAGGAAAGGATGTTATCATATATTTTACCCATCTAAGATTCAAGGTTTGGTATCATGGTTGACTCAAAATAAATTTTATGTATTTTTTTTTGAAACCTAAACATGAATTGTAGGATTGATTAAAAAAGTTTTAGATTCCAACTTTTTTTTCTAGTACTTAGATTGAGACTGAAATAACGTAAGGCTGAGTTGTCTTTGTAATCATCTTGTCCCGAATATTTTTCAATAAAATGAAAAAAATAAGTTGGGTGACAAAAATATTCTTAAAAAAGGAAGCGATAAAATCTTGAACGGAAAGATCGAGATATATAGAAAAAAATTTAAAATTTTCAAATTAGCTATGCTGATCTCCCTCTCATTTCTTATCGTACCTGTATAAGAGATCCAATAAAAGAATGTACTCGTCCCTACCTATATTTCAATGACGAGAATAAGAGATCCAATAAAAGAATGTACTCGTCCCTTACAAAATTACCTGTAGTCCTTTCTAGTATTATAAAATACATTCAAAGAAACCAATACAAGGATAGTATTTGGAAGCCCTGTTCTTATTTCAGATAATTTTTTAAATATTTATGGAAATCAAGATGGATCATCTAAAATAAGCTATTGTGATCAACTTTTGATATTCTAAAAAATTATTTCATTGTAAATCATGAAATAATTTATTTTAAATTATTTTATTTTTATGTAGTGAGCCTCGTTACAATAATATTATTGGAATAAAATTATTATTCTAAATTTTTAATCAAAACAGTAATATGAAATAATAAGGATGGATAATTATTTTTAAAAATTAATATTTTTATTTAAAAAATATTTTTTTATTTATCCAATCACTACCTACAAGTGCATTAATGTAGGAATTCGAGCATATATATCCGAATTTTTTTTAAAAAAATAATATAAAAAAAACTTAATTACCAAAATAAGTGATCCGTAATATATTTACGGATTTCGGTGGCACGTGGCAAAAACCGGGATAATTCGGGAAAAAAAATTTGACACGTCGGACTGCCGGACATAAACGCCTGAATTCGTCTTTTGAAAAGATGAATTCTCAGTTGAATTCGTCTTTTCAAAAGCCGAATTCAAGCCCCGCACGTTACCCATCTCGGAAGCCGGCCACCGCTCTGCGAGCTCGTCACGTGGACTGGGATTTATGAATTCGTCCTTCGAAAAGACGAATTCTCAGTCGAATTCGTCTTTTCGAAAGACGAATTCAGGCAGTATACCCCCCAGAGCCTTCTTCTTCTTCTGTTCTTCTTCGCTGTTCTTCTTCGCGTTGTCTCCCCCCGCCCCGACTCGCTGTCTCTCTTCCCCTCCCGGCCCCATCCCCCTCTCCCGGTCCAATCTTCTTCATTGTCTCCGGGTCCATTTTAAATATATTTGTTTATATCCGGTCCGGCCGCATCCCTTTTAAAAGTTTGGTTTTATTTTGATCCGGTCCGATTTAATTTTTTTGGTTCTTCAACGGTCTCTATGATTTATTATTTAAAAATTTTTGTTTGTTTGTTGCTAGATCTGTTCGAAGGAATCCGATTCGGAAAAAGTCCAAGAATATTTGGAAATATACTTTCTTCTAGGTAATTACTATATTTCTTATGTTATTATAATTTTTTTGAATAATATTATTATGTTGTTTGTTTGGTATGAAATTTAGAATAATTAGTAGGATAATTTTGGTATGAAATTTAGAATAATTAGTAGATAATTTTGTTTGTTTTATGATGTTTTTGTTATAATACAATTGTAATTATATATTTTTGTTTATATTTATATAATATGTAATTGATAATTGTATAATTATAATTGTATTGATAATAATTAATTAAATTAAAAATATATATTATAAATTAATGTATTGATATTATAATTGCAATATAATTATTCTAATTATTAAAATTTTAATATTTAGTATTATAATATAATTGTAATTGTATTGATAATGATTAATTAAATAAAAGTATATATTATAAATTAATGTATTGATATTTTATTTATAATATCATTATTCTAATTATTTAGATTTTAATATTTAGTATTATGATATAATTGTAATTGTATTGATAATGATTAATTAAATAAAAAAGTTTATATTATAAATAAATGTATTGATATTATAATTGTAATATAATTATTCTAATTATTAAGATTTTAATATTTAGTATTATGATATAATTGTAATTGTATTGATAATGATTAATTAAATAAAAAAGTATATATTAAAAATTAATGTATTGATATTATATATATAATATCATTATTCTAATTATTAAGATTTTAATATTTTGTATTATGATATAATTATAATTGTATTGATAATGGTTAATTAAATAAAAAAGTATATATTATAAATAAATGTATTGATATTATATTTGTAATATCATTATTTTAATTATTAAGATTTTAATATTTAGTATTATGATATAATTGTAATTGTATTGATAATGGTTAATTAAATAAAAATATATATAGCATGCATTATGAATTTTTAGATTAAGCATTTGATTTTCTATATATATTTTTATAAAATTTGTATTTCATTGAACCGTAGACCCGTCAATTGCTTGATATGCATATTCTGTAGTATCCGTACATTTTTCTATACTTGTACGGATCTGAGAATTATGCATGTTAATCAATTGATTGTCCAATTTGGACAGTTAGGGAATTGTAAATAATTTTACAGGTCAATTTATAGTAATCAAACGGTGTGCAATGAAGGCCGAATGAAATTTTGATCATCATTTTCCTTTTGTTCTTTGCATACATAAATATTTGTATGTGGAGAACTAAGAAAAAATGCTGCCAAAATTTCATTCGGTTTTCATTGCATACCGTTTGATTATTATAAGTTGACCCATAAAATTAATGCAATTCCTGAATGGGATAGGACCTTTACCTAGTAGTTGACGATATGATGCATTCATCGTGATAGTAAAATAATTATATTTTTAATTTTATTGTCATATTAATTATGTAATTTAATTAGTTTATTAATGATATCAATATATGAGAAAGTTATTTCTAAATATATTTTGTTAATTAAACATGTAGGATCTAATGGGAGAAACAATCATAGCATTATGTTATATAGGTGGTTCTATGATTAATGGATCAAATGGAATTGAGTATAATCAGGGACCAAAAAGGCAATTAGAATCAGTTCTGATATGACATTCCAAGAATTAGAGAACAAAATATGTAGAGTTCTCCATATTGATAGAACTGGAAAAAAAGTTTTGATTATCTATAGATCCACAAGTTGTCCAGCCGACATTTATAAAGTACAAACCTGTTCCATTAACCGATGATGAAGACATGGAGATAATGTTTTCAACTATCGGTTTACATCCATGTATATCGGGTGCAAAGTTATATATAGTATCCAAACCATTGAAGCTCCTGAACCTGATTGCGAACAGGATGATTACGAAGAAGTTGTTCGAAATATAGCAACAACTCGTGTAACTGAACAGGTTCTATCATATAGTATCCGAATAAAACAGATAATGAAGTGGAAAATATTGGCTCAGTTTTTACTGTAGATCCGTTACGTACGGTGGACAGTACTGTCCAGAAAGTAATATTAGAGAAGCATCAATATATACAGTTGCTGATGACAGGGTGCATGTCGATATTCAACTTTTTAGTGAGAATAATGATGAAAGTGAACATAATTTGGCTGATGAAGGTGACGAGGCCGATACTTCATATCCAGTACGAAGTCCAGAGGATACCACTGTTCCAAATTTTTTTACATTTGAAGCTCCATCTATAACATTTACCCAGATTGATTGGAATGCTGCAAATATGTCAATGTATTCTTCAATGCATGAATAACATGTTATATGGCAAAGGAATGAGGAGTTACGTAAAGGACTCAGCTTTATAGATAAGGCATAATTGCAGACTGCAGTAAAACAATATTCTGTTGAAAGACATCATGAATTCAAGGTTATTGAATCAAATCTAAATCTATGGCATGTCAAATGTAAGAACAGAGATTCTGGCTGTCAGTGGATGCTGAGAGGTATTAAACGGCATAATTTTTTTGAGATATCACGATATACCGGTCCTCATACATGCCTATCTGCAATGATGTCTCAAGATCATTCTGGTTTGGACTCCACTTTAATTGCTATTGAAATTCGGGACCTGGTTAAAGAAATTCCTACCATTGCTATTGCTGGACTTGGTGCAGTCATAAAGAACAAATACAACTATACACTAAGTTATAGAAAATTATGAGATGCCAAACAGAAGGCGATAGCCATGCTGTTTGGAGATTGGGATATGTCATATCAATTGCTTCCAAAATGGTTGCATGCTGTACAAACATTTAATCCAGGTACCTGGGTGAAATTTATCAGCACTCCAACTGGTATACCAAATTGTGCCCAGTTTGATTGTGTATTCTGGGCCTTTGCACCCTCGATTGAAGGGTTTAAGTACTGTCGTCCGGTCATAAGTATCGATGCTACTTTCATGTATGAAAAGTATAAGGAGAAGTTGTTGATTGCAACTGCTATTGATGGAAATAATCAGATCTTTCCACTTGCATTTGATATTGTCGATGAAAAGTCAGCGGACACCTGGGATTGGTTCTTAGCTTGTATCAGAAATTTTATTACAACACGTCAGGAAATTTGTCTAATTTCTGATCGACATGCTGGTATACTTGCTGCAGTACGGAATGAGTATCTGGGTTGGCAGCCACCGCATGCTTATCATGTATATTGCCTGTGTCACGTGGCAAGTAACTTCAATTCAAGATTTCATGATCCCAAACTAAAAGATGTGGTGAAAAGAGCTGAAATGCAAACGTAGCCTAGAAAATTCCAGAAATACATGAGGAATATTGAGAAATTTAACCCAAAAGCTGTTCAGTGGTTGAATGAAATTCCTTTAGCAAAATGGACACGTTCACATGATGACGGACGACGGTATGGGATGATGATAACTAATATATCTGAGTGTTTCAATGGAGTTCTGAAAAATGCTCGATTTCTTCCCATAACAGCGTTGGTACAGTTGACTTTCTTCCGGCTTGTGTCATATTTTGAAGGCCGACGTGTCCAAGCAACAAAAGTAATGGACAAAAATGAAAGGTTTACTTCTTTTGTTATGGGACATGTCATCTCCAACCAAGCCAAAGCGACATCGCATACCATTACACGATTTGATAGAGCAATTGGCTTGTTCCAAGACCAAACTGCTAGACATCAACTGAACATGAACAGGGGATGATAATACACAGGTACTTATGATCTTTATGTATTATTGAAAATATGTTATTACGTTATGTATATGCTGAATTATGATTTTTGATGCTGTAGGTTGTTCATCTTTCCCAGCAAACATGTACATGTCAGAAATGGCAATGTTTTCATTTACCTTGTTCTCACGTCATGGCTGCTTGTGCATATGTTGCCATTTATTTTAAAATATACATTGATCGATACTATACATTGCACGATTATCATCAAACTTATGTGCTACAATTTCAACCAATTCCTCATGAAGAATATTGGCCCCAGTAAAATGAACACGGTATCATTATACCTGATGTAAATAGACTGCGACAGAAAGGTAGGCCACGATCCACGAGGATCAAAAATGATATCGATATAAGAGAAGCCGGCAACAGACGCAAGTGTACAATCTGTAAAGAAGAAGGGCATGATAGGCGGTCATGTCCAAGGCTTCTACAAGCAGATTAGTTAAATTATATCAGTCATATTTTACAGATGTTTTAATATATGGATTGTAATGTATTAGGCTAATCTTGTCATTGCTTTGTATTTTATTTGATGGATTGTAATATATGGATATGTTTTATTGTCTTATGTTTATAGCTTGTATATGGATTAATGTCCTTACTACGCATTAAATAGGTTTTGTGATTGATTTTCTTTGAATTATCACAGTTATAGATCCTGGTCCTTCTGATAGTAGTGTACTACACGGGCAGCCTTCACATAGATCATCTTTGGTCTGGGAGGGATAGGATGTTGTTTTGCACTGTCGATGTCGAGAGATAGTTATGCGCAGATCGATACCGCTCGATCGTCGTATTATACCATTGCTGATGCAGTCCGGATTCTATGGTCTGGCACGTATTGGATTTATTAGATTGGACTGGCATTTGATCACTGCTCTCGTCGAGCGGTGGCATCTAGAGATGCATACTTTTTATTTACCCCATGGAGAGGCTATCATCACCCTACAGGATGTTGCTGTTCAGTTAGGTTTGCCAGTAGATGGTCTACCAGTGACGGGTAGTACACGGGTAGACTGGAGGCAACTTTGTCTTGAGTTATTAGGGGTCGTCCCACCAAATGATAGATTGCATGGATCACGACTGAGCTTGGTCTGGCTTACCAAGCACTTCCAGGCTTTAGCATTCGATGCGGATGAGACAACTATACAGTGCTATGCTCGAGCATATATTTTACAGTTGATGGGTGGGTGCCTTTTTATGGATAAATCTGGGAACAACATGCATCTCTTGTTTCTACCTTTATTAGCGGATTTCGAGATGGCCGGACAGTATAGTTGGGGTAGCGCTGGACTCGCTTGGTTGTATAGAGAGCTGTGCAGGACGAGCCACAGAGATGTTTCTGATATTGCTGGTCGCTGTTGCTACTACAGCTGTGGGCATGGGATAGAGTTCCGATTCTTGCACCCCACAGATTACTTCAACAGGCTCCAGATCTGATGATCGATTTTGATGATGATGGAGCCGATTTACCACAGGGACCATTAGGGATGAGGTGAGTTTAGAATTTACATAATATTTTTATGCTGTGTATGATATATACTATTTTATTTAATTAATTTAATTAATTTATTTTGTAGATGGAGAGATCTTTTTTCTGTTACACATGTACCTATGCATGTGGTCTCTTCGTATCGTTATTTACTTGATCGACTGTGACCCGATGAGGTAATGAATATTGAATTTTTCGTAATGATTGACTTGTTTTATTTGTTCTTGTTTAATAAATTATACTTTAAATTATTTATAAATAGGTCATATGGCAGCCATATACTGCGCTATGATTGCACAGTTACCAGACTACTATCTACAGGGTCAGGAGATCTGGTGTGGTCGAGTGCCACTAGTATGTTTTTATATAGTAGAATGGCATTTACCCGATAGAGTGATGCACCAGTTCGGGATGCGATAGGTCATGCCAAATTAGTTTGATACGTTGTCTGCATTACATCGTATTGATATGAGAGGATGATCTGATCAGGATTGGTCCACCGTTCATTAGGATTATATACAGTTATGGATGAGTCGTCATGACTATATTATACATGATGATCCATTCGATGGTACCATGGAATATCACGATCCTTATATGCAGTGGTATCGTAGGATCACTCGTCGATTCATCAGTCACAATGGTGCAGTATATGATTACATGATAAGTAATTTAAATTTTATTATTTAAATTATAATATACGTTTAAATTTTGTCAAACTAATTATTTTTTTATTTACAGGGTAGTAGTTTTGCGATGATACTTGAGCATGCGACGTCCTCCCCGGATATACATGATATATATCATATGCCCTCCATACTCTTGGCGAGCATGAACGGATTCCACTACGTGAGTTTTATCAGGAGGGAGACAGGGAGGACGAGAATCCTTCGCCTTATTATCCATATGCATCTTCATCCGGAGCACCTCCGCCAGCTCATCACAGACGAGGTACGAGACGACATAGCACCTCTCCACATCCGATGCACGAGTTCACATCTACTGAGGATGTGGCAGCACATTTTGATTATACTACTGCACCGGATTTCATGGGCTGTCACATGATTACTCCGGACATGGAGGATCGTCGTCACATCATGTATCTGCACAGCAGGCATCACACGATGTAGAGCATACTGCATATCAGGCATCACACGATATAGAGCATGAGACAGAGTAGCATCAGCCACCTCCGATCCGTTGTCGTATATAGCCTGCACCACTATGAGACGGCCACCATGTGGGACCGAATGGTCATTTATTTTAGAATTTATTATAATTCATGTTTTCTTGTTAATTTTAAAAATTATGTGTTTTTAATATATGTGTTTATTTATATGTGTTGTGGTCCAAAATATATAAGAATTATTTATATAAGTGTTTATTTATATATGTGTTTATATGTGTTTTAGCCTAAAATAGACAAGAATCATTTATTTGCTTAACTAAATTTAAAAAATATAATTTATAATATTTAAATTATGAAAATAATAAAAATTTTATTTTTCGTTGATTTTGTCATCTATTCGGTTCTCAGTCCTGTCATCGTTCCGATCGCCAGTCCGACTACCAGGATCGATCATTGGTTTACTTACTGGTCTTGCTACTGATTCGATCATCCGTCCACCTACTGATTCGATCATCAGTCCACATATCGATCTTAAAATGATAAAAATCATTTATTTGTTCAAGTAAATTAAAAAATATATAAAATATAAAATTAAATTTATGAAAATAATAAATTATTTTAGGATTTATTAAAATTCATGATTGAGTTAATTTTTAAATTTTTTTATTAAATTTTAATTAAAAGAATATTATTTGGTGAAATCGTAGATACAATCGGCGATTTATCATTATTTTATTTTATACAAAAATATAGAATTTTAAATTTTTTTTTTAATTTTTAATGTAATTTGGTAAATAATATATTTAAAATATTTTAATTTAATATATATTAATTATTTAATAATAATAATAATAATAAATTTCTTTTTTCAGTAAAATTATGAAAGGATCCGACCCTCGGTCTTGTCACCGACCCGATCGCTAGTCCGGCTACCACCAGGATCCGACCATCGATTCACCTACCGGTCCTGCTACCAGTCTGACCATCGGTCCACCTATCGGTCAGACCATCGATCCACATATCGGTCCTGCAATTTTTTTATTAATTTTTTATTTTTTATAAAATTTTGATACAGAAATATTATCATGTATTATAAGTATTCACGGGTTAATTTTTTTTCAATTTTTTTTAATTTTTATTTTAATAAAAAAATTAATATAAATCAATATTTTAAAATTAAAAATTTCTTCCCTTTCAATAATTTTTTTTTACACGATTTACCAAGAATTCGTCTTTGAAAAGACGAATTCAATTTAACTGAATTTGCCTTTTCGAAAGACGAATTCAGTTATATTGAATTCGTCTTTTCGACATACGAATTCGTCCACGTCAGCCCATCCACCTGGTTCGGTAAATAAATTTTGAATCACCTATTTTCATAATTTTTTTTTAAAAAAATATTATTTTAATTGTATTCATCTTTTCGATAGACGAATTCGTTCATGTCAGTCCATCCACCTAGTTCGGTAAATAAGTTTTGAATAACCTATTTTCATAATTTTTTTTAAAAAAGAATTATTTAAAAAAAAAATTCTATTTATGGAGGTTTGAGGAATTGGTTGGGGTGCCGGAGGTCCACGTCTAGAGCGGGTCCGGTCAAACCGAGGGCGTACAGGTTCCATCCGAACACGGTCAACTTCGTGCAACGTGCCGCGATATCTCGTGGCCATTCCATCCTTCCAGGAAACTTGCCTTACCGAGGCGGTCGGACCTTACCTCGTCCGTCCAGCTCTATTTGGCCAACGGTGGGTCAGAGGCTCGAAAAAGTCTTGAGTCCTGACGTGGTTGTTGGCAGCTCGGAGAAAATTAAAGCAGAGATCACGCGGCTTTTCCGTGTTTCTTCCCGTGGGCCTTGTCTTGATCCGCTGTCATCTCATTCCTGCCAGATACGGAACAGTTTTTTTTTTTTTTTGAAACGGTAAACTTTGACAGGCTTGGTCCACTCTAGAATTTCAAATAATTAGTCTCTTCGAATTAGTCTCCGTGATGATGTCGCGGGAAACGGATGCATCTTTGGCGCCAGGAGATTTTTCTTTTTTTTTAAATTTATGCAAGCGAACCATCCTTGATGTAAAGGCAATCCAAGAGATTTAAAAAAAAATACTGCTAAGTCGATAGTACGATTAATAGAAATTTAATTTTATCTTTCATCGATCATGAATTCAAAATATCATTCTCATGGATGACTCGATTAAATTCAATAATTTTCTTAGGATACATGATCGGGATGGTGAGAGAGCATACTATTCCGGTATTTTAGTAGTGTCCTCATCAGGTTCGTTCGAGACGGATGACTCGATTAAATCCAAAAAATTTTCTGGGAGCGCAATACTTCGGCATCTTAGTAATGTCAGGCTGATATACTCACCAATGATGAGGATCATTAATGATGAAAAGGGTAATCAATGATGAGAAGGGTACGTAAAAAATTTACGATCCGAATCAAACATAGCCTGATAGGATTAGGACCCAGAAGGATAGCTATATCGGAATTTATCCCCCATCTCCTTTTTTAAAATGCTCAACGATAAATGATGCAATTTAGTCTATCCTACTGTTCATTTTTGGAATATGTAGAGAATAGATATTGCTATGGAATAATAAATGAATTTTTAAATATCATGAAAAAATAGATGAATCTCATGCTGCCTCATCTTATCTCGAATCATTCAACATCAGTAATAAAATTTTCTTGATAAAGATTCTTTGTGCATGCAGCTCCTACTAAAAATTTATTTTTTTAAATCTACCATTATATCTCATAATTATTATATAAAAAAGTACAAATAAAGTAAAAAATTTTAAATTTCAATTTCCAAAAAAATAAATATGATCTAATAATTAATTTGTGAAAGAAAATTCATTATTATTATTTGAACAAAAGATATACCGTAAACCTAAAATAAATGTGTTGTAGAGTTCCAGTACAAATCTCAAACTAATCTAGGCAAAGTAAATTTTTTGGACTAGACAACTCTAATCTTGATAGGCCTACTGTATACATAAGAGCCAAGTTGTAAGTAGTTCAAGCTTAACTTAATAAAAAGTTTCAGATTGATCTTCGCAAACTTGATTTGTTTGTGATTCTGTTGCCACCAGGATCGTCGTGGCCTGTAGCTGCTGCCAGTGCCAGAGTGCGCTTTCCTCGTTGCCTGGTGGTCCTCTAGTCCCAGACCTGCAAAACTGAGGTTAGTGACCCGAGCCGAGATTTCTGGCGGGGGCACTCCGATGGTTAAGTCAGTGACGATCCAGGAGAACAAATTCTCCTGGTCGGGCCCCTCTTGATGGACTCCGCACTAGGAGTAGTAAAAAATATGTATGAAGATGGAAACGTTGCAGGGGGAGAATGATAGCGGGGACAGAGGGGTTCCCTGTTCTTTCGCCTCTTCTTGTTTTTCTCGTTTCCCGTCGACTGTGGTGGTGGTGGTGACGCTTTGCCCTCTTGGTCGAGCTTGCGCTTGTGTTGGTGGTGCCATGCCCCTCTTCCTGGTGGTGGTTGCACCTTTCTCCCTTTTTTTTTGTTCTGGCTTATGTTTTTTCTTGTGTGTTGGGGTTGGTGTTGTGTTATCTCCGAGTTTGTTGCAACTAGGTTACCGTTGGGCGCTTATCTCGGGATCCCCGCCGGGCTGTCAGGCGCATGCGGCGATATCCCGAGGAGTCTTTCCTGATTCATGATAAGGGGAGTTGTCAGGTGCTCCGACACTCCTCTTGGTCGCCTCATTCAGGGAAACCTAGCGGTGCCTTGAATGGTGGGCCGGCGGCCCACGGGATTCGAATCTCCTGGTTGGCTTCCTCTCTTGGATGATCCGGATGGTTGGTGAGGAGTGTGGTGCCTCGATCAGCATGCTTCTTTCCTTTCTAGTGTAACTGGCGGTTGCAGGTGGTCAGTACGGCCTGGAAGGCGCTCCAGTGCAGTCCTCGGGCGGCTCACCGGCGTTCTGGCTGGTAAGGAACTCGTTCGAGCTGGGACTGAGCTGGAACGGCAGGGCTCGTTCCGGTCTAGACGCTCCGAGCTTGCGGGGGCGTCTTGGTGGAGGAGGGCAGAGTGCGGGCCCGGTCCGAAGGGCGCGTGCTCGGAGTGGCTCCACGTGGACGGGTAAGCGCTAAGCTCGACCTCGATCACAGCACTCTAACCTCCGAGGGTCTCGCTCCGGAGGGCAGGAGGCGGACCAGGTCCAGAGGCCGCGCGCTCGGAGAGGCTCCACATTGGTGGGTGAGCGCTGAGCTCGACCTCGACCACAGGGCACTAACCTCCGAGGGTGTCGCTCTAGAGGGCAGGAGGTGGACCCGGTCCAGAGGGCGCGCGCTCGGAGAGGCTCCACATTGGCGGGTGAGCGCTGAGCTCGACCTCGACCACAGGGCACTAACCTTCGAGGGTCTCGCTCTGGAGGGCAGGAGGTGGACCCGGTCTAGAAAGCGCGCGCTCGGAGAGGCTCCACATTGGCGGGTGAGCGCTGAGCTCGACCTCAACCACAGGGCACTAACCTCCAAGGGTCTCGCTCTGGAGGGTAGGAGGTGGACCCAGTCCAGAGGGCACGCGCTTGGAGAGGCTCCACATTGGCGGGTGAGCGCTGAGCTCGACCTCGACCACAGGGCACTAACCTTCGAGGGTCTCGCTCTGGAGGGCAGGAGGCGGACCTGGTCCAGAGGGCGCGCGCTCGGAGAGGCTCCACAATGGTGGGTGAGCGCTGAGCTCGACCTCGACCACAAGGCACTAACCTTCAAGGGTCTCGCTCTGGAGGGCAGGAGGCGGCTCCAACCTAGGCGTCCCGAGCTCGCGGGCCCGACCTGGAGGAGGACAGAGATCGGCTCGCTGTCTTGAGGGAGCTCAGCTTAGCTTGGTAATGGAGTCCGGGCTGGAGAGTTGACGCGGCGTCCGTCGTGGCATCCTTTCTTGACGTGGCACCTGCCAGTTCCTCCACGTCAGCGATCCCACCACATCATTTGCCCCCCACTCCCGAGGCTCGTTAGTGCGCGGCGCTCGAGTCGAAGGGAGTAATTGCGGTGCTGACATGGAAGAACGAAAATCTGGCATAATGATGGCCATGATTGCAGGCGCATCGAGGAACGACCCTGCGGACCAATCCGGGGGTGCCATGTGGCCACGTCCGAGGAGTAGTTAATGTTGGCGCAGAATTCAGAGTGGCCGGGATGCCGTTTTCGTCGATGGGCAGCACGTGGCATGGATCCGTTGGAGAAGGGGTTGAATCGGTACGAATCCATCGGGTCATTTCGAAATGAAAAGGGGGCCTTACTCGAAACATCTATTCTTTTTGAATTCTCCGTGCCTGTTGCTACAGCGCCCAAGCTTTCTTCTTCCTCCTAGTTGCCCCAAGTTTTCTAAGGAACCAGGTCAGTTTCTTCTTCCTTCTCCCCTGCTAGAATAGGGTTTTTTCTCCGGGTCTGGGGTCTTCTTCAGGTTGAATCTCCTCTTCCGTCCCCCACTTCGAGTCCTTCATTCCCCTTATTCTTGAGGATGTCCTGTTTTGGTCCAGGCTTCCGCCCCTCCACTGATCAGGGCGAGGCCGGTCCTTCCGAGCGAAGGCCAGCATCTTCTTCTTCTTCTGACGGGGAAGAAGATGCAACTCGCTTTGAGCTCAGAAGGAGGCGTCCTCTGGTCCAGTACTCATCAGGGAACCAAAATTCGGTTCTTCTCTCCCTCCTCCTTCTTCTGTTCCCGCTTCTGAGTCCGTTCGGTCCACAGGTCCTGGTGGGGTTGCCTCGACGATCACCGCCGGGGAACTGAGAACTGTTCAGGATGTCTATGGCATCCCGCCTTCTGTCCAGCTCATGATTCCTCGTCCAGGGGAACGGGTCACTTCCAGTGGCCCGGGCCATCTTGCTTTTTATGTGGAGACCTTCTCTGGAGCTCTCTGATTTCCTTTCCACCCTTTTTTCCTGTCCGTCTTGGACAATTACCATTTCATCCCTGCTCAGTTGGTGCCAAACGCCATTAGGGTTATTTTTTCTTTCATTGTGCTCTGCCACCTCCACGGGTTTGTTGCCCGGTTTTCCTTGTTCAGGGCCTTCTTACCCTGAAGCGCTACCCAACTGAGGATGGGTGGTGGTTCTTGTCCTCCCGCCCGAAGGGCATCAAGTTTGAGCTTCCCTCTTCCATCAGGGATGGAAGAATAAGTTTTTCTTTATTGAGGTTGAGGGAGTCGACTAGGTCTAGAGTGATCCGGACAAGTCCCCCAACCAAAATTTTGTGGTCGATGTGGCTGACCGGGATGATTACGAACAGCTCCGTAACCCCTAGATTCCTTTCCTCGAGGTCCTGTTATCTGAGCAGAACCTCACCAACTCCGGGGTCGACCCAACGAATGGGTTGGGTGAGTTCGACCTGAACTTTTCTCTTTCTTTTTATTTGCATTCCTTGCACTACTTCCCATGGACTCTAACTGTTGTGTGGCTTGCATGCAGGAATGATTTTCACCGAGAACAATCTGCTAGCGATCACCCGAAAGAGGCCGCCGACCGGGCTGGCCGGGGAACCTTCGTCGAGGCAAGTCCGGGGTGAGAGCGCTCCTGTGGCTGCCCCCACTGTGGTGATTGGTCTAAGCTCTGCTGCTCTAGCTGGTCCGAGCTCAGAGGCGACTCGCACAGCTCCTGCGCCGGTGGAGAGGGCAGCTTTTGTGGCGCCCAGACTAGTCCGGGAGGCCCTTGCTGCGGAGCCCGAAGTAGTGGTCTGGGCGAGGGCCGCAGCTGCTGCTGCAGCACCCAAACATCCTTTGAGTCTGCCTGTTGTCGATATCAGGGATGAGAAGGTCCGGGCCGCGACCAGGGTCACGACCGAGGTGCCGCCTGCACCGGCACTAGCTTCTCAGCCTGCCCCCCGTGGCCCTGTAGTTACCCGGACGAGGCCACCCACTCCGGTAGAAGGTCGAAGGGAGGAGGGGCGATGCCATCTCCCCTTCAAGATGGGGCCAGAAAGCTCGTTCCTCCGGAGCCCCGAGCTGGCCGAGCACATGATGGACTTCTCGATCCAGACATGCGACCGGCAGGACGTGGCCGGGATGCGGCTGGCCGACGTCATCAGTGCCATCTTCCCCCAGCTCTATTCGGTGAGCTGTTCCTTCCTCTCTTTTCTTTTCTCTTATTCTTTTCTTTCTTTTTTTTTTCTTCTTCTTTTCTCTCCTTTTTTTTTTGGTCTGACCTCTTTTTTTGGTGCAGATCGGTGGCAAGGCCCTCTACATCAAGGGCCGCTACCAAAGCTGGGAGCGTCTCGAGCGGCAACAAGCTGCCGAGATCGAGTCCATGAAAGCCGACCTGAAGGGGAAGGTCGGAGCGAACGGGGTCCTTGAACTAAAGGTCAAGGACCTTGAGCAACAGCTCGTCGATGCCGAGGGGTAAGCGAAAAAGCTCCTAGAGGCCCGCGACTTTAAGCGGAGCTGCTCAAAGAAGGCCGTCGACTATCTCTCCATCATCAAGAAAAAGTTGAACTAGTACAGTGCCGAAGCGGATCGGCACAAGGAGGCCTCCCGAGTTGCCCAGGCAGAGCTGGCAGCTGGGAGGGAGAAACTTACCGCAGCTAAGAAGGCGGCCAAGTCGGTGGAGGCCGCTAGGCTAGAGGCCGCCGAGTCGAGGAGGGTGGCTGTTGAGGATAAGAAGGGCGCTTAGGATGCCGTCGCAAAATTCAAGGCCTCGGAGAAGTTCATCACCGAAATCTAGCAGATGGCGTTGGACTCCTTCTACAAGGGCTTCATGTTCTTGTGCGGCCGGGTTGAGGTGCTTGTCCCTGAGAAGAATCATGACCGCCTCCGATATCCTTCAGCCTTAGATGCGGAGCCTGACGAGGAGGCCGCTGCGGAAGCCGTGGCCTCAGAGCCTCCGACGTCAGCCGAGGCCGATCCATCCGAGGTTAGGGCTGCTCAGCCGGAAGCTCCTGAAGGCTGGAATTCTTAGCCTCCGGGCTCAGCAGGGAAACCAACCGGCGTAGAGTAGGCCTTCCCTTTCTTGCCTCATTTTGCATTTTTGTCTCTTGTACTTAGTCAGGGTCACCTGGCATGTCGGTGGCCTGCAAGATACTTGTAACTTGTGTTCAATCAATAAAACTTGAGTTCCTTTACCATCTATTTTCTTTGCCTGGCTCTTCCCCTTTTTCTCTTCCCTCTTTCCTCCTTTTTTTTGTGTATGAGTGGGGAGATCAAAGAGAAGGGCCTCGTCTTGCTTGGGGTTGAGTTATGATACTTGAGAGCTGCTGGGCTCGAAGGTGTTGTTGATTGAGAGCCATGCGGCTCGAAGGTCTCTTGGCCGGAGATCTGAGCTCCGATCTTGAGTAGGCATCCTGGAGCTGGGCTCAGGGACGTTGTTGTCTGAGAGCTGCGTGGCTCGAAGTTTTCTTGGCCGGAGATCTGAGCTCCGGTCATAGGCTGGCATTTTGGAGCTGGGCTCAGGGACGTTGTTGACTGAGAAGTGGCGGCTTGAAGGTCTCTTGGCCGGAGATCTGAGCGCCGGTCTTGAGTAGGCGTCCTAGAGTTGGGCTCGGGGATGTTGTTGACTGAGAGCTGCGTGGCTCAAAGTTCTTTTGGCCAGAGATCTAAGCTCCAGTCATAGGCTGGCGTCCTGGAGCTGGGCTCGGGGACGTTGTTGACTGAGAAGTGGCAGCTTGAAGGTCTCTTGGCCGGAGATCTGAGCTCCGATCTTGAGTAGGCGCCCTGGAGTTAGGCTCGGGGACGTTGTTGATTGAGAGCTGCGTAGCACGAAGTTCTTTTTGTCGGAGATCTGAGCTCCGGTCATAGGCTGGCATCCTGGAGCTAGGCTCGGGGACGTTGTTGACTGAGAGCTGCGTGGCTCGAAGTTCTTTTGGCCGGAGATCTGAGCTCCGGTCATAGGCTGGCATCCTGGAGCTGGGCTCGGGGACGTTGTTGATTGAGAGTTGCGTGGCTCGAAGTTCTTTTGGCCGGAGATCTGAGCTCCGGTCATAGGCTAGCATCCTGGAGCTGGGCTCGGGGATGTTGTTGACTGAGAAGTGGCGGCTTGATCCCCTCTCGTTCTCTTTCTTTCCTTCCCCCCTCCTTTTTTCCTTTTTCTTTTTTCATCTTTTTTTTTTTTTTGAGTGGGGAGATCAGAGAAGAGGGTTCTTGCCATGTTCCCCTCTCGTTCTCTTTCTTTCCTTCCCCTCTCGTCTTCTTTTCGAGTGGGGAGATCAGAGAAGAGGGTGTTTGCCGTGTTCCCCTCTCGTTCTCTTTCTTTCCTTCCCCTCTCATCTTCTTTTCGAGTGGGGAGATCAGAGAAGAGGGTTCTTGCCATGTTTTCCTCTCGTTCTCTTTCTTTCCTTCCCCTCTCATCTTCTTTTTGAGTGGGGAGATCAGAGAAGAGGGTGTTTGCCATGTTCCCCTCTCGTTCTCTTTCTTTCCTTCCTCTCTCATCTTCTTTTCGAGTGGGGAGATCAAAGAAGAGGGTTACCGGACTTGATTGCTTTGGAGCTAGGCTCAAGGCCTTCCTGGATGTGGAGCTAGGCTTGGGCCCAGGGGTTGCCTGAGGGCTTGGCTCAGGTCTTTGGTGCCTTGGAGCTAGGCTCGAGGCGTTAATAAGAGCTACTTGGCCCCATGATCTCTTGGCGCCTCGGAGTTGGGCTCATAGACGATTGAGATTGAGAGCGGCTTGGCTCGAAGGTCCCTTGGCTGGAGATCTGAGCTCCGATCTTGGGCAGGCATCCTGGAGCGGGGCTGGGGACGTTGGTGACTGAGAGCTAAATGGCTCGAAGGTCCTTTGATGTCATGGAGCTAGGCTCGGGGATGTTGGTGACTGAGAGCTGCATGACTCGAAGATCCTTTGACGTCCTGGAGTTAGGCTCGGGGGCGCTTGAGATTGGAAGCTACATGGCTTGAAGATCCTTTGACATCCTGGAGCTGGGCTAAGGGACGCTTCAGGTTGGGAGCTGCATGGCTCGAAGATCCTTTGATGTCTTGGAGCTGGGCTCGGGGATGCTTCAGGTTGAGAGCTGCATGGCTTGAAGATCCTTTGACGTCCTGGAGCTAGGCTCAGGGATGCTTGAGATTGGGAGCTGCATGGCTCGAAGATCTTTTGACGTCCTGGAGCTAGGCTCGGGGATGCTTCAGGTTGAGAGTTGCATGGCTCGAAGATCCTTTGACATCCTGGAGCTAGGCTCGGGGATGCTTGAGATTGAGAGCTACATGGCTCGAAGATCTTTTGACATCCTGGAGCTAGGCTCGGGGATGCTTCAGGTTGAGAGCTGCATGGCTTAGAGATCCCTTGACGTCCTGGAGCTAGGCTCGGGGGCGCTTGAGATTGGGAGCTGCATGGCTCAAAGATCCTTTGATGTCCTGCAGCTGGGCTCGGGGATGCTTCAGGTTGAGAGCTGCATGGCTCAAAGATTCTTTGATGTCCTAGAGCTAGGCTCGGGGGCGTCGTTGATTCTTCCCAGCCAGACACATGTATGCTCGTGTAAGGAAAAATCGTTATCATTATTATCGATAAGAAACCTTACCTTGTTGGTGGCGTCTTCGCGGGCCGCGAACCCTTCTCTTTCGGGGGAGCCTGACGCCACCGGGATCTTCGAGGTAACAGGCCCCTCGTGATGGAGCTTCGGCCACCTTGTAGGGACCTGCCCGTGGTGGTTCGCGATCATCATCCTGACGACCGTGGCATCTTTATTTACCTTTCCCCTTCCAGCACAATGGGGAGTGCATTCTCAGGATCCCGTGCCCTCCAGGTTTCCTTGGACGCGCGCGCAGCTCCCCCGGTGACCATGCCCACCGGCTTCACGGTGGGGCAGCTGTTGATGGTTGGAGCCGGTGGGAGAGCGGCAAGCGCCTGGGACCCTGCTTGAGGTCTGCCCCCCACAAACCTTTGGAGGTAGCCTTTTTTGATGAGCTTCTCGACCTTCTACTTGAGATTGCGACATTCCCCGGTGTCATAGCTGGGGTCGCAGTGAGGGCGACACTACTTCATCTCGTCACGGTCGGTGAAGGGCTTCAAGGGTGGCGGGCGTCATAGCCCGGTGGCTTACTGCTTGAGCCTTGCATACCGGCGAACCGGCGGGAAAGCTCCGCCAGCTTGCGCTCATGCTTCTCCATGCGCGCTTTCGTTGCGTGCCTGACGGCTTCGTCAGCGGATCCTTTCGCCGAAGTGGACGGAGATCCTTTCGCCGAAGTGGACGGAGAAGGTGACGTGGGTGCCCTTAGGAAGGGAGAACCCCCTACACAGCTGATAGGGGCCTTTCGAGCTCGTGTCGTCACCATTCTTCCATGGGGTGTCACTCTGTAAAGAGGTGGAGGACTTGATCACGCCTGTCCTCCTCTACCTGGCACGCCAATCTGTTGCCGCCAGGATCGCCATAGCCTGTAGCCACCGGAGTGCACTCTCCTCGTTGCCTGGTGGT
Organism: Areca catechu; assembly: GCA_021397845.1. NCBI lineage: Eukaryota > Viridiplantae > Streptophyta > Magnoliopsida > Arecales > Arecaceae > Areca > Areca catechu. The sequence goes on from CM038038.1 coordinate 119,769,672, forward strand.
CCCCTGGTCCCGGACCTGCAAAACAGGGGTTAATGACCCGAGCCGAGATTTTCGGCAGGGGCACTCCGACGATCAAGTCAGTGACGATCCAGGGGAACTGATCCTCCTGGTCGGGCCCCTCTTGATGGACTCCGCACTAGGAGGAGTAAAAAATGTGTGTGAAGACAGAAAAGTTGCAGGGAGAGAATGATAGCGGGGACAGAGGGGTTCCCTGTTCCTTCGCCTCTCCTTGTTTTGCTCATTTCCTGTCGACTATGGTGGTGGTGGTGATGCTTTGCCCTCTTGGTCGAGCTTGCGCTTGTGTTGGTGGTGCCATGCCTCTTTTCCTAGTGGAGGTTGCACCTTTCTCCCTTTTTTTTTTGTTCTGGCTTGTGTTTTTTCATGTGTGTTAGGGTTGGTGTTGTGTTACCTCCGAGTTTGTTGCAACTAGGTTACCGTTGGGCGCTTGTCTCGGGATCCCGGCCGGGCTGTTAGGTGCATGCGGCGGTGTCCCGAGGAGTCTTTCCTGATTCATGATAAGGGGAGTTGTCATGTGCTCCGACACTCCTCTTGGTCATCTCATTCCGGGAAACCTGGCGGTGCCTTGAATGGTGAGCCGCCGCCCACGGGATTCGAATCTCCCGGTTGGCTTCCTCTTTTGGGTGATCCGGGTGGTTGGTGAGGAATGTGGCACCTCGATCAGCGTGCTTCTTTCCTTTCTAGTGTAACTGGCGATTGCAGGTGGTCAGTACGGCCTGGAAGGTGCTCCAGTGCAGTCCTCGGGCGGCTTGCCAGCGTTCTGGCTGGTGAGGACCTCGTCCGAGCTGGGGCTGAGCTAGAACGGCAGGGCTCGCTCCGGTCTAAATGCTCCGAGCTTGCGAGGGCATCTTGGTGGAGGAGGGCAGAGTGTGGGCCCGGTCTGGAGGGTGCACGCTCGGAGAGGCTCCACGTTGGCGGGTGAGTGCTGAGCTCGACCTCGACTACAGGGCTCTAACCTCTGAGGGTCTCGCTCCGGAGGGTAGGAGGCGGGCCCGGTCCAGAGGGCGCGCGCTCGGAGAGGCTCCACATTGGCGGATGAGCGCTGAGCTCGACCTCGACCACAGAGCACTAACCTCCGAGGGTCTCGCTCTGGAGGGCAGGAGATGGACCCGGTCCAGAGGGCGCGCGCTTGGAGAGGCTCCACATTGGCGGGTGAGTGCTGAGCTCGACCTCGACCACAGGGCACTAACCTCCGAGGGTCTCTCTCTGGAGGGCAGAAGGCGGACCCGGTCCAGAGGGCGCGCGCTCGGAGAGGCTCCACATTGGCGGGTGAGCGCTGAGCTCGACCTCGACCACAAGGCACTAACCTCCGAGGGTCTCGCTCTGGAGGACAGGAGGCGGACCCGGTCCAGAGGGCGTGCTCTCGGAGAGGCCCACATTGGCGGGTGAGCACTGAGCTCGACCTCGACCACAAGGTACTATCCTCCGAGGGTCTCGCTCTGGAGGGCAGGAGGCGGACCCAGTCCAGAGGGCGCGCACTCGGAGAGGCTCCACATTGGCGGGTGAGCACTAAGCTCGACCTCGACCACAGGACACTATCCTCCGAGAGTCTTGCTCTGGAGGGCAGGAGGCGGCTCCGACCTAGGCATCTTGAGCTCGCGGGCCTGACCTGGCGAAGGACAGAGCTCGGCTCGCTGTCTTGAGGGAGCTTAGCTCAGCTCGGTAATGGAGTCCGGACTGGAGAGTTGATGCGGCGTCCGACGTGGCATCCTTTCTTGATGTGGCGCCTGCCAGTTCCTCCATGTCAACGATTCCACCATATCAAGAATCAATATGAACGAGTAGCAAGCTAAGCCCAGCTTTCATTCATTTTGCCATATGCAATATGTTTTAGATCTACTCTTTGTAAGTTTAGCTTCAACAAATGCTTGGTTAGGATATTATGTAGCAGGGCGTGATATTTTGTTTTGAGTTGATGGGTTTTTTGCACCCATAATCCACAGTTATATTATAAGGCTAATTAGGGAAGCTTGCATCTCCACCGTCCAGTATGTGAATTTTTTTTTTTTCGCTTCTTTTTTTAATAAAGTGCTTGCGTGTGATGATCAAGTTTACCTTCGCCAAGGTTGTTTTTGGATGGACACCAATCATTTCCTGTACCAGGTCCTGCTTACGGATCAATTGCCAAAATGATGGGCTGCTCACCTTTCGAAGGAACTGCTTTCGGGTGTCCCACGCCTTTCTTCTCGATGCTCCCCCATGCTTCGATGGGGTTGTCTTGGTCCATTGGAGCAACCAACGAATAGACATTGAAGAATGGACCTCCCATGAATTTTAAAAACAGAACCTTCGTATCTTTCCCCTTGGGCACAGCTCTTTTCCGGTTTAGGTATTTGTTATACCTGACCGGTTCATCGTCAAACTGGATCGCTTTTTTAAATTTTAACAGATGCTCTTTTTCAGAAATCCGATTCACCAGAGCAAAGATTCGAACGATCCATTCCTGCTGAAGTCCGGTCCACTGCTCTCTTTTAGACGTCCGATCCACTCGAACAGAGATCCGAACGACCCATTCCTGCAGCCTACTGCTCTCCTTCAGAAATCCGATCTACTGGAGCAGAGGTCCGAACGATCCATTCCTGCTGAGGTCTGGCTCACTGCTCTCCTTCGGAAATCCAACCCACTGGAGCAGAGGTCCGAACGACCCACTCTTGTTGAGGTCCGGCCCACTACTCTCCTTCGGAGGTCCGATTGACCCTCCCAATCGGCGTCCGACCGATTCACTTCGGGAGCCCAAAGAACTCCAGAAACCTCTTTCTGTTGTAATAGAATCCTGCAACATCAGCACCACTACTTTACTATTCCCACGATGTAGCCCTATCCGGGCACCACGTGGCCACTCTCCAGATTCTCCTAGGGGCAGATCGGTCTTTTCCGACTCCTTCCCTAACGGATTTTGGACTATTCCGTGCCTATATAAGGTGACCGGGGATCCTGTTTTGAGCTAAGTACACTCTTTCCTCTCTATACGCTGTCTCTTCGATTCCTCCATTATGTTGTCATCGAGATCCTGCTAACTTAAGCATCGAAGTGTCCCCCGCTAAAACACTACCGGTCCTTGAAAACTTTGTTGCAAATCGACCGGGAGAAGAGCGCTCCAGCCCAGCCGTCCAACCCCAGTTCAGGAGAAGTTGCAGCAACAGTATTAATTAATACATGTGGCAGTCCTTTTTTAGTCAATTTTTGGTTCAATACGGGTCAAGATTTAATTTTAGTTTAGATTTTATATATATATATATATATATATATATATATATATATCAAAAATAGTACTATCTAAATTTAATAATGATCAAGTATCAAATTATTTTTATAATCTTATTCTCATTCAAAATTATATCTTTTATATAAATTATTATATCCATAAAAGCAAAAAAATTTAACTTAATTTTGAAAAAAAAATGCTTTAAAACTTACATCAAAATTCTCGGGCATAATTTTGAAAGAAATTTTTAAACATTAAAATTTTAAAATAAATTTTGAATAGATTAAAATAATATATATAATAAATTTAATAAATAATAAATTTTAAATCATATCAAATATTAAAATTATTATACTCCGTACATCACATAGGCCTAACATCTAGGGTATATATATACACACACATATATATATATATATACATATTGTTGCTGATCTCGCCACCACGCCTGTAGCTTCAGAGCTGGTGATTTGATCAGACCGTCTCGCCTCGAGGTCTCCGGGCTCCCGATCCTGCAAGACAAGGTCAGAAACCCTGGCCGGGGATCCCGGCGAGGAGGCTCCGACGGTCAAGTTAGAAAACGGCGAGATGGAACAGAGTCTCCAAGGTGGGCCCCTGAAGGAGTCCCAGGCTTAGAGATTATCTTCGCAAAGAAGGTCTCAGGAAGAGTAGAAATTGGGCTAGGTTCCTTTACCGAGCTTGCGCCAAGGGACCCCTCTCGGGATCTTGGATCCTGCTCTTGGTGCCTTTCCTCTTCCCAGCCTTTTTTTTCCTTACCTGGTCGTCCGCTCTTCCCATCCTTTTATCCAATCACGCTGCCTCCGGCTTCCCGCCCTTGGGAGGCTCCCTCTTTGCTTTCACCTCCTTCTCTCCCTCTCTTTCCCCTTTCCCCTTTGGGTCCAAGAACCCGGCGGCCTCCTTGTCTTGCTTGCCGAGCCTAGCAAGGAAAGGATAGAGAGGGGACGCCGGCCAGACCCTAGGGCTGAGCACGAGCACTCTCCTTCCCAGGCACCGACAACACCCGTTACCGGGTCCTGTCTTGCCAGGACTTCGCCTCTCAGTTGCGGAACCTATCGGGCCGATATAAACGAGGTTTCGCGCGTTGCTGCCGATCGTACTGGCGCTCCTCTCGAGGTGCGGCGCGCGCTGCTCGAGGGGCAGTCTCGGAACTCGTGCTCCTGCTTCTCGGCGACCTCACCATGCTGGGTAGCCGACCTCGGCCAAGGTGGGCCCCTCATGGGCGGACACCTGGCGGAGCGGTAGAGGGGTGCTCGACTTCGGCCGAGGTGGACCCCTCCTGGGCGGATACCTGGCGAAGGATCAAGAGGGCCCGGCTCGACCTCGACCGAGGTGGAACCTCTCAGGGTGCCACTCGGCGAGGGGGCAAGGGGCCGCCGGCTTCGGCCGAGGTGGACCCCTCCTCGGCGGACACCTGGCGAAGGAGCAAGAGGGCCCGGCCCGACCTCGACTTCGGCCGAGTGGAGCCGTCTCAGGGCGCCACTCGGTGAGGGAGCAAGGGGCCACCGGCTTCTACCAAGGTGGACCCCTCCTGGGTGGACACCTGGCGGAGCGGCAGAGGGGCGCTCGACTTCGACCGAGGTGGACCCCTCTTGGGCGGACACCTGGCGAAGTAGCAAGAGGGCCCGGCTCGAGCTCGGCCGAGGTGGAACCGTCTCAGGGCGCCACTCGGCGAGGGGGCAAGGGGCCGCCGGCTTCGGCCGAGGTGGACCCCTCCTGGGCGGCCACCTGACGAAGGAGCAAGAGGGCCCGGCCCGACCTCGACTTCGGCCGAGTGGAGCCACATCTGACCTTGCTGGACTGCTCCCGTTCTGCAGAAAAAATCCACGTGGTTCGGATCACGTCCGACGAAATCTGAGACACGCCACGTCATCGTAACGGCTGT